>OY829541.1:44234472-44669792 GCA_963691705.1 Viola odorata | reverse complement strand
CATCACCACCGCCGACCACCAACAAACCACCACCTCTACCACCGCTGCTCCTCACTCCGATTTTCAGGCACTGCCAAATTAAGCAAAGCCCTCCCCTGCAAATTAATCCCAGAAACCATCCCCTGCAAAAATCAATTCCTCTACAAAATCAATTAATTCCAAATTAAACCACCCATCACCACCGCCAACCACCAACAAACCACCACCGCCGCTCCTCACCTCCGATTTCCTCCTCTCTGCATCAGCCCCAAACCCAATCAAAAAACCCAATCACCATAACCAAAAATCAACCCACCACCAAACTGCCGCAACACCCAGCCGCGCCACCACCATCACCCAGCCACGCCGCCACATCTCAGCCAAACCACAAAAAACCCCCAACCTCCAGCCGAAACCTCGACAAACTGCCGAAATCCACAAAACAACCTCCAACATCCGATTCTCTCCACCCATCACCACGATCTGCCAAGAAGAAGAGAGGAAGAAAGAAAAAAACAAGGAGAAAACAAAAGAAAGAAAATATAAAAGAGGAGAGTGAGGTCGTGAAAAGGTAGTAAAGAAGAGAAAGAAAAAAAAAAGAAAGAAAGAAAGAAAGAAATTAAAAGAATAAAAGGAAAAAAGAGAAAAAAAGAAAGAAAAGAGAAGGAGAAAAAGAAAAAGAAAGGGGTTTGATGACGTGGTACGCCACGTCATCTGTTACATATGTGACATCCGACGTGGCATGCCACGTAGGATATTAATGGTGAAAAGTGGACCGTGTTAGTTGGAAGTACCAAATGTGACATTTCGTTTTTGTACGGGTACCTTTTAAAAGCAAAAAAATAGGAGGAGGTACTAAATCAGTCAACAATTATTTACAGGTACCAATTTTTAGTTTAACCCAAATAAAAACTCTCCACTGTATTCATAATATACTTCTTTAACTAATTTTTCATCATTTTCCCCGTTTATGGCAAGATGGTTAGTAATTTCAATTTAAGGAGTATTTTCTTAAAAAAAAAGAAGAAAATCATAACTTACACAAACTGTCAAGCATATGATGAGCAATTGCATCACTTGGCAATTGACATACCATATGGTGTGATAACAGAGCATTGCATTACTTGGCACAGAAGCCAAAATATTTGCATTTCTGACCTTTTTAACTACAAAAATACCCCATGGCTTTTGCCCTAGAGGCTCAACTTTCAAGCCACTTAATGTTCCTGTACAACTACAAGCAACTCACCCTTTTGATTTCCCTACACTGTGTATCATAAGGAAAAAGAGAAGGGTCTTTTCAATTGTCTTCTTGCATGCTTGCCATCTTCGTCAACTCCACATGTTGATTCTCTATCATGCTTACAACTTGAGAAAGATTATGGTTGTCAAACGAAATGGTATTGGTGTCATCCTTCGCAAAGTGCCTTTGTTTTATCGTCATTATAGCCTGTGAAACTTCTCCTATCGAAGGTCGTTTCCTTTGGAATTTCTGCAGGCATTTGTGACCAATGGCAGCTAGTCCCTTACTTCTTCAATGTTGCACTCTCCAATCAGTTTCTTGTCTAGTATTTCATCAACACCATCTGAACTCATAGATGCCTTCAGAGGATAAATTAAGGAAATGGAAACAATACGCTTTAGGTCGCAACAACAGAACCCAAATCATGGAAAAACTAATAGTTGATGTACTTGGCACTTACAAGATTGACATACTCCATTAGGTTTTGGTGCGGGTGAATAGCAGTAATGAGCTCAAATATGATAACTCCGAAACTGTAGATGTCACTCTTCATGGTGAACTTGTTTGTCGATATGTAAACTGGGTCTATGTAGCCATAAGTACCTTTCAGGCCAGAATTGTGGTCATCAAAGACCTCTTCCTTTGAAAGACCGAAATCAGCAACCTAGCATAGGTAAGGCGGTGGAGGTCAATCATAGAATACAGACTATGCACATCAATCTATTCTGTTTGCTTACTATTATGTCAACCTTAAACACTCGAGTCTTAAAGAATGACATCATAATAGCTGACCTTAGCTCTCATTGACTGATCTAACAATATGTTAGCAGACTTCAAATCACGGTGAATGACAGGTGGGACTGCCTGTTAAAGGAAAAAGGAAAATCTTCACATGAGAGGTTCGAACAGGTTCAGCATTTAACTGAGGAATAAAGATAATATGTTATTGAACATACCCCTTCATGAAGATACTCAATTCCATGTGAAATATCAAGAGCTACTTGGAGCCTTTCTTCCCAACTCAAAGCTTGTGCTTGATCATCTGCGGAAATATATTACAGAAATTGCTCATTATTAAGGGATCAGAAAAAAACCAAAATTGATTTTATACGACAAGAAAGCTACAATGACAGTTTAAAATCTAGTAACGATTTTCTAGAAATTCACTCAATATCCAAAAGTTTGAAAAAAATGAGTGAAATTCTCAATTGATTCCATGAACTTCAAGCAAGAAATGTATAACTATTAAGAGGTGCAACAAACACTCCATGCACAAAATACAAGACTTTTAACATTAAACTGACAAGTTTCTTTACTTGTAACCAAAAAGACCCAATTTATTCAACCATATATGCATAACAGCAATACCTGGAAAGCCACTACGTCAAATGTCCAAGAGCCCAGTTATCAACACAACTCAGATATTAAAACACTGCAATCGGCACTCTAGTTATGCTAGAAACCGTGACACCATAAGAACAAACGTCCTCATGAAGAGTACTGTTGTAGCTTATTTATTTAGTAGTAGCCTAAGTTGCTCAAATTGCACAGTTCAAGTTATTATCTACTAAGACGACAACCAAGCAAAGGGCAGAGAACTCTTAAAAGAATGACATACAAATGACCAAAATGTTTAATGCAGCTTTAATCACAAAATGCTCCCATCCCATAAGTGGTATCACCTAACTGTTTAATTAAAAGTGGTATCACCCAACATATAGTTCACCACAAAGAATAATAATTCAAATAAACAGGGTGTTTTTCGTACCGTAAAGGTGGCTTGCCAGGCTACCATTGCTCATAAACTCATAGACCAACATGCACTGTCCTTTATCAACACAAAATCCAAGTAAATTCACGAGGTTGCGGTGATGCAGCCTTCCCAACAGTGATACCTATAAAAGGAGCAGCCTAAAACATGAAAACTCAATATGCCTCTTCGCACTTTAGGTTATGCTAAAAGCATGAAATTTCCCAAAGTTTTTTGTCACTTGGCATGCCTAAAAATGCAATCCAATCAATGGTTGATCAAGTCTTTCTTTATTTCTATAGTTTTTCATTCTCATAGATTGGCAGAAGTTAGAACTCCTCAAAGAAACTTATCATTATGGTAAAACCTCAAAGCTATTGTAATAATATTTGGACATGATTAACATCAGGTCTTCGTGGAAAATAGCCAAATAGATATTATAATGATGAATGATACTACTCTCTCATGATCAAGCTTTTCTCATAATAGTTTATTTTCCCACCATTTTAACGTTTTGGGTGGTGGTTTAGTATAAATTAAATCGTTTAATAGAAGCACACCGTGCTCTTTACCTCTGTGTGGAACTCTCTCTCCCCCTGTTTGGAATTAGAAGCAAGTACCTTCACGGCTAGTGCTTCTCCAGCAGGCATCACAGCTTTATAAACAGGACCAAATGAGCCTTGACCCAAAATAGTGGTGTAATTTTGTGTGGCTTTCTGAATATCCCTGGAAAAAGCATAATTGATAACATAGATCATAAATTTGTTTGTTAAGAGAGGAAGTTCGACACATTGATTATATGCTTTACATATAAAAATATTGATCTTAAAAATCCTAAGAAAAATGTGGCATGATTGATGAAAATTGTGGGTATTCTACCATGCTCAAATTCAAGTCTCCTCTAAAACAATAGTCCTACTTGGAATCGAAATAATAAATCTTACGACGCATCATAGTTAACCATTAAAATTACTGCTAGAAACATGTATGAGATAAATATGTAAGGCACAGAACAGCTTCCTGCTGTAGGGTCCTCTCATTCTAGTGTCCTATTTTAATAGCATGCTGAAAAAAAGGAAACAAGTCTCAGGATGCCAACAACTAGAATAAATTCTAAGGGAAGTTCCAGGATGTCGATTCTCATGTACAGTGAAGCCTTTTAAAATTCATATATGCCAGATTTTACATTCCTCCCTAATTGGCGATTTTCATGCACCATCCAAAAGACAACAATGGACATAAATAAACTATCACTCTGAAACTTTAGCCTCTCATGAGCGTTCAGTTCTTCAGTCAGAATGTTAACATTTTTTAATATTCCTTGCATGCACAACCTGAAGTGGAAATGAATCCTAGTTTCCAAACACGTTTACTTAACTAGACTTTTATGCACTTGATATAGTTTCTATTGGCAGTTTTCATGTTTGGTAATGAAAAGGACATTTTAAGAGAAAACAAACAAAGTGATCCACATAACATGACTCAAATTCTATGGTGAAATTAATATCTTCCATATATATATATATTCTTTCCAATATGGTAAGATGGATGGAGATTTTACTTTTCAATCGTGCAGCCTTTTCGCAACAAATATGGAAAAGGATAGCACATATAGAAAGGGATTGCATATAGTTGTGGCCATTTTAATATCCAGCAAAAACCTAATATACATATCACGGGTTGATTTTGATTTGCTTGAGGTTTAAGTGTTTACGTACTTGTAAGAAAACCTAAGTACGCCTGATGCAGAAGCTAACCGATCTTTACTGTTATGATTCCGCCAAGAAGAAACTTGAAAAGTTTTCTGATGGTTTTCAGGTCCCTTAATATTCACGGAATTTGTAAGAGATGCACTAAAGTCAGCACTTGTACCCAATCCATTTACACGAATAGGAAGAATAGTCACGCTGCGCTCATTTGCACACCGTCGGAGATGAACACGCTTCCTGTACCACCTTATGCCAAAGCATACCAGCCACGCAATCAAGACACCAAGGGTCAAACCGACAGAGATTCCAATAACAATCAAATCACCTTCCTTAACCATTCTTTGGTCTCTTTTGAAGTTTAGCAGTTGCAAACATTTTGCAGGTGAGAAGTAGCTCACTGTCACAAGTAAATACAAATATCAGGTTGCATTTAAAAGAGTTTTCTCAAAGAAATAAAGTAATTAAGGCATAACAGAAAGCACATCATGCAATGTGTAGTAAGGTATTGGCAACAATATTGCTATTGCTCACAAGATAAACATTGTCTTCCAGTCAAAACTATGATAGACTGTTTGCGCTTCCAATGCAAGTGCTATTATGTGCAATTTGTTTACTTCTACTATGATAGACTCATACTTTGTCCAAATGCAAACACAGAAGCAATTATTACACATAAGGCATAAATTCACATCAAACAAATCAAAGCAGAAAATAAGCATTCAAGCTTGCGTTATAGGATAGTGCCCGTTACTTTGAGCATACATGGAAGAATAAGTAGCGCAAAAAAAGTTCCAAGGTAATAAAAAGAAACACGTATACAATGCAATTGGAGATTTAAAGACTTGAAATAAATAGAGCACCAATTTATCACAGCAGATATTAGCAATCAAGCTTGAAGGATATGCTCTTATACGTCACTAATTGCAGCAGAACTTTTTCCAACCTAAGTTATTGCTTAAATTATTTCTCAGGATGAGCTTCTAGCTTCTTGTGCTGATCGTTACAAATGTAAGAAAGAATCCATAACATAAACTTTTGATCATACAACTTCAAATCAAATGAATCTACCCATTGGTTGCTCAGTTGAGATATATTCTCAAATAATGCACAAAGCCAATTGGAAAAGAATCTCAGATAAAAACAAAACATGCTCATGTATTCATACTGCCAACAATTCACTAGAAAGCTAACACCCATAAGACAACCACTGAGAATCCAAATCCCTACAAAAACCTCAAATGTAGCCATTAAAAGATATCAAATGGGTTTTTCCAGGAATCCAAAGGAACAAACGACCACAGAGCCAAACACAACAAAAACAAGGTGCTGGACAGAAACTAAACCAACCCAAAAAGCACAAACAAGTAAAATCACACCATACCTTAACACACTAGTGACAAGTATCTGTGCCCACCCCACACGTTCATCATTTTTCTAACTTTTTTTTGTTTTGCTGATGATGACTTTTGCAATCCAAAAGTCAAGAGCGCAGAAGGTGGACCAAAAAGAATGGCGACCCAGCTCACGAGAGAAACAGTAAAGACCGAAAAAGGAGACAGCGCAGCACAGAAGAGGAAGAAAACTGACAAGTAGGAGAGAGAGCAAATAGGGGAGAGGGAAAAAGAACCAGACAGTGGTAATGAATTGGCGACTCGAAAAGGAATGTTGGGTCAGGTCCCAATCATAAAAGAAAAGAAAAGAAAAAGAAAAAACCGTGTAGCGGGTGGTGGGCTGGCTATGGCTTTGCTATATTGGACATTGTGCTGTATATCTGTTGGAGTTGTTATAGTCTGATTTGTTGTTGTTGCTGGGTCTCCTCTTCTCCATACTTGCGCATTTAAAAGAGAAAAAAAGAAATAAAAAAGGTTTAATACACATTTTGAACCTTGCATTGGTTGTAAAGTCCGAACTAGCACCTTACATTACTAATATTTCAAATTACATCCTATGTTTATTCAATATATCCCAATTTACACTCTTTCTAATTTTCTCAAAATTAATAATTTCCAGAATCGAAACTTCTAATTTTTTTTCCTACGCCATCACTGTATTTTCTAATAGAATTTAGAGGACTGGAAATTATTGACCATGGAAAAATTAGTAAAAGGTTTTAAATTGAGACATATTAGACAAATATAGGGTTCAATTGAAAATATTAACAATATAGGTACTATTTAAGTTTTTTTGATAAATTCGTGAGCCGAAACTATTAAGAGAGAAAAGAAAAAAAATCCATAAGCTTTGGCGTATCCGCCTTCATTTTAACTTCGGTGGCTGCTGCTGCCTTGTTGCATTTTCTAGTATTTAATATTTATTATGGTGGATCTACTTTCGCCTGCGCCACAGAATATTCCTTTCTTAGAATAATAATATAATATATTAAAAACATTAACAATTTTAGATGGTAATATATTATTTTATATTTATATTTTAGTTATTTAATAATTAAATTGACAAAGAATATCTCTAATAATATCTTTAATAGGAAGTGATAAATCTCAATTACATATTTTTACATCCGTTAGTAAAAAAAGGTTAATATTTTTGGATATTTAAAGAATGATATATGTGAAGTTTGATTTTAACATTTCAAATCAAAGTGATAGACTTCTTATGAATATCACTTTATTGATGAGAAAGAAAAACAAAAAAAACTGGAAAGAGTATCACTAAGCAATTTTTTTTATTAGGTTAGATAATGTGTCAAACATCGATATGTAATTATAATGTCAAAATGTAAATTAATTTCTGATTTATCGATTATTTGAACTTTTATTCAGAACAATTACAACTTCATTAATTAACTAAATTCGCATAGATCATTTTTAAATTTACCATAAAAGTAGAAGGAAGTAAATAAATAGACTTATACTCCCTTATTTTTTTTAGTAGTCGTAATTACTAATTTTTTTTATTTAAAAATTGTCATATTTATGTTTTTTTTTAAAATGATCAGTTAGTAATTTTTATTCTTGATTACCTTAATTATAGGAACTAACCACATGATAATCAACTCTCAGTTATAGTTATTTTATATATGAATATTTAATTATATATGGTAAAATTAATTAATGAATATAGGTGTAATTTTGTCAAAAATTAAAAATATAACAAAAATTATCCACTTCATTAATACGTGTGATTATAATTAAAAAGAATATAACTTGCTCGGATTAGTTATTTTTATTTGTAATTATCTTGGAAGTAGGTGGAGCTTGTAATAAAAATGGTTTAATTAAGGTGTTTTACTTAATTAGTATATATATTTAGATTATGGTTCAAGTTGTAATAAATACGTTTGGCCTTCTGATTTTATTTTATTTTCTTTATTAAGTCATTGTGGTTCCTCACGTTTGATTGTAGGAAGTTTGATTTCATGGACTTGACCTTTTCCATACACATTACTTGAAAAAAAAATTGAGAAAAATATGTGATTGACTAATAAAATTTCCTCTTTTTATTCTCCTAGTTACATTGAGACTTTTCTCAGTCTCTTTTATTTCTTGTAGACAAATATGAATTCGAATCTCTATTGGTATTTTTATCATTAACAAAATAACTAATAAATTATATGCATCCAGGTGTTCTCTCAATTTAGATTAATCTCAGTTGAATTTTGTTGGATATCTTAAAATTAGTAACCTAATTTTCTTTATTCTAAAACTCATATTTGAATGTGTCTTACCACTTTATTAATACAATTGTGATTTTTATTGCAAATTGCATAGTCATGTCTATTTTATTGCAAATTGCGTAGTCGGTATGCATGGATGAAGGCTGTTATGTCAGCTGACGACCCCAACTGAAAATTTTAGATTTCTCATGTACATTAACTACTGCAGCTATAAGTTGCTACTAAACTTGAGCATGGGAAGGGCCGGGCTTTTGCACCTCATGCGGGTTTTTTCAGTGTCTTTTATGCCCACATTTAGGACGGGTCGGACCTAAGCCGGCTTAAGCCCATGGGTTTGCAGGCCACCCATGGATCTATTTTTAACATGCAATTTATATTTATATATACTACTAGTGCGAATGTCCGCGCTGCTACTTTGTGTTTCTTAATATATATATATATATATAACCCATCCAATCTTCTGGTGTATAGAGGACGCAGGGATCTTGAGCGGCTCTATAAATTTCTGTATTATCTAATTCTTGGAAATCATATGGTGATAGAGAAATCATTTTGATATCTTCAAAACTATCTCTGGCTCCATCTGTTGAGAACACGAATACTCTTTTCTTTGCAGGGATAATTTCAAAACCTCTAGCTACTGGGAGTGTGGAATCAATTATACATGTCAATTTCTTTCTAACTGCCATATTTCCTGTGATTAGAAAGAATTTTTCTCCAAATTCTTCTAAATAGCTTTCAATATTTCCCTCTTCTTCTAGCTTAAATGTAATCTGATCTACCATCCCCATGTGAAATAAAGAAAGAATCTTTTGAAAAGGCATATATGTGATATTAAGATCTACTTGTAATTTAAAAAGTCCCGCTATTCCTCCTCCTTTATGACTAGTAATTTGTCCTGCCCTTATAGAAAAGGGTTTCTGTACTACTTTTACTCCTTTGAATTTCCAATCTGTCTCTTCAAAATGCATCCTAACTAAGTCTTTCTGTGCATTAATCAAATCTTCTAGATGTCTGCTTTCTGTTTTTTGTTTTATTATCTCTTCTCCCTCAGGCCATTGATCAATCAACGGTTTTAGGGTGAACTGTGCTGGCATGTCTAATAACCTAGCTCGAAGTTGAGTGAAACTTCGATTTTTAGGCTTATTTTCTTTTATGAATTGATCTAGCTGTTGTATTTTGGTGTTTAGAATGCTCACTGTGGTGTTGTTCTGTTTGAATTGCCTTTCGGCTTCATTCTTTTTCTGTTCAAGGAAAGCTATTTGCTTAGCTGTCTGTTGCTGAATCTGTGCCATCTGTTCTTCTAACTTTCTGTTTCTATCTTCTAGTCGCGCTATTAGCTGACTAGGATCTTCTCGGGCTACTTCTGAGTAAGGTCTAACTGTTTCTGGTTCAATATAGAAGTTTGGGCCTAATTGGGCCCTTGCTTCTTCTAAGGCCTCAACAAAAGCTATGATATCCCACAAAAATGGGATTTTGACACATAATAAAATTTTTAACTGTGTTAAAACTGTGAAAAACTCCTGTTTTTAATCCCCTATATATCACGTAATGTGAAAAAGATTTTTTTCTGTATTTTGGGATTTTTCTCTGAAAAGTACATGCTTAGAGCATTCAAGCATTGTACCTTAAACTGTGTTGCTGTTGGAACTGTCTGTATATGCCAGATATTATCTAGCAAGCACTGTTGTTCTCTGTCAATGTTTAACCCCTCAAAGGGTTTAAACTTTCTATTTCCTCCTTCTGGAAATTCTGTGAGATACATGGTTCCAAATCTAATCTCCTTCTGTGCTCCCCTCATCTGAAAGATTTTGTTTGTCTGTGAAGATGAAGTCTGTATTTCTGAGGACGATGATCCTCTTTCTGTAACTGTAACTGGCATGGCTAAATTATTTCTGTACATAATGGTTCTGTCTGTCAGAGTTTTTGCTTCCTCTGATTTTTGTTCTGTCTGACCCTTGGGTTTTATAACCCTTTTCTTTCTGCCTGTATCATTTAAAAAACTTTTTAATATTTCTAGATAATAAATCTGCTAAGCTGTTGTTTTTTCCTTTTATATGTTCAAAGCAAATTTCATATCCGTTTCCCTGTATCAAATTCTGTAGGTTAACCCATCGGGTTCTGTTTATCTTTTTGCTATTCTCATTTTTTAGAAATTTTACTATGGCTTCACAATCTGTTCTCACTGTAAACTCATTCTGTAGATATATCTTAAATTTATCTAACGCATTTATTAATGCCTGTATTTCAAAATCTAGACTAGTCCAATTTTGTCCTGTTTTGAAATTGCCACTTGCATAAGCAGCAATTCTTTCTGTATCTTTATCTGAATATTTATTGGGTTTGCAGATCATGACTGCTCCCCATCTTTCTTTGCTACCATCACATTCTATAATGATATAATCTGTTGTTAACGGTAGTTCTAATGGCTTAATTTTTCTGACTTGTTCTTTTATCTTTTTCACTAATTCTAAGTCTTCTTTGTTAAAGTTTCTTTGACCATTTTTTGTTGTTTTACTGTATAATGGCCCTACTAATTTACTTAAGTTAGGAATAAATTTCCTGGCATAATTTAGTATTCCTAAAAAAGCCTGTATTTGTTTTAATCCTTCTAATTTATCTGGAAAATTTAATATTTTTTCAGCTATATGCGGCTGTAATTCTATCTTTCCATCTCCTATTTCTAATCCTAAAAAGGATATCTTTCTTTTATATAATTCCATCTTTCTTTTACTTACTACTATACCATGTTTTTCTATTTCCTGAAAAATCTGCTTTAAATGTTCTTCATGTTCTTTAATAGAATTACTCGCTACTAAGATATCGTCTATATAAACTAAACAGAACTCATGTTTTAAGAATATTGAGTCCATGAATCTTTGGAAAACTGCTGGTGCATTTTTTAATCCAAAAGAAAGAACATTCCATTCAAAATGTCCTTCTGAACATGTAAATGCAGTCCACTGTTTGAACCATTCTTCTAATTTTAACTGATTATATCCTGACTTTAGTTCTAAATTTCTTACTGCCGTATCTTGTATAAACGTATTTTCTTTTGCCGGGTCTACTCCTAATAATAGAATTCTAATTTGACTTGTAAAATTATATGGGTTATCTCCTAATGATTTAATAGTGTTTATTCCTTCTGGGTCTTTTAACTTTTTACTTTGCCAAATCCCTAATGCTGTTGGTCCTAAGGTTGTTTCTAAATAAGAGAACATATCTATATCGTCTCGCTTATTGGTTTCCCAATTTCTAACTACTGTTTGTTCCCATATTAGTATCTCATCTGGCCATAACTGAGGACTCTGTTGTTCTATTACTAACATATTTGAACTGTAAAGTTTTCCTATTGGCATTCTTGCCCCTCTGCCTTTTATATGTGATTCTCCTTGGTATACTGCAGTAGCAGGCGTCCAAGGTTCTCTACCTAACATTTCTGTTCCTGATGATCCTGGTGTTACGAACTCAGGTTTGGGTCTTTTGACTCCTCTAGGATCTATATTTTGATCCATATAGCTTACTTCTGGTTTATAAAAATCACTAATTAATACTTTCCCGTTAATTATATCTGTTACTAGTGGTAAGTTAAAAACTTCGTTTAATTTATTATATGCTTCTTCATATTCTAATCCTAATTCTGTCATACATTCTATTAACATATCATCTACTTGTTCTTGTATGTTAATTTCTGTAAACTTTCTGTTTACTATTTGATCAAACGTCTTATGGACTTCTTCTGTTTTGAAACCAACTATTTCTTCTTCTTCTTCTTTGGTTTCTTCATCTAATTCTTCGTATAAGCCATATCTTATAAATTCCTCTATGTTTTCATCCTCTGAGTAGTTTGCTATAACTTCTTCCATATTTTCATTATCTGTATCATATATAGGTTCTCCTAATTCTTCATTCATCATACTGATCTGTTGATCACTATTATCTTCTTTAACAGGTTCTTTTTCTGTATAATTATTAAATCTCATGCTAAAATTACCATCTTTATCTTCATATATTACACTTTTTTCTGGTACTAAATTTTTTTCTGTAGTATCTGTAAATTCTTTTAGTGGCCATTCTAATCCTGCTAGTTCTTCGGGATCTATCTTTACTGGGTCTATCATTCTTATCCCATGGCTTGCTAAATTTTCTACGATTCCTTCTATATTAACTTTAAAATTCATACCTGATCGGTTACTTGCTTTCCCTAGAATTCCTATACTGATTACTAAATTATTTCCTTTATAATCTTCGTAACCCTTTGTTGCTAATCCTATTTTTAGATTCTTTAAATCTCTAATGTCTTTTAATATGGCTGGTGAACAATAAAAAAGTGCACAATTTTGACTAAGGTCTACTTCCATTCCTGCTATAATTGCTTTCTTAACATCTGTTTTCCAAGATTTATCCATAATCAAAACTAAGACTTTAGTCCCTAGTTCTTTTCTTCCTAATCCTTTTATTCCTATCACTACTAACCCTACATGTGCAAACATTTTTCCTGTTTTCTTAATTTTATTTATCATTTCTGGAGTGAATAGATCTATAGTCTCTGAGGTGTCTACTACTCTGAGACTTTCTTCTCTATTACTTCTAATTAGTATTGTATTAATGTTTAGAGGTCCTACTCTGTATAAGGTTCTTGGGTTTAGTGCATCCAACTGTTCATTATTGTATATTTCTAAGTTTCTTTCTACATCGATTTCTTCTTCTAATTGAACTACTGTTTGTGAACTGTTACTTCCTGATCCTCTACTAAATACTCTTCCTAAAAATGAGTCATTATTAACTTCTTCTCTTGATGACACACTTCTATGGGATTCTTGTAATGTTCTACTAGGTCCGTTGAAAGGTGTAAAATTATTCATTTTCTAGGTAGCCAATGATTGTATTTAGTTGGTTTAACACTTATTTTAGAATTATTATCTAATTTTAATTTTTCTAAGGCTTTAGTTAAACCTGAGATTTCTTGTAATTCTTCAATTGGTTTTATTCTGTATTAATCCTATTAAACTGTCTTTATTGGGAATATTATATGCATCATCTATAGTGTTATCATTTAATCTTTTGTAATTATAAACTATTCTAGCTTTTCCTCTTTTAATTTTATTATGATTTCTAACTATAAATGCTGCTGATCTATGTGGACTAATTGATCTTTTAATTAATCCCTGATTTATCATTTCAGGAATTTGTTTTCTAAATTCTTCTTTATCTAAAGGGCTATAGTCTATATTTGCTGTTACTATCCTTATATCAGGATTTTTAATTTGCATTTTAACTTCATAGTTTACTTTACTTTTAGTAATATCTTCACCTATTAATCCTATTTTTTCTAATTTCTGTATGATGGGATAATTTTTACTATTTCTGATATCTGTGAACCATGAATAAACAAATTTATATTTAGTAGTATAATATATATTTAAACCATGAATAAATAATAATATAAAATGTATTTTAAACTTTGTACTAATAAAATGCATTTTACATGTATAAGTATTATATAGTATTATACTACTAAATATAAATTTGTTTAGTTTGATCCTAAACTATAACATTGTTTAATTTGGCCCCTTAAACATAGTTACTTCGTTTAATTTGGTCCTTTGATACGTGGAATGTAACTTACAAATAAACATTCTAAGCCGGTGGAAAACCTTAAAGGACCAAAAATGTCATTCAAAAAAAAAATACTACTGCATTTGCGTTCAACCAAAACATTACGAGAACAAAACATTTATAAATAAGTTTGATGACTATGTAAAGCTGCTGACACTCATACAAGGCACACTACAAAAAATGTTTGGTTATTCCGACGAGAAAAACCCGTTGGAAACTCGCGAATTCCGTCGGTAATGCGCTTTACTGATGGGAAACTAACGTCGGACTCCTGTCGAAAGACGTCATAAACACATCTTATCGATGGGAAAACCCATCAATAATTTGAAGAAAAGTATTTTTGGGGGCACGTATGTTTTAGAAGAATTGCGACGAGAATGACCTGTCGATAACGATGGGCATGCATTTTTTTGGAGAAGTATAGACGGGATATTCCCGTCAGAAATAATTGACGAGTTTGATGGGTGATATTTATTATGTAGGTTATCAACGGGAACAAGCCCGTCGATAACTTACTTTTTACTTTAAAAAAAAAAAGTGAAACTATATATATTGATTTTAAACTAAATTTTAATAAATATTATTTTTGCTTATTTAATTAATAAATTTTAATTGTAATTATATTTGCTGATTTTATTAATAAATCTCTATTTTATATCATATTTTAATTTTTAATTAATCATACTCAAATATTGATTATGTTTGCACATTTTTTTAAATAGAAAAAATAAAATTTAAATAATTATTAGTACGAACTAAATAGAGTGCGATATAAATAATTGATTGCATATTTTAATTAATGTGAAGTTAGAAGTAATAGTACAAAAACACAAACATATAAAAAATGTAATATTTGCATAAATATATACATAATATTCATGACATACAATTATAAAAGAAAGATGCTAAGGACGATGAGTCGAATGGCCAATGCAATGGAAGGTCCAAACAAGAATCCACGAGCTTTTATACCTATATACACTACAAAAAACACTGAATTCGTGAGGGTTTTTTTGCGATGAAAAAATTTCTGTTGCAAAATTTGACCATTTGCGACGAAAATATATATTTTTTAATTTTAAAATAAATTAGCAATAGAAATAGTGACATTTGCGACGAAATACTTCGTCGCAAAAAATCTTATAACGTTGTGACGGAAATATTCCATCACAACGCTATAAGACTTATAGCGTTATTTTCCGTCACAACGTTATAAGCTTTGTTGCGACAGATAAGATTTGTTGTGACAGAATATTCTGTCGCAACAAAGCTTATAACGTTGTGACTGTAATATTCTATCACAACGCTATAAGATTCTTATAGCGTTGTGATAGAATATTACCGTCACAACGCAATAAGTTTTTTGCGACGAAATATTTTGTCGCAACGAATCTTATAACGTTGTGATGGAAATATTCCGTCACAACTAATCTTGTAACATTGTGACAGTTCCGTCACAACAAATCTTATAATTGTGACATTTGTTTCGTCGCTAAAGGTATATTTTCGTCGCTATAGGTCCTAATGTCGAAAAGTCTACCTTTTTATTAGTTTTCATGTCTTTTTATAAATTTTTATAGTTTTAATACGAAAAATAAATGTTTGAATTACTTTTAAATATCTTTCTTTTGATTTTGTACTTAAGGACTCTTATTATAAGTGTAAAAATATATATAAAAAATTAAAACGTTCGACGGAATGTCATTCGGAAAATGAATTACTTTTCGACTTCCATGACCACGATCCTGCTGTCTTAATCGACAAACATCCTTTGTGGGTTCTAGATTAGCGCACAGTTGGGCACCGTAACCACACTTTCGGTTCATCCCGCATCGCAAGTTCTGCTATATATATATAATAACAGATGTTATCAAATATTTTAATTAGTTTTAAGCTTGTAATTCTTTTGCAACAGTTAGGGACTTTTATATATTATAATACCAAATAATTTAATATAGGATGTAAAAGAATGAGTTAAAATATATATATATTATTATTTTTAAAATGTATAATAATTTCAGTAAAATTAAGGTTATGTTTATCAGAGGAAACTGTATCCTTTTTCTGTTTCTAATTTTCTGAAATCTCTTTTTTTTTTTCAATAGAAAACTGAAAATTGTGCTCATTTCGTACTAAATGTAAAAAATTACTAAATTTAAAAAATTAAAAAACTTGTTCGCGTAACAACTATTTTCTTATTTTTTGAAAAACGAAACTACAATTTTATTCCACTAACTTATTTTTTAATGAAAAAAATCATGTTATTATTTACTTATATTTGCAAAGATTAATAAACTAATAAATATATTTTGTCTTCGTTTCTTTGCTTTAATGAAGAAACCCGGCCTGGTTTTTTCTGCTCGGTTTTTTTGTCTCGTTTCTTGGTGAGTTATGACGTACAAATTTTATTGTTAGGTAATATAAATTAATCTGCTACAATAGTTGTTATTATTAGTGAGTTCAACTAATAGATCACTCCAAGTTGAGGGCTTCACTAATTGCTTAGATATCATTCATGATAAGTTTTTTTCTTGATCAATCTCTAAAGTGAGATTAAAAGGATAAATCAGAAATGATAAATTACTGATCTTCATTTAGTTCCAACGATAAGATTAGTGTAAGATTGAAAAAAGCAATACAAGAGGCACCGCAAACTATCATTTGTGTCTTCTAGTTATGATATGATGTAGCACAAAAAAAGCATTATCAAATAGAGACAGAATATAAGGAACACATATGTACCGAGAAATTTAACACCAGAGATGAAACTAGAAAAACCAACATATATTAACTATCATCTAACTAAAAATGTCTCAAACTTCCCACTGCCCATTTGGTAAACCAAAAAGAGATTTTTCAAGAAACACAACCATAAAAGATAACTAACTACTAAGATGGCTAAACGATAAACTAACCAAATCCAAACAGACGACAACAGCTTACAGCTTAGTCGACCTCCTCCATCTAACTGCCTTCGGCATCATCAGCTTCCTCCAAAGGAGGCATGTCAGCATCAGCTTCTCCACTCTCCTCATCAATGCTCAATCCCAACTTTAACATCTTGTGGATATGGTTGCCAAAAGTGTTGGCCTCATCTAAGCTGAAACCAGAAGTCAGAAGGGAAGTCTCAAAGAGTAAGAAGACTAGGTCCTTTACCGACTTGTCATTCTTGTTTGCATCAGCCCTCTTCCTCAGCTCCTCCATGATGGAGTTATCTGGATTGATCTCCATTGTCTTCTTGCTTGACATATAACCAGCCATGTTGTTGTCCCTCAGAGCTTGAGCCTTCATGATTAGGTTGGCAGTCCAACCATACTCACCAGTCACCAAACATTAGAGAGAATCAACCACACGGTCAGACACCACAACCTTCTCCACCCTATCACCCTACACATCCTTAATCACCTTGCACAAGCCCTCAAACTTCTCTTTCTATTCTTCCTTCTTTTTCAGCTCATCTTCACTCTCGCCAATCTTCAGTCCTTCCTTGGTGATATGGTCTTGGTTCGTTGAGGAGGTTGGAAGGCTGAGAGTTTGCCCTTGGTAGGATCTAGTCCCTTTTAGGAGGTTGTCATTGATGAATGAAGGAAAGAGTTGATGAAGCGAAGTTGGAGTTGCGGAATGGAAAGATACTAGATTGATGAAAATAAACAAGAAAGGTAACCCGAAACTATGACAAACCCTTCTAAGTCTAGCCTAGGCAACCTTGCCGAAATAGCTATGAGGTTCTCTTTCCAAGATCGATCCTCTCAATGAAAGATATTGAGCAACCCGATCGTTGGAGAAGATGAAGTTCTAAACCCTATTCCTCACCTAAGGTGAAATGGTCTTTGAAGGAGATAGCTCACAAAATTCAAGACCCCCTAAAAAGAGCCTATCTCTAACTATTTATACCTAGCGCTATTTATAAGAGAAAGTCCCTAAAATACCCTTCACACATAATGGCCTTGAAGCTCTTGGCTTGGCGGGCTTGGGCCGTGTGTAGCAAAGGCTTGGCGGAGGTGCTCATGGGTTATGAGGGTTAGGCAGAGATGTTCATGGACTGCTAGGGTTGTAGGCGCGGATGCGTCATGGTTGGCCCAGCCAACCCGCGAAATGTGTGCGCCTAGGCCTAGTCGACGTGGTGAGTGCGATAAGTCTTTGGCTTGGTGTACGCTCACCATCGTGGTCTTGTTAGGCATGAATGTGTGTGCGTTGGGGTGCACACATGTTGTCCAATGCTCCCGTGCCTCCAAGCTATCCTCTTCAGCTCTAAGGGTCTTCAAGAGCAAGGTAACCGTTCCTTTGCTCCTTGTGAAGTAGCCGTGTGCTCCTGCGCTCGTATCATCCCCTCCTCCTTTGAGAGGATTCATTCTTGAATCCACACGCTCGTTGTCCGCAAGCTCCTCATCACTGCCTACAAAGTAAGGAGATAAATCATTAATATTGAAGGTGGGATTAACATTGACAAAAGAAGAAGGAATGTCAAGGCGATAAGCATTATTGTTAATCTTTTCCACAATGAAGAATGGGCCATCCCCCTATTGACTAAGCTTGCCCTTCCGATGATGAGGAAAATGGTCGTTCCTCAAGTGAAGCCAAACTCACTCCCTCACTTCAAAGGATTTGATGTGGCGGCCTGAATTGCTCTTGTGTATCAACTTTACATTCAACGCCTCCATGCGTTCCTTAGCCTTACTGTGCAATTTCTTCACCATAGTTGCTTTCTCCTTGCCATCTAAGCTAGCACACTCATTCAAAGGTAGAGGTAACAAGTCTATGGGTGTGAGAGGGTTAAACCCATAGACAAGTTCAAAAGGAAAAAAATCTAGTAGATGAGTGCATGGTGCGATTGTAAGAAAACTCAATGAAAGGAATGCAATCATCCTAAGCTTTAACATATTGTTGAATCATGACACGTAATATTGTTCCTAGAGTTCTATTGATAACTTCAATTTGGCCATCCGTTTGTGGATGACAAGATGTAGAGAACAAAAGTTTGGTGCCAAGTTTAGCCCACAAGACATGCCAAAAATGACTAAGAAATTTAGTATCTCTATCACTCACAATAGTCCTAGGCATGCCGTGCAATCTAACAATTTTTTGGAAGAAAAGATTTACAATGTGTGATGTATCATTTGTCGTGTGACAAGGAATGAAATGAGCCATTTTTGAAAATCTATCTACCACAACAAACAAAGAATCCTTGCCCCTCTTGGTCCGGGGAAGGCCAATCACAAAGTCCATAGAAATGTCACACCAAGGATGAGATGCAACGGGTAAAGGCATGTAAAGGCAATGGTCTAAGTATTTAGATTTAGCACGTTTGCAAGCAAGGCATTTATCAACAAAATGAGCAACATCCTTTTTCATTTTAGGCCAAAAGAAGTGTTCCCGAAGCATGCAAAGTGTCTTTTCTATCCCAAAATGACCCATCAAACCTCCCCCGTGTGGTTCTTTAACAAGTAATTCCCTAGTACTACACTTAGGAATGCACAATTTACCCTTTCGGAAAAGAAACTCATCATGCAACATGAATTTATCGTGAGCACCATTGGAGCAAGTAAGGTAAACATCCTTAAAATCATCATCATGAGCATATAAGGAAGGAAGATGTGCAAATCCCAAGATGCGAGTATGACAAGAATTCAAGAGAGTGTATCGTCGGGAGAGTGCATCCGCCACGATTTTTCCTTGTCCTTCAAGTATTTGATGTGATATGGAAAACGCTCAATAAACTCCATCTAAGAGGCATGACATTCTTGCGTCTCCTTCGGGTTGCAACGATACGTCGACCGATTAGGAATAGTGGAACCGGGAAGAAAGTCAATCTTATGTTCAATCCCACGCATCGGTGGTAGGACATTTGGGATCTCCTCCAGAAAAAACATCTTGGAAATCTTGCAAAAGAGAGGAAACAACACTAGGAATAGAAGTACTAGTGTTAGTAGAAAGCAAACAAGTATCCTTAAATCGGATGAGAATGCACGGTTTTTGCAATATCAAAGTGTTGATACCCGAATATTGACGCCATTTTTAATCAATTTTAGCATTTATGTCATTTTACTTAATTTACTGTCATTTTTAGTTAATTTACTGTCGCTAGCATTTTTAAATTTTCCATCGCATTTTAGCATCGTCGTTAGCATCGTCAGCTTTCGAAATCGCGTTTTTAATTTTTTGTCACGTATTTTCATTATTATTATCATTAATATTTTTAGCCTTAAAAATCACATTTTTAACTATCCGGCAGTCATTTGCTAGTTTTTTCTTCGTTTTAGGTCATCTCATGATTTTTAGGATTTTTAATATTTTAGCGCATTTTTTAGTATTTTTAGTTTTTATTATTATTTTCGTTCGAGCTTTTATTGGACCCGAGTAAGTCCGCTCGGACAATAGCTTGAATTTGAAATGTTTTCCATCAACTAGTTGCTAGCTTTTTTTCCGTTCACAACGGTCTACAGCGTTTCGTGTAATTTTCGGCGTAACGTCATTATTTTTCCGTCCGAACGTTTCACATTTCTGAACGAGAAAATAAACACGTTAAACGAAAAATTCTCATCATTCGCTGTAAATGGTTAAACCCGTCGTATTTTTCTCTACGCGCTGGTACCTTCGGCTCGAAAATTCAGAACGTTTGCTCGCAGGAATCGGCTCGAGGACATTTAAATAAGGTAAAAGGCAATTTGATCACAACCGTTGATCTAGTCAACCAAGAAAAGTCAACCAGATCAACGGTTGACAATTTAATGTGCATGGTGCACATGAACAGTGCCTAGGAGCATGCAGCGGAGTAGACTACCGGGCTACCTACTCCCGTCGTGTCCTAGCCTGCTCTCGCCGTTTCCCGTCCCATCCACCATCATCACAACCACCGTAGCTGCCACCTCTCCTCTCCTAGTCCCGCCAGGGCACGAGAAATAGCCACCACGCGCAGCCACGCCCTCAAAGCCATGCGATCCTTCGGCTATAAATACCGAGCCCCATCCAACGTTCAAAGGGTACCAATTTTTGCAAGAGAAAGCTCTGCCCCTCCTCCCTTTTGACTGATAGCTCATGTAGAGCATCAGTTGCCAAGTTCCAAGCTTTTCCACAGTAGCACAGTAAGCGTTCTTTCTCTTATTTTTCCTTTAAATTTCATTTAAAGCTTTAGTCAATTAATTAATCATTAAAACTTGCTGCAATCACCTTGTTTTCAACCTAATTTTACCATGCTAACATCCGTTTAAATTATCGTTGCTTAGTTTAATTATTTCATTAATTAACGTAAATATGCATTTCTTCGTTTTCTTCAAAAATCCCACTATTTTTTCTTCCATTTTCTTGCTGTGATTGCATGGTTGCGCTGGTGGAGGGGAGAGGGTTCTTTCTGGTCAAGAACCAGGCGAATCGGTCACCTGGTTCGTCAGCTCCGTCGCCGGCAGTGGAGCCGGCAACGTGAGGTTGAAGATGATGAGGATTTGGGCCCATTGGCCTTCACACAAAATAAAAGGAGGGTGATGGGCTTGGCCCATCACTGTTAAAATCAATTTTCTTGGGCTAGGAATTGTTCCTGGCCCATTCCTCCAAATTTCCAAGCTGGGCCCAACCCATTTATATTTTTCCGGAACTTCGGTTCGTTATTTTTTTCACGTAAAATGCTCGCATGCTTCTTATAATTATTCTTCATGATATGTGCTATTTTTCCTATATTTTATACATGGATTGTTTAGTTCATTTTTTTATAAAATATTCGTATGCTCATTCTTGCGTCAACTTGTTTATTTAATTGTTTTTTTACGTGAATTGCTTATCGCGATGCTTACTTTTATGTTATTTAACTTCAGTCATTTATATTCAGCAATTTAATTTCAGTCATTTAAACTTACCGCCTATATGGTCGGTTGTCATTTAATTTTCCGCAAATTATCAACTGCTTTAAATTTCCGTACTTATCAACTGCTTTAAATTTTCGCACTTATGATACTGCTGGAAATTCTTCCGCAAATTATCAACTGTTTAATTTTCCGCACTTTACTTTTCCGCACTTTAATATTTCGCAATTCACTTTCGGCAATTTAAATTCAATCATTCATTTTACCGCCTACATGGTCGGTCGCATTTTAATTCTCGTAAATATCAACTGCTTTAATTTTCCGCAAGCTGCTGGAAATTCTTCCGCAATTTATCAACTTTCATTTTCTGCAATTTATCTACTGTTTTATTTTCTGCAATATCAACTGTTTTATTTTCTGCAAATATCAATTGTTTATTTTTCTGCAAAAATATCAACCTGTTTATTTTCCGTAATATCAATTGTCTATTTTCTGTAAAATATCAACCTGTTAATTTTCTGCAATATCAATTATTTTATATTCCTGCAAATCGTCAACCGCTTAGTTTTTCGTCAAATCATAATCTTTAAATTTTCGTCAAATCATCATTTAATTTTTGGTCAAATCATTTAAACTCTCGTATGCGTCAAATAAATCATTTCTCGTATGCAATCAACTCGGCATTTAAACTCTCGTATGCATCAAATAAATCATTTCTCGCATGCAATCAACTCAGCATTTAATTTTCGTATGCGTCAAATCAATCATTTCTCACATGCAATCAACTCAGAATTTCATTTTCGTATGCGTCAAATCCATCATTTCTCGCATGCAATCAACAACACTTTAAATTTCGTATGCGTTAAATAAATCATTTCTCGCATACGATCAACTCAGCACTTAATTCTCGTATGCGTAAAATCCATCATTTTTCGTGTGCAATCAACTATCATTTAAATCTTTGCACTCATAAATTGCTTATTTATTTTTCGAGCTACCACTAACACTCTCATTTTGTAGGTTTTAATTTCAAGCTTCGCTCGAAAGTACGCCTTTCGTTTCTTTTTATTTATTCAACGCTTGTCGCAAATATCAATCGTACGCATGATATATAGAATTGCTAGAACTAAAATCAACTCACATGAACAACGTGTTTAAAGACTTGCTTAAATTGCCATGCTCATGTGATTTTAAATTCTCGCTTATATTGACTGCATGTACATGGGGACTTTCGATCCCACATCAGTTTGTCATTTCAAAAACTCTCATTTAATCTGTACTCTGTTAAGCTATCCATGATAGAATCACGTAGTAATTAATTTAATCATGCATGGCCCGATGATGAAATAAGAGGGCGCTCATTCAGTCTTACGAAAAATTCAGTCCCATCACGTTGCGGTCAGGAATAATCAATCAATCTTGATAAACGGTAACCCTGTCCGAAAGATTTTTTTATTATTCCTGAACGGTCACGATCATAGAAAAGACTAAAGTGACGATTCCTCTAAGGGCCCCCTTTTCAAAAATGCATTTTTATCAAACACCTTTTAAACACCTCTCTCATCAATCGGTAATCATTTTCGGATGTGACTCGGGTGCCTAACACCTTCCCGAGACCATAATACGACCCCGAACCTTTGTCTGGGGTTCAGACCCTTTTTTTGTGCCTTTAGCTTTTTATTTATTATATTTCTTATGCCATGACGATTAAGGTTCCCTAAACCTAGTAACCAAATTAGGGTGGCAACTTCATTGAATGCTACTAGGCGTCTGTTTACGCTGAGCATTGTAAGGTCCCAAATTTCGTTGCACACTCGCGAATTTTTAAATTTTTGGGGCGCGATAGTTTGGCGACTTCACTGGGGACTTAGGGTCGGAGCCGGTTTTATCTTTTTAGAGAGGTGTTTTATTTATTTATTTGCTTTGATCAATTGCTGGTCTATTCATTTATTTGCTTTATCAATTGTCATATGCATTTCATAGCGCCCTACACCCAGGGGATAATTACCAAATTAGGAGGGTAGTAGTGACACCCTAGGACACATGTCCTGGGTAGTGTTCACCAATCCCAACTTGGATGAACCCCTAAAGCCAGTCGAAAGGTTACACGATTTCGCAAGAAATCGGGACACTGGACGACACTTTAGGGACCTTTTCATGGTATCATTCGGGAACCATGCAAGCTAGTTAGAAATGTCAGAATCAGAGCCCCAGCACGTGCATCATGATTATACCTGCTTTGTCGTGGCTCTATTTGTCTTGTTGCCATGATAACCTTGTCTTTTATACGAACTGTAAATTTCTTACACGTGCAGGTTACTTTGCATTTAAAATTTTATTTTTGTCCCATAGGACCCATCTTGCTCATTCGACATGTCGGCACCTACACTACTTTAATTTAATATTTTCAGGGGATGAAGTTTCGACGATCAGGCCGCACGAGGAGATCTGTTGGAACGTGGGTTCGCCCTTGACATCACCACTAAGGTCAAAGTAGAAGTCGTAGACTTCGACTTAACTAGGATTCGGAAGTTGAGAAATGAGCTGACTGAAGACGAGGAGACACAGTTTGAGGGTAGTTATGGAAAGCTACTGACCCTAGTTGACGTAAAGACTGATTGGGGTTGCATCCGGGCAGCCCTAATATTCTGGGATCCCTATTATCAGTGCTTCTCTTTCGACAAAGGGGTAGACTTGACTCCCACACTAGAGGAGTACTCAGCTCTGATGTGCTTCACCTCTCCTATATCGGCCATATACTAGAATGTTCGACTCGACTCTTCGAGTGTCAAAATAAGGCTCGATAAGTTGTTAGGAATCGCTACTCGTGTCAGAGAGGGTGACTACTTCTGGTGTTGGTCAGATATTGAGGCACGCTTTCAGTTGTCCAACGGAAAAAAATGAATTCTGGCTTTCGCCATTGTAGGATTTGTCCTCTTTCCGAAAATGAGGAACGCCATCGACTTTGCAGCAGCCAACATCTTTTACGAGATGGAAACAAATGCCATCAATCCTACAACAACCATTTTGGCCGAGACCTTTCGCTCCTTGGACTCTTGTCGCAGAAAAGGGAAAGGGAGACTTACCTGTTGCACCCAGTTGTTGACAGTATGGATGGTCAGCCACTTCAAACAGGTTCCTGATCAGACGATTTTCTTCGCAAGCTACATAAGATCATGCCCTATACTCAGAGTTATCAACGCAACGACCACGGATAAATGGGAGATAGAGACTAAGGATGTCTGGATCGACCGATTCATAAACCTCTCAGAAGAAGACTTCAGTTGGCACGCCAAATGGCTGCAGACCTCCGATCCCATCGTCTGCTGCGGACCCTTACCTTGGGTTCCTTTGATCGGAGCATGGGGATGCGCTCACTATTGCCCCGCCCTCGTCCTCAGACAGTTCTGCATCACGCAAATAATTCCCGTGACATTCGGCATGACAAGGTCAGACCTGCCACACACCGGAGAAAATTAGAATATTTAGTTGTACGCCCAAGACTGGGCCCACCCTTTTTGTCTCAAAGGACACGGTATCCCTGCAACCACAATACTAGAATATCCACAATGGAGGTCGAGACGAGTTAATGGCAATGTCTTACCTCGCCCGGAAAATCAAAAATCGATGGAAGAAGAAGGGGAATCTCAAGTGAGCGAAGGAATGAATGTCATGGCTTACGCTCAAGTGGTAGAACAGATGCGAGCAGCACAAGAAGAATGAGATCTGATGATAGACTGATGATAGAGGAAAGTGATATGGCCGAAGCCCGTCAATGTGGCTTAGAAGTCCAAATGAATGAGTTAAAAAGGCGTAGTAAGGACATTCTCCACATACAAGCAGTAAAATAGAAAGTGGCCCTCAGGGACTTCGAGGAACGTCTGAACAACGAAATCCGCAAGAAAGAAGCATCTAGTGCCATAATTGAAGACAAGGATTCGACGATAAGGGTTTTGACTACTCGCGCAGACTTGGGAGATAGGAAAAGCCAGGCACTGCAAAGCCGAATTACCGCGTTAGAGGCTGAGTTAGAGATGTAGAAAGGGGAGTTGGCTTCGATGGAGTACCTTTGGCAGCAGAACTCTGACGTCCAGGATTGACACCTTCATAGGAAGGCTCGAATATCGGCAACCCCTTTTTCTTTTTCATATAACTAGGACCCCTGATTTCATCTATCTTAGCCATTTTTTGATGAATTTAGGTAGTTGGCAAGTTTACCATATTTTGTAAACACTTTTTAATGAAGTTGTACTCTTTCGGATATTTATTAAATCGCCTCAACTTTTTCATATCAATTATCCATCCAAAGCAACTCAAAAGACCATCGCAAAAGGAAAGAGATAAACACAGTCGTTTCACCAAAAAACCAAAAAAAATCATGCCAAACAGTCGAAAAAATCCGAGTATTGCTCACTCATGGCCATGTCCTCTTAGCTTATCTAAAAACTCCAAGTTCATATCATAGATCATCGTCTCTCCCCTTGGTTGGGTTCGCCAGGCATCAGGCCTTGCATCGTCGAAAGCATAGTGTAAAAGAGATCTTCCTAGCATGGCGGTATTGGTTGCCCCTGCTAATTTGGGTTTCGCAGATAGCATCTCCGATTGCTTCACGTCGTTGGAATGAATAGAGGCTTCCTTCGTATCTTGCCAATAGCTGGGATATCTCGCCTCTCCGACCGCCCTGAAAATATCAAGTGAAAGTGAAACCGGAAAAACGAATGAGCAATATGGAGGCCTCGGGATTGCACATCACCTACATATCCTCACTTGTACTTACTCTTTTCTGTATTTTTCCTTTTTTTTAGGTTCACGATAGCTCCTCGAAAGCAAGCTACTCCGCACGGGCTCCCCCTAACTAGACTTCAAAAATAAAAAATGACTGAACAGGCTAAAGCCGATGAAGCACTAACAACCAGAATCGCAGAATTAGAGGAACAAGTTAGGATTACTACAGAAAGGGCCGCCAGGGCCGAGAAGGAGAGAGATGAAGCTATTGCCGAATTCCCACCGGGTTTTGATCCCGCTCAAAAAGTAGGACTTCCCTCTTCGCTCGTCGTCGCAGGACCTTTAGTACTCCCGCCACTTTCTGGCCCCGTGGGCCAGTGGAGATGGGTTAGTCCCTTCACTATACCCACCGCAGCAAATCCTATAGTTAGTACGGGTGAAGAAATTGCCACGTCACTTCAGCACCTTTCGATCAACCCTGTTGTGGACTCCGGCAATAGCCAGGCCCATCTGGAGACCTCGTATCTCCCTCCCCTTCTTCCAAGCACAGTTCCCTGACCTGTGGGGATTCAACCTCCTGTTCTCGACCCAGTACAACCTCAGTTTGCATCAGAACCTCTACTGCCCTTGGGTCCTAACCCTATCATGGCCGAGAAACCGAAAAGTGACAGACTAAATTTTCTCGAGGAAAGGCTCAGAGCAATCGAAGGGGCCGATCCATTTGATCCTACTGGTCCCGCCAATATGTGCATGGTCCCCGGGATCGTTATACCACCGAAATACAAGATCCCCGACTTCGAAAAGTATACTGGGGTAGAGTGCCCAAAGACCCACCTCAGAGTATATTGCAACAAGATGAGATGATCCACAACGAACCGTTGTTGATCCATCTATTCCGAGAAAGCTTAACCAAGCATACCCTAACTTGGTACATGGGTCTAGACAGAGTCAGGATCAGGAGGTGGATAGACCTGTCCGATGCCTTCTACCGACAATATAAATTCAACATGGAGGTGGCTCCCGACCTGCAAAATCTGGAAAAGCAAATCGGCGAGTCCGTGAAGACCTATGCTTAGAGATGGAGAGAGTTGGCTTCTAGAATCTCTCCTCCTTTAAGCGACAAGGAACTCTTGTCGATTTTCTTGCACACCTTCAAAGCCCTCTACTACACCTACCTGATCTCTAATCCCTCAAACAGTTTCTCCGACATGGTCCTAATTGCCGAAAGAGTCGAGCAAGGGATTAAGTCTGGACGAATCATGCCTTCGGCACCAGAGTCTGCGCCAAAGAAAGCATCCGTCGTGAAAAGGGATGTTGGATTTGTTGCTCCCCAAGCTAATCACGGGCAATCATTTCCACCACCACCGCCTTATCATCCGCCATCACTATATCAACCCACCTCCTTTCCTTTTACCTCACCACCAGTTGCTAATATCGCGCCTCAAAATCCTACACATTTCCCACCACCTCTAGTACAAACATCACAACCCATGCAACCCAAGCCATATAACCCACCAAAGGACCCAAATAACCAAAACACGTCAAACAGTCAGTGGAACCGAGAGCCTTTGCCTCCTCTCCCTCTTCCCGCGGGAGAAATCTACAAACATCTCCTGGCGGCCAGACAGATCATACCAGTTCCAGCTCAGCCTCAATTGCCTCCTTAGCCGAAGTGGTATGATCTCAACGCAAGGTGCGAATACCACGCTGGAGCCCTGGGTCACACTCTAGAAAATTGCTTCGCATTCAAGGCAAAAGTCCATCACTTGATCAAAAGTGGATGGGTATCTTTCGAAGGGTTAGCAAAAGGACCCAACACATCCACCAACCCTATCCCCAATCATTCCCAAGGAAAGGGAGGGGTGAACGCCGTCTCAGCAGGAGAAAGCAACGACCTCTTTTCTTCAGCGTCAAGCTGGCCACAGGAATAATTTTTCCTGGCCTTAGCTCGAGGAAGATATATGCCATACTCGGAGAGCGATCCAAGTCACTGCATGTACTGCAAGGGAAGCGACGGTCACAAGATCTAAAGCTGCGAGTCATTCGCAGGAAAGGTGAGACAACTCTCAAGTCTCGGAGTAATACAAACCCAGAAAGTGACCCACGGGGAAGGATCCATTAACGCCATCGGAGAAGGATTTCCTATCCCACCTAACTCCAAAGGAACCCCACTCCAAATCATCCAAAAGAAAAGATCGACTTCGTCGTGCAAACAGTTCTCCACGCGCCGCGACGAAGACGACCGCGAGATTGACACCTTGGGCCAACCTTCCGGGAAGTTCGATTACCTCGTCAGGTATTCGACACCACCCTCCCATTCTAGCACAGTGCCCTTACTACCCTCTTGGGAATCCTCAGACTCCGAGTCATACCCTTCACCGACATGGTCACTTCCTCCGTTTCCTTTGAAAGAGATCTACGCAAGCCTCTTGGCAGACGGGCAGATTACACCATCCCCACTCTCGTCTCAATCAATTCCTTACCCTAGCTGGTATGATCCAAAGGTTAGCTGCGAATATCACGCCGGAACCCAAGGACATTCCCTGGAAAATTGTTACGCCTTTAGAGAGAAGGTCGATCACCTAACCAAGCAAGGACGAATCTCTTCCAAAGGTTTAGCAAAGGGTCCTGATGTGACAACCAGTCCTCTGCCACACCCTAATCCAGGGGTGAACGGTATTCTATCCGGAGGAATCAACGATTCTCACCTTTTAGTGAAGGAAGTACCCAATGAAGAACTGTTCTTCGCATTAGCTAACAACGCGTATCTACCATTCCTGGGGAATAGTCAGGCCCAATGCCTATTCTGCCAAGGGGAAAGGAAGCATGACATCCAGGATTGCAGACTTTTTTGGCAGAAAGTCAAGCAACTCACAACATTCGGGATCATTCAAACCGAAGGGAAAACCCAAGGAGCAATCAACGCCATCGAGGATAATCCTCCAGCACCGTATTCCTTCAAATACGTGGCCCAAACAGGGGATGCAGCCACGACCCCACGCAAAGTAGTGTTCACATTAGCTGTGAATATTCCTAGCCGAGACTTACATGCGGTCCCATTCAACTACGGATACACGGTGGTCACCACCCCTCCTGCAGTCACACCAACAGGACTCGCTATTGGCGCAGTCTCTCATATCGGGGGCATGACCCGCACCGGAAGATGTTACATCTCGGAGGAAGTAGAAAAGCAACGACAGGCCAAAGGAAAAAATCCTGCGATCCGCAAAGAAACGGTAGAAGAGACGCAAGGTTTGAGCAAACCTGTCACCGAGGATGAGAAAGCCGAGTTCCTCAAGATCATGAAACAGAGCGAGTTCAACATCATCGAACAGCTAAAGAAAACCCCGGCTCGCATCTCCATCATGGAGCTGATCCTTACTTTAGAGCCGCATCGCCAAGCTCTCTTAAAAGTCTTGAAGCAAGCCTTCGTGACTAAGGATATCACCACGGAAGGGGTGGAAAACCTCGTCGGAAGAATTCAAGCCTTAAGCAGCATTTCCTTCTCTGAAGGAGAGATCGACCCCTCGGGAAGAGATCACAACAAGGCCCTATACATCACGGTAGAATGTAAGGGACACGTTATAGCAAAGGCCCTAATCGACAATGGGTCCGCACTTAATGTCATGCCCAGGCATGTCCTCGAACAACTGCCGGTCGATTCCTCTCATGAAACCTAGCAGAATGATGGCTAGGGCTTTCGATGACGCCACTCGAGAGATCATTGGGAACATTGAGTTGGATATGGTCATCAGGCCCCACACTTTTGCCTTGACGTTCCAGATCATAGAAATCCAACCCGCTTATAGCATGCTTCTAGGACGGCCTTGGATCCATTTAGCGGGAGCCGTCCCCTCTTCCCTGCATCAATGCCTCAAATACGTCAAGGACAATGCCCTCGTCACAATAAAGGCAGAGGAAGCCTTGATCTTGGCCAAGAATGCATCCGTGCCTTACATCGAAACTACTGAAACCTTGGAGAGTTCTTTCCAAGCCTTCGAAATCGTCAACATGGATTGGATCGAGGAAGGATCCCCCGTTTGTGAAGCCTCAAAATCTGGGATAACCGAAACAACCACTAAGTCAATACTAGAGGGAAGCTTCCAATTGGGAAAACGGCTCGGGGCCGAGTTACGAGGATCAAAAGGCTAGGCACCTCCGAAGAGCTTCGGAGACCAATTTGGGTTAGAGTACCAACCCAGCAAGGCCAATTTCGCCAGGATTGCCCAAGAAAAGAAAGAAAAGCAGCTGGCTAAGCTATTTGGATGTTCTGCGCCATAGGGCAAAATGCCAATCCCCCATATCAGAACCACGTTCCCCTTCGCGGCCGAAACCATTAATGGAAATCCGATCAGGGTATCAGACCTCCGTATCTGCACTATAGGAGAAGAAGAATCGTCGCCTAGTTCAGTCATTTTCGTAAAGAAGTCAGGGGAGTCTGTGCGCAACTGGACCATCACCATGCTTCCAGATGTCTCTCCGTAATTTCTCCTTTTGAAAAATATATATATGTTTTTGGCACGTTTTCTTACGAAAACTTTTTTGTAGTGACTCATGTTCCCTTTTGTTAAGAATCAATATATATGCAAATTTTCATTTTATGCATCTCTTTTTTTCGCACTTTTAATTTCAGGATGAGTGTTAGTTCGGATTGTCTTGATAAAACCTATGTCTTTACTGGCGAAGAAATTGTCGTCACCACCGAAGATAAGGTCGAGATTCCCTGCGAATTGGCCCGTTTACTAGAAAGTGCAGAAAAGGAAATAACCCCTCATCGGGAGGAATTGGACGAAGTAAACCTGGGGGTGAGCAATGAGAATCAGAAGTTGGTTAAGATCGAAACTACCCTGGATACGACTCAGAGAGAAAGGTTGATTTCTCTCCTCAAAAACTACTCCGACATATTCGCGTGGTCATACGCCGATATGCCAGGTCTTGATCCCGGGATAGTTGAGCATCGTATCCCGTTAAAGCCTGAGTTTAAGCCTGTCAAATAAAAACTTCGGAGGATGCATCCAGACATCCTTCTGAAAATCAAAGAAGAAGTTACCAAGCAGTTGGATGCCGGTTTCTTGAGAGTTGCCGAGTACCCAGAATGGATCGCCAACATAGTGCCAGTGCCTAAAAAGGATGGGAAAATTCGCATGTGCGTGGACTTTCGGGATCTCAATCGAGCCAGCCCTAAAGACGACTTCCCCCTTCCCCATATCGACATCTTAGTCGATAGTGCCGCCAGAAATGACATTTTCTCTTTCATGGATGGATTTTTGGGGTACAACCAGATCAAGATGGCATCCGAGGACAGTGAGAAGACGACCTTCATCACGCCCTGGGGAACCTTCTGCTACAAAGTGATGCCCTTCGGATTAAAGAATGCAGGAGCCACGTACCAACGTGCGGCCGTCACCCTTTTCCATGACATGATGCATAAAGAATTGGAAATATATGTCGACGACATGATAGCCAAATCACGCGGCACACAAGATCATGTAGACATCCTGAAGAAGGTATTCGAAAGATTGAGGCAATTTCGGCTACGGCTAAACCCAACTAAGTGTACCTTTGGAGTGACCTCAGGAAAGTTGTTAGGATTCATCGTCAGCCACAAAGGCATAGAAGTGGATCCTGATAAGATAAAAGCAATTCAAGAGCTACCCGCTCCCAGCACCGAAACAGAAGTGCGAAGCTTCTTAGGACGCATCAACTATATCGCTCGCTTTATCAGCCAGTTAACACTTACTTGCGAGCCGATGTTCAAAATGCTAAGGAAATACGGAGATGCAGAATGGGACGAAGACTGCCAGAAAGCCTTCGAGAAAATCAAGACATATCTGCAAAGCCCACCGGTACTAGTTCCCCCGACACCAGGACGCCCCTTACTCATGTACATGACAGTCACGGCTAGCGCCATGGGTTGCGTTTTGGGACAGCACGACGAGTCTGGAAGACGTGAACAAGCCATCTACTACCTCAGCAAAAAATTCAACGAATGTGAGATGCGCTTTTCTATGTTGGAACGAACTTGTTGCGCCCTAGCATGGTGCGCCCGAAGGCTCCGGCAGTACATGTTGTATTACACGACGTGGCTAATCTCTCACATGGATCCCTTGAAATACATCTTCGAAAAGCCGTACCTGTCAAGTCGCATTTGTAGATGGCAAGTCTTATTAGCTGAGCACTAGATCATCTATGTAACCTGGAAAGCGGTTAAAGCAAGCGCCCTTGCCGATCACTTGGCTGATCATGCCTCGGACTAGTATGAGTCGTTGAGCTTCAACTTCCCCGATGAGGACATCATAGTGATTGAAGATGAGATCGCAAAAGATCTCTGAGAAGATGACTGGTGGACCATGTTCTTTGACGGTGCTGTGAACCTCTCGGGCAAGGGAGTGGGAGTCGTGGTCATAGCCCCAGATGGCCGTCAATTCCCCATAGCATGCAAATTGAACTTCCCATGCACCAATAACATCGCCGAGTATGAGGCATGCATCAGCGGTCTGACAGCAGCCATCGACTTAAAAGTAAAGAAGCTCCGAATCTTCGGCGATTTAACACTCGTCATCTACCAAGCCCAGGATCTATGGCAGACACGGGATTCCAAGGTCATCCCTTATCAAAAGTTACTCACCCAACTCTCACGAGAATTTGAGGAAACCAAGTTCGACCGAGTCGACAGAGAAAAGAACCGCTTCGCAGACGCATTAGCCACATTGGCATCGATGTTCAAGTTAGAGTGCGGAGTAATGCTTTAGCCTTTGAGGGTAGAAGTAAAGGAAACTCCGGCATGCTGCGTAGCCTTAGAAGAGGAACCCGATGGGAAGCCTTGGTTCCACGACTTAGCACAATTCATCAGAAACCGGGAGTATCCACCAGGGGCAAGCCGGGTTAGCAAAAAGACCCTCCAGCGCTTAGCACTAGCCTTCTACCTCGACAGCGAGGTTCTATATAAAAAGAGAGCTAATGGAGCTTTGCTTCGCTGCGTCACCATGGCCGAGGCAAAAAGAATCATAATGGAAATCCACGAGGGGGTTTGTTCCACACACGCAAGTGGGCACATGATGGCCAGACAGATAATGAGGCAAGGGTATTTTTGGCTCGCCATCGAACGAGATTGCATCAGCTATTTCCGGAAGTGCCACAAATGTCAAATCTACGCTGACCATCTCCATGCCCCTCCAGCCCCTCTCTTCAGCATGACATCGCCTTGGCCTTTTGCGATGTGGGGAATCGACATCATCGGCCAAATTCACCCAACAGCCTCTAATGGCTATCGCTTCATCCTTGTAGCAATCGACTACTTCACCAAGTGGGTAGAGGCCACCTCTTACTCCAACATCACTCAGAAAATGACCATGCAATTCATTGAGAGAAATATCATTTGCCGTCATGGGGTCCCAGAAACCATCATCACGGACAACGACACCAATCTCAACGGAAAGATGATCGACGGTCTTTGCCAACGTTGGAAGGTGAAGCACCGAAACTCGTCACCATATCGACCAAAGATGAATGGCGCAGTCAAAGCAGCAAACAAAAACCTGTAGAGGATCATCCAAAAGATGGTAATCACTCACAAAGATTGGCATGACATGCTCCCCTTCGCACTGCATGCTTACCGGATAGCAACCCGTACGTCTACAGGGGCAACTCCCTGCTCATTAGTTTATGGCATGGAAGCCGTGATTCCTCTTGAGGTTGAAATCCCTTCTCTCAGAATCCTGGCAGAGTCTGAAGTAGAAGAATCAGATTGGGCAAGAGTGAGGTACGAGCAGCTGAACCTCCTTCCCGAAAAGCGCTTAGCCACTATCTGCCATGCATAATTATATCAGCAAAGAATGGCCAATGCTTATAACAAGAAGGTGCGACCTCGCAAGTTCGAGGCTGGGGATTTAGTGTTGAAGAAAATTCTCCCTCATCAGGAGGCTAGTCAAGGAAAATGGGCCCCAAAGTACGAGGGCCCTTATCTAGTTAAAAGTGCATTCTCGGGGGGTGCCCTGACGCTAACCAACATGGACGGAGATTATCTACCAAGACCAGTAAATGCCGATGCCGTCAAGATGTACTTTGCCTGAAGCGACACGGGCCTTGCATCCGGCCGAACCAAAGACATAGGGTTTTATCATGACAATGCCACTCAAATGTTTATCCTAAAATTAATAAAATAAGTTTTCTCAGGGGATGCTTGTTTGTTTTAAAAACTCTCTTTCATTTTTCTCAAAAATCGTGAGATGGCAAAAGGAGGCATGGCATAGATCGCTCCCCAGGAGTAGTTCGAGCCATAAGACACGACACTTAGACTAACGCCACTAATCAATCTTAAGGTTTTGCAGGGATGTATTGTCTCATCTCGTCATCGTGATAGAACCAGGGGGTTCCGCTCGTAGCAGCTCTTGAATTGCCGCAGCAGGCTACCTTCAAGAGCGAATCAGGAAAGATTTTAAGACAAACCTTCCTCATCTAAAGTGAAATGTCTTATCCTCGCAGTACTACCAGCACAATCGGCATCGTAAACAACCAGTCACAAAGGACCGAACACTGGACCAAAGTCACAAAGCCCATCCCATGTCGGCCGAGCCATCGGAATACTAACAAACAACTCCTGGAAAAAGCAAGACAAAAGGTTGTCCTTCTAAGACCATTATCAACATACTTAATGCAGTCTTGTTCAAGAAGTTACTCAACGTCCACACCATGATCAACACGATGAAGATCAATCCTTTAATTTGTGGGCCGCCAGCTGCTGGCTGACGGTATCACCCGAGCCAAGATGAGAGCTGTGACCAAGCATCTATTAGCAAAAAATATCATCAACCAACATCCGATGCAAGTCGCACCGCAGTGACCCACGGATAGCCCGTCTAAAAGGGAGAGCTTAACACTCATCAATCACGTTACTTTTTCTAAAAATTGTCTTGCATTTACTCCTTATTTGTTCTCGCCATATCCTTTTTAGGGACTGGGTCGCCCCCATTCGTTGCCTGCATAAGAACGGTAAGCATACGCCCTTGCAGCCCCACTGCACATTTCGGAGACAGAGGGTTTTCCCTTTTATCCCTGAGCAATCGCGAAGCCAATCAACGAAGGTCCGGCAAGGACCGGTAAGCAAACGGAAGAATGCGGATCTCATCCTCCCTCCGACTTGGATCGGCGGTTCCCGCAAAGTAGCTAAAAAAGAAACCAATCAAAGCAAAGCGTCCCAGAACTGGGACCACATCATAGGCACCCTCGAAAGGCCGGGCTAAAGGAAGGGAGAATCCCTGAACTTATCTCGTTTTCATTTTCAAATTAATTTCCCTTTCTGCTCTATTGTCCCCTATGTATCTCACAGGGACTTAAAGCATCTCACTATCATCCGCATGGAGCTTATGCAAGACGCCCTTGTAGCCCCGCTGCACATCTTAGGGGAGTCCATCTTTCTTTCCCCTTATTTGAATTTATTTACATTCCTGCTCGCTTTGTTAGCTTTAAGTCGAGTACGGTAGTCTGGCCCACCGGGGGCAACCTTAGGTTCTCGTTAGACCTTTGCAAATAATTCGTCCCCCACATCCTAGCAATCAAACTATCAATTAATCAAACCATCAATCAATCAAAAATCAAAAATCAATCAAAATCCCTTTTTAGCCCGGCTAAAACAAAATCATACCACTCTCATAAGCATTTTCATGCATTGCATAGGTTGGGAATGTTCAATCCCTCTGTTAAAAAAAGCATCCATCTAAATTACATGCCATGCATGATATTACTTGTTTGCTCTTATATCCGCGGTTTGCTCTGACGTAAGCAGTCACAAACAAATCCCGGTAAGCATCTTTAAGCCATCGCGTCGTATCCTTCATGAGTGTAAGGGCCTGACTAGATACTAGTTGAGGTCGCATAATATCCAGGGTACATGCGCAATTAGACATGGGATAGCTATAAAATGACGTGGGACTTTTGCGATCTTCTCCGTTTTTTTCGCTTCTTCCCTCTTTCCACCATATATGTCATCACTCCCCAAACCTTCACTATCACTCATACCCCGGGAGCCAAGGAGCAGTCTCAGCTAAGATTGCCAGCCGAAAATAAGAGCACGCCAAGGTCAAGTTCACAACGAAGGAGACGAAAAAGGTCACCGAAAGATCACTGAGAGCCATCACCGAAGAAAGACCAAAACCCCGAAGATGAAGGCCGAGGTTTTAAGCCAAAATGAGAAGAGATCAAGACAAAGGCTGTGCTTGCTCTGCTCTGTTGCATTTCAAACCAAATCAAAAAGGAGGGGGGGGGGGGGGGGGAATAGAGAAAAAGAAAATAGAGAAAAAGAAAAAAGAAAAAGAAGAAGAAAAAAAAAAGAAAAAGAAAAAAGAAAAAGAAGAAGAAAAAGAAGTAAAAAAAAAGAAAAAAAGAGAGAGGGGAAAAGGAAAAAAGAAAAGAGAGAAATGCTCAGAGACCTTCGAAGAATACAAACAGTCGAGGAGCCAAAGCAAGCACAGCCCGGGGACAACTAAACTCGAGAAAACTCGAAGAGAACATTCCCCGGTAAAGACTTGAGAAAAAGGGCCCAACGCCCACTCGAGAAATCTCAAAGCAAGCATCCCTCATGAGAACTCAAGAAGAAAAGGGCCCAAGGAAAACTCAAGCAGTAAGTCGCAAGAAAGAACAGTGACAACACTCCCCAGTGAAGACTCGAGAAGAGAAAAAGGCCCAGAGCCAGCTCAAGGAATCTCGAAGAAAGCATTCTCCAGCAAAGAATCGAGAAAGGAGAGGGCCCCTGGCCGACCGGAAAAGCATCCCTAGCAAGGATCCCAGAAGTCATGCACTTTGTCAAAAAGCATCCCCAGTAAAAAGCGAAGGAACTCGTGCACCTCATCTTCATCAGGGCCAATCGACAAAGCATCATTAAAAAAAAAAAAAAAAACCTTCCAGCAAAGCAATCTTTTCCAAAAACAGCTTCCTTCCGGACATTTCATGTCCTTTCATTCTTTTCTGTAAAAGTCCCATCGATTAGTAGAACGCCCATGCATGTGCATCTTCATTTGAAGTCTATTCACTCAGATTGACATTGCGAATTGGAAATTATGTATCATGTTAGTTGCATCTTTATGAGCGTAAAACACTTAGCCTTGTTTCAAAGCATGAGTGTAAACACTAATATCAGGTGAGGACTACTTACGGCTGCAAATCGTGGGAAAGTCTTGTCCTTGGGGTCGTTACCTCCTGAGCAGGATGCAGACGCATTCTAGGGTTCGCATCAAGGCCGCTGGTAACGAAAGCATTTCTCTCCTCCTAGAGTTGATCATTTGCATTTTTTCTCCTCCTAGAGTGACATCATACATTCCCTCCTCCCAGAGTGATAGCATCTACGTTTCGTCCTCCTAAAGTGACGATTAATTTATTTCTGCACCTCGCGTCTTCTCCTACGGGATTAACGTCATTTAAATTTCAGCACGTATTTCCTCCTCCTAGAGTGATAGCTTTATATTTCCTCCTCCTAGAGTGACAACTTTATATTTCCTCCTCCTAGAGTGACAACACGTATTTCCTCCTCCTAGAGTGACAACATGCATTTTCCTCCTCCTAGAGTGACATCATTAGGAGAAATCATTTTGTGTTTCTGCGGATCGCGCAACGTCAGTTACATGTTAAAACGCTAATCCCCCTAGTGGAGCCATCATTTACATTTTCGTAAAATTATCTTCCACTCCTGCCAGAGTAGTTGTCATTTACGTTTTCCGCAACTTATTTTCTCAATGTCCGAGTAGATCTAAGTTCATACCTTTGCAGTGATAAGTTTCCAGTCGCCTAGAGACTTAGCAATGAAATTGTGATCTAGTTCAAAGCTTGGATTTCGAATGCGGAAACATAAATCACGAAGAGATGTGAATCTCCAAGGTTTGGTGGTCTTGGCACTCCACACAGAGTTCATGAGGTTCTTGAAACAAACCCTTGAATCTCCAAGTCGTAATGCTTGGCAATCCAAGGAACGAGTGCTCCAATGGATAGCAATTTTGGGCTTTACTTGTGGCTACTCTCAGCTTGCTAAACTAGGAATAGAACAAGGTTCCATAGGAACAGTTTATGAGGACGCACCTCTCAAAGACAAAGTCTCATTCTTTTTCCAAAAATAATCAACATCTTTTATTCATACGGCTTGGCCTTTAAATAGGCTAGGAAAATACAAACTTAGAAATAAATAATTCCTAAATAGATAATTCCTAAATAAGTAATTCCTAAATAAATAAAACTCCTAAACAATAAACTCCTAAATAAGCCGAAGCTCTACATAGTAATTAAAAGCATACAAAATAGGAAATATTGATCCATGCTCTTCCTTTTCCAAGACCTAGCCGTCGCCAAACCTAGCCGTCTTGGGCTTCTCGGTGCGCTTATGCATGCGCGCTGCTTGGCCCACGTGGTTTGCGATACGAGGATCGTATCATCCCCTCCTTGTTGGAAAGAATTCTCCCTCAAATTCTATTGTGCACTAGTGGGGATAACTCGCAACTCCTCCTCCCGAATCTCTTTTAGCCATGTCAATCACCTAACCAAACTTAAACACTAGAAAGTGCAAATCTATTTTCGGTGAACACAGTTTCGTAAATTAAGTACAACTTTTGACTCCGATGTCCGAATCACCTGATTCTTCTTGATTCAGACTCCTGACAGATAGGGCTTTCCAACGAACTAAGACTCACAAAAATCGGACTCCAATAGGTATATATTGAAATACGATTTCGACACTAACACTTTAGTGGACTATTTTTGGTGACTCTTTTGTATGACTCTTTTGACACTTTGGGGACTGATTTTGTGACTCTTTTTTTGACACTTTGGGACTAATTTTGTGACACTTTTTGTAAATAAACAAATCAAACAGAAAAGACCCCAACTGATGCGATCCAAGTAGTTTAGGATGCGCAACAACGAAATCTCTACCTAACGACAAAAGTAAAGGATAGTTAGGATAGTTACCAAACTTGAACGCCTTGAGCTCCGCTACCAACTGATAAGTTTCCAGTCGCCTAGAGACTTAGCAATGAAATTGTGATCTAGTTCAAAGCTTGGATTTTGAATGCGGAAACATAACTCACGAAGACATGTGAATCTCCAAGGTTTGGTGGTCTTGGCACTCCACACAGACTTCATGAGGTTCTTGAAACAAACCCTTGAATCTCCAAGTCGCAATGCTTGGCAATCCAAGGAACGAGTGCTCCAATGGATAGCAATTTCGGGCTTTACTTGTGGCTACTCTTAGCTTGCTAAACGAGGAATAGAACAAGGTTCCATAGGAACAGTTTATGAGGACGCACCTCTCAAAGACAAAGTCTCATTCTTTTTCCAAAAATAATCAACATCTTTTATTCATACGGCTTGACCTTTAAATAGGCTAGGAAAATACAAACTTAGAAATAAATAATTCCTAAATAGATAATTCCTAAACAAGTAATTCCTAAATAAATAAAACTCCTAAATAATAAACTCCTAAATAAGCCGAAGCTCTACATAGTAATTAAAAGCATACAAAATAGGAAATATTGATCCATGCTCTTCCTTTTCCAAGACCTAGCCGTCTTGGGCTTCTCGGTGCGCCTATGCCTGCGCGCTGCTTGGCCCACGCGGTTTGCGATACGAGGATCGTATCATCACTGATGCGCTCCTTATAGGCTAGAACGCTTTCCTTAGATCGTTGTCCGACGACGTGGCTTTCAACTGTCCAATGCGGGCTTGTGATTTGGGCCTGTCCCAAATCCTTCGAGCGTTTCTCCTAATTCTTGGCCTGGACTCCTCTCTTGTATTATAAATGATCATGGCCTGGTCAAAAATAGGAAAAGGGTGCTGGTGGACCTAAAGGTCCGAGGTGGCCATGTGTAGCCCATCCGTAGGCGCGGACGCGGTGCGGATTAGGGTTACAAGGCGCGGCTGGGGCGCGCACAGATTGGCTTCCTCCGAGGCTGTCTCTGCCTGCAGTTCCATGTGGATGAGGCTGCTGAGTCTCGTCTGCAGGGCTCGGGCCCTTGAACGGGTGATCGGGCTCGTGGGCGGCAAAGGGAGGTTTGCGGCTACTGCTCTAGGGCTGGTTCGGGACCTTGAGCGGGTAGGACTGGCTCGGGACTTGGAATGGGTAGGACTGGTTTGGGACCTGGAGCGGGTGATCGGGCCTGTGGTACTCGGGATCGTATCATCCCCTCCATCTTGAGAAGGATTCGCCCTCGAATCTAGATCAACAACATCCTCATCACCTCCATCAAACAACCTTAAGTCAGAAATATTAAAATAATCACGAATGGAGCCATACCAACCTTGTAGATCCATCTCGGCGACAATGTCCTTGAATAGGGCAATGCGTTGAATTGTCCATGGGCTGTCCACACCATAGCACATGGATTGTCCATGGGCTGTCCACACCATACTAAACAACACTCTCAAAAGTCGCAACATCACACCATCATTATATGACCAATACACAATCAAATTGTGTAATGAACTACACAACCAAATTAAGCGCTCATGCTTGCTATGACATCCTTTATGCATACAAAATGTGGATCTTATTTCAACTAAATAATCATTATAAGTTCTATAAAAATCAGAATTAGTAGCATAAGGATTAAATCTATGTAAAAACTCAAGCAACTTCGCGAAAAAAGGTTTTCCATTAAAATTACTATCAAAACTTAAAGAAACATCATGTAAAGACATAACACTCCTTAAAACTAAGTTAGTAATTTCAAACATACTATAGTAACTCACCAAACAACTATCAAAAGCATCATATTCATCAAAATTTCGCATAAGTGATCACGCTTGAATAGAGTTCCCTCAAGTCCAGTCGACTTACCCACAATTTTATCATAAATCTCACATACGGTAGAATGATAAAAAAATATAAATATACGTGAAGATTCAAATAATTTTGTGTTAGGGAAAGTAAGACTTCTCGGCCTAGTTAACACACCAAACCGCTTGCGCTTTTGCAAGTAGTTTTCAAAGGTATATAACTTGGCCTTTGGCTCTTGTATATAATCATCATCAATTAAATTAACTTTATAATCAGAAACATAAGTATTAATGATGTTCATATACTCACTCAAATCGCTCCTTGGGAAAGAGATCCATATCATACCCTTTCGGTTAGATTTCGCCAAAATAGGCACCACGGATTTGCAAGGCTTCTTACCTCTTCTTGGTGGTAAGGTTAGAGGCTTCTCCTCTTCCAAAAACCTGATCTTGTTCTTCTCATGAGAGTAAAAAACTAAGGTAAAGGAAACAAACAGATTTGGGTTAGAAAGATCAAGGCGCAATGGCCTAGGTTTTGCTGAAATAGGCACCACGGATGCGTAAGGCTCTCTCCCTCTTCTTGGTGGCAAGGTAAGAGGCTTCTCTTCTGCTAAAAACCTGTTCTTGTTCTGCACATTAGGAGCGATAATAATACAAAAGAAAACAAATGGATTAGGGTTAGGAAAATCTAAGCATAATGGCCAAAAATTCAGTTTTTGGTGGCTTGCGCCAAAATAGATTTTTTGCACATGTATTGCATCCCTTACTTTTTCTCTCTTGGCATAAACACACACCTCTCCTTTTTTAATGATGCCACTCTCTGCATGCTCTTTATTTTCATGAAAGTGTTTTATACTCTCATCTCTTTTCCCATGCTCACTATTTTCATGGGGGTTGTTTTTTATTTCATCTCTTTTCCCATGCTCACTCTTTTCATGGGGGATGTTTTTCTCACTCTCTTTCTTTTCACTCAACTCTCCTTTTTTGCTCTCAATATTTTTAATGTTCTCAATTCCAGCAAAAGTTGTTTCTTGTTCACTCATATTGCGCACAACAAGCACCGTATCATTCTCGGATACGACCGTCACATATCCATCATCACTTGCTACCATCGCACCTTGTGTATTCACAACACTACTAGTAAGGGCAACCAACTGAACTCCCTTAGTCTCATCATTATTTCTAAGAACATGTTTTGGATGAGTAGTCTTGGCATCTTTAACTTGACCACACTTCTTCGTACCATGATCCTTAATGCTTACTTTATTGTTGGGACATTGGATTTGATAACAATCCACCTAAGGAAAAGGGTATTTCCGTCTATTGCCCTGAACTGAAAAAAGAGATCACTGTTCCCACCTTCGCGGTAGGTAGAGGGCCACCGCCTTCCCCAGAGGCTGACGCCAAGAGGACAAAACAGCGCTCGGGAGTTTTCCCCAAACGAACCTTCTAGATGGCTCGAGGAGCTGTCTCATTCTGAGGAATACCACGCGTCTGGGGGACCACTCAGTCGCTACCCTATCGTGGTAGCATTTATCCCATGGCTATCGCCACGTTAACATATCATCCGAGGGGCGAACCACGATCCCTAATGTTAGGGATAACTCTCTAGCTATCCCCAAACGCGGAAATGCTCAATTCTTCTATATATATACCTCCCCCTCAAAGGAGGCAGGTAAGCTTAATCTGACTGGCCCAAGCTCTGCCAAATTCAGTACACATACTGACTTAAGCATCGGAGTGTTTCCGCTGGAGACCCCCTCCGGCGTATTGCAGGTACCGCGGACTGTCGTGAGCACTGATCTGAGAGGAGCCGTTCCGCCATACATCTTTCGGCAGAAGACAAAATCTTATTAGGATTGAAGTGTGCCCTCGGCCTGTGCATGTATGACATAAAATATCTCGCGTTCGCACATGAGTTGAAGAAGGAATACCTCTCGTCAAACCAATGTTGGGGTCTCTCTTGCCCTTGAAGGGTGAAACTTTCGGTCGGATGCTACTCATGCTCACATCACAACGATTGTAGTCTCTCCACTTACGATTGTCGCCATACGATTTTTGTGATCGCCTAGCCCCATATTGCTGCTTCCAAGCCCTTATGTCCTAGAGCTGGGCTGCTATGTCTTGCAAGGCCTTGGCCACATCAGCCGTTTGTTCCTTTCCTGAATTTCCTGACATCCTGAAAATCACAAGAAAATTTCCACGCGTAAAATTGCCTAAAATTATCTCTCCCTCACGTGTTTACTCTCGTGTTTGTCTCTCTATTAGTCTCACAAAATCTCTCAAAGCAAACTGTCCAGATCCGTCTCCAATGTGTCCAAGATGAACCTGACTCGAAGAATTTTCAAGAAAAAGCTTCCAAAGAGACACACAAAGAAAACTAGTGTAGAAAGAAAATTTTGAGGTAATATACTCGAATCAATTGCAAAGATCAATCAATCAATCAAGTATATTACAGAGTAGAAAGGCACAGTAGTAATGGAATCAAGAAAAGCTCAAAACAAACGGATTGAGTCAGTTTATAAACTCAAAAACGCTAATGGCATGCGATTAGGGGTTTCAAACTTGTTTTTGCCACAACTTTTGATTCCCAATTCCAAATCCAATGATTCTTTTTGCTATGAGTCACAAATTAACTCTAGTATTTGATTCTGAAGTTTTTTTTTTGAATGGTACTGATTTCGTTTCTCTTTTTTTGACAAAATTTCTTCACACTTTTTGTTTTTGAATTTTCAACACAACACAAAACACAAATTAACTAAGACACAACACGCAAGAGAATTGGTGTAGAAGAGAATGAAGGGATACCAACTCTAACAAAGAAAATGTAATAATAAAAGGGATAGATTTACCAAGTCGGGACAGTTGAGCTCCGCTACCAATTGATGCGTTCCTTATAGGCTAGAACGCTTTCCTTAGATTGTTGTCCGACGATGTGGCTTTCAACTGTCCAATACGGGCTTGTGATTTGGGCCTGTCCTAAATCCTTCGAGCGTTTCTTCTGATTCTTGGCCTGGACTCCTCTCTTGTATTATAAATGATCATGGCCTGGTCAAAAATAGGAAAAGGGCGTTGGTGGGGACCTAAAGGTCCGAGGTGGCCATGTGTAGCCCATCCGTAGGCGCGGACGCGGTGCGGATTAGGGTTACAAGGCACGGCTGGGGCGCGCGCAGATTGGCTTCCTCCGAGGCTGTCTCTGCCTGCAGTTCCATGTGGATGAGGCTGCTGAGTCTCGTCTGCAGGGCTCGGGCCCTTGAACGGGTGATCGGGCCCGTGGGCGGTAAAGGGAGGTTTGCGGCTACTGCTCTAGGGCTGGTTCGGGACCTTGAGCGGGTAGGACTGGCTCGGGACCTGGAATGGGTAGGATTGGTTCGGGACCTAGAGCGGGTGATCGGGTCTGTGGTACTCGGGATTGTATCATGCAGGACATCCGATCAAAACCTTTCTCCTCCCAGAGTGACATCACCGACTACCACCTCCCAGAGTGACAACTACAACGTATCTCCTCCCAGAGTGACCTCTACAACACTATCTCCTCCCAGAGTGATATCATCAACCTTTCTCCTCCTAGAGTGACAGCAATGAATCTACCTCCTCCCAGAGTGACAGCAACGAAGCTACCTCCTCCCAGAGTGACATCAACCAATTTATCTCCTCCCAGAGCGACTTCAACCAATTTATCTCCTCCCAGAGCGACATCGACAGATCACCTCCTCCCAGAGTGACAGCAATTCATCTCCTCCCAGAGCGATGTCATCACTGCAAGCCTGAGGTAAGACCTGCTGTGTCGCCAAAATTCAGATATGTAGGGGCAACCGTCTTTACTGCTTATCAAATACTTCGATAAGACAGTAAAGAGGGGGCAACTGTTGATACCCGAATTTTGACGCCATTTTTAATCAATTTTAGCATTTATGTCATTTTACTTAATTTACTGTCATTTTTAGTTAATTTACTATCGCTAGCATTTTTAAATTTTCCATCGCATTTTAGCATCATCAGCTTTCGAAATCGCGTTTTTAATTTTTCGTCATGTATTTTCATTATTATTATCATTAATATTTTTAGCCTTAAAAATCACATTTTTAACTATCCGGCAACCATTTGCTAGTTTTTTCTTCGTTTTAGGTCATCTCATGATTTTTAGGATTTTTAATATTTTAGCGCATTTTTTAGTATTTTTAGTTTTTATTATTATTTTCGTTCGAGCTTTTATTGGACCCGAGTAAGTCCGCTCGGACAATAGCTTGAATTTGAAATATTTTACATCAACTAGTTGCTAGCTTTTTTTTCGTTCACAACGGTCTACAACGTTTCGTGTAATTTTCGGCGTAACGTCATTATTTTTCCGTCCGAACGTTTCACGTGTTTGAATGAGAAAATAAAGACGTTAAATGAAAAATTATCATCATTCGCTATAAACGATTAAACCCGTCGTATTTTTCTCTACGCGCTGGTACCTTCAGAACGTTTGCTCGCAGGAATCGGCTCGAGGCCATTTAAATAAGGAAAAAGGCAATTTGATCACAACCGTTGATCTGGTCAACCAAGAAAAGTCAACCATATCAACGGTTGACAATTTAATGTGCATGGTGCACATGAACAGTGCCGAGGAGCATGCAGCAGAGCAGACTACCGGGCTACCTACTCCCGTCGTGTCCTAGCCTGCTCCCGCCGTTTCCCGTCCCATCCGCCATCATCACAGCCACGCCCCCAAAGCCACGCGATCCTTCGGCTATAAATACCGAGCCCCATCCAACGTTCAAAGGGTACCAATTTTTGCAAGAGAAAGCTCTGCCCCTCCTCCCTTTTGACTGATAGCTCATGTAGAGCATCAGTTGCCAAGTTCCAAGCTTTTCCACAGTAGCACAGTAAGCGTTCTTTCTCTTATTTTTCCTTTAAATTTCATTTAAAGCTTTAGTCAATTAATTAATCATTAAAACTTGCTGCAATCACCTTGTTTTCAACCTAATTTTACCATGCTAACATCCGTTTAAATTATCGTTGCTTAGTTTAATTATTTCATTAATTAACGTAAATATGCATTTCTTCGTTTTCTTCAAAAATCCCACTGTTTTTGCTTCCATTTTCTTGCTGTGATTGCATGGTTGTGCTAGTGGAGGGGAGAGGGCTCTTTCTAGTCAAGAACCAGGCGAATCGGTCACCTGGTTCGTCACCTCTGTCGCCGGCAGTGGCGCCGGCAACGTGAGGTTGAAGATGATGAGGATTTGGGCCAATTGGCCTTCGCACAAAATAAAAGGAGGGTGATGGGCTTGGCCCATCACCGTTAAAATCAATTTTCTTGGGCCAGGAACAATTCCTGGCCCATTCCTCCAAATTTCCAAGCTGGGCCCAACCCATTTATATTTTTCCGGAACTTCGGTTCGTTATTTTTTTCACGTAAAATGCTCGCATGCTTCGTATAATTATTCTTCATGATATGTGCTTTTTTTCCTATATTTTATACATGGATTGTTTAGTTCATTTTTTTGTAAAATATTCGTATGCTCATTCTTGCGTTAACTTGTTTATTTAATTATTTTTTTACGTGAATTGCTTATCGCGATGCTTACTTTTATGTTATTTAACTTCAGTCATTTATATTCAGCAATTTAATTTCAGTCATTTAAACTTACCGCCTATATGGTCGGTTGTCATTTAATTTTCCGCAAATTATCAACTGCTTTAAATTTCCGTACTTATCAACTGCTTTAAATTTTCGCACTTATCTTACTGTTGGAAATTCTTCCGCAAATTATCAACTGTTTAATTTTCCGCACTTTAATTTTTCACAATTCACTTTTAGCAATTTAAATTCAATCATTCATTTTACCGCCTACATGGTCGGTCGCATTTTAATTCTCGTAAATATCAACTGCTTTAATTTTCCGCAAGCTGCTGGAAATTCTTCCGCAATTTATCAATTGTTTCATTTTCTGCAATTTATCAACTGTTTTATTTTCTGCAATATCAACTGTTTTATTTTCTGTAAATATCAATTGTTTATTTTTCTGCAAAAATATCAACCTGTTTATTTTCCGTAATATCAATTGTCTATTTTCTGCAAAATATCAACCTGATAATTTTCTGCAATATCAATTATTTTATATTCCTGCAAATCGTCAACCGCTTAGTCTATCGGAATCCCAAGGCTGCACCTTGCGCCTTGGTTTCGGACCGCAGCCTGTCGCACGAGCCCAAGACTCGCAGCAGCTCGGCCTCGGCCTCACATGAGGTTCGCGCCTCGGCCAGCCTAGTGCCACAGGCCTCGACCGCTCCTCAAGCTCGCATCTCGGCCAGCCCAAATCCACAGGCCTCGGCCGCGCCTAAGCCTCGCGCCTCGGCCAGCCTCGCGGCCCATCTCTCGGCTAGGTCCGTGGCCCACCACTCAGCCACTCAAGCGACCAGTCACTCCGCCAGCTAGCACCGTGTCACTCGCCCAACCCAACGCCATGTCACTCGGCCAGCTATGAGCCTTGTCAACCAGCCACGGCCGTGACACGTCACACACTCAAGAGGGCCCGTGTGACTCATGAGTAGAAGCTTCCCTTTTGTCCAAGGGTCTCAAGGGTCTTTTCCCTTTGTAAATATCTAGCCTATAAATATGAAGGACTTGTCTTCATTTTAGGTTGCTTATTGATTTGTGGGAATTTTCCTCTAAGCCTTAAGCTGCTCTAGACTAGCTCTAGGAAAGGATCTTAGATCCAGCTCGCCCACCATTGTCAAGGTGGCCGAGAGTGTCAAGCTTTGCATAGGAAAGCTCCGACCTTTGTTGAGGTCCGATCAAGGTAGTGTCCTTGTAAGCCTTGATCCGTGTCACTAAATAATCAACTCCATTTCCTTTTCATTTAAACATCTTCCTATCCTTTACATCCCTTCCCTTCCGCTGCAAAACTCCATTAAAATCACCATCTCCTTTCATCCGAACCATCCTTGCCAAGATCCAGCCCAAGCCAACCGAGCCCGAGACTAGATCCGGCCATCTCAAGCAACGTCCAAGCCAACCAAGGCGATTGGACGCTATCAAGTGGTAACGGAGCCCAACCGTCTCACGGTCGCATTTTTCCTTCATTGCTAAGGTATTCCACGGCTAAAAACCCATTTACGAGTCTTTCTTCTATTTTTGGTCATTTGGGTTTTTCTTGAGTTTTGGTTGATTTTTCCTTGTTTGATCCATGAGAAACATGTTTGCTCTTTCTTAACGTGTTTGTTTGTGGATTAAATCTGTTTTTCTTCATCTCTTTGATTCAAAAACCGTATGGTGTTCATCATTTCCTTCCCACCACCACAAAAATGAGCCAAGTGTCCTAGAGTACTATTTTGTCTTTTTGTGTGAGTCACTCTTTCTTGCATGTGCAGCCCAGCGGCCTTTAACCCTAAAATACACAATAGCTAATCATTTATAACCGCCTCCACTTATCATGACATCATTGATACTCACACTTGCTTTTATCAATTAAATGCCTTATCAATCATTGATACACACACTTGCTCTTATCATTTGAACTTCTCATCAATCATTGATATACTTGAGCACTTATCACCCGCACCCACTCCTCTTATCACTTGTGCTTATCAATTGCGCACTACTTGTCATACAACTTGGAGCTCTCTTGCAATAAAAGAAGAAGAAGAAGAAAAGAATTCAAAAAAAAAGAAAAAAGAAATACATTGAGTCAATGCAAGAGACTTGAGTTAAATAGTTGAGACCGAAAGCTTGAGGAAGTATGCGTTTGTGCTTGAGCCTTTGAGGCGTGTGATTGATTGTTAGTTGTTTGCTAATTAGTTGTTTTCCTTTCTTCTTTCGTTTGTTTCTTGAGTAGTTCGAGCTTGCTTTCCTTTGTGTCGTTGGTATTTCCTCTTTGATTCTAACACTATTTCTACTCCCGGTCTAGGTGAGCTACATTGCTACCTCGTGTGCCACACTAGCCCTTCCGTACCTTCTCTTCATGCCTTGTTTTCTTTGCGTGTCCCATATGTGCCTTAGAGTCTTGCTAGTCTAAGTCAGTTTGGGGCTTGAGAGAAAATAGAGAGACGTGAGGAGGGGAGCGCAATTGAGAGAAGAGTGAAACACGAGAGAAAAACACAAGTGAGGGAGGGAACTAACACTTTTATTTAGCATTAGAATTGTGTTTGTTAATTTTTATAGGTACGATACTATGTCCCACTATGAGGCACCTTCGGGTGGTGACTCTAGTGAGTCGGTACATGGGCGCGCCATTGGGGGAGAAAGGGTGGATGAGCCCGCATCGCATGAGGCCTTGGCCAATCTCTCCGTGCAAATGGAGGAGCGCATGACTTGCCAAGAGATCATGATGGCCAATCAGCAGACCATGTGGGCCGAACAGCAAGCCATGATGGCTCGGATGATAGAGACACTCAATGCTCTATCTCGGCCCCAACTTCAACCCCAAACACAGCCCCACATGCCACCTCCAGCACAGCCCCAAGTACCACCACTAATTCAGCCACAAATACCACCCCAAACACAGCCACAAGTACCGCCCCAAACACAACCCCAAACACACCTACAACCACCACTACAAACACAAGTCCCACCTAGGCAGGAAGAACGCTTAAAATAACCCGCCACACACTTCCACCAAAAGACCGACCCAAGGAACCCCAAGGACATTAACTACTATGCCTTCAACGAGCGGGTAGAAGTGGAAGACATTGATAGCGTGGCAAGTGAGGACCTACCGTCGCGTGGGATGACCTTAGGATTACTAAAGCCATGACATCATTACTACGAGCCCCCACCTAAGCCTAAAGACTACCTAAACACCACTGTCCAAGCCACCCGCAACACCGACCCCAACCTATCCATGGCCCGAGTCCCCGGCCACATACCACCTAGGCCACCGCCGAGAGGGCCACACCGTGAGTCGCCCTTAGAGCCACCGGGCCATCCCGAGTATGAGAGGGACGATGAGTATGAAGAGGGAGGGCATCGGTACCCAAGGGAAAGGGATGATGACTACCGTAACCCGAAGCTCCCATTGCCTAGTTTTGAGGGGAAATATGATCCCGAAGCTTACTTTGATTGGGAGAACAAGATGGAGCACATCTTTGCTAACTATGACTATTCAGAAACTAAGAAAGTCAAGTTGGCAGTAGTGGAATTCACGGGATTGGCTATTCAATAGTGGGATCGTATATTGGTTAATAGGCATTTGGAGGGAGGAAGAGGCGTGACTGAATGAGGGGAATTATTGAGAGAGATGAGGCGCCGGTTTGTGCCACCCCACTATATGCGAGACTTGCATCAACGCCTCCAATCTCTTCGCCAAGGGTCAAAGAGCGTGAGTGAGTTCTATCATGAGATGCTCACTCTCATATTCCGAGCTGAGATCCGAGAGAATGCCGAGGCAACCATGACCCGATTTGTAGGAGGATTACACAAGGAGATAACCGACATGATACATTTCTACACCTACTCCACCCTGGATGAGATGTACCTTCTTACCGTCAAGATTGAAAGGCAACTAAGCCGAAGGCCCAAGACCTCATCTCACATACCCCTCGCTTCTCGCTTCTCCTAACTACACTTCTACCTACAAAAAGCCTTGGCCAAACACCACCAAAACAGCCACCACGCCTATACCAAACACTCACCGAGCCATAACGCCTAGCCCAATGACGAGGGTGTCGTATGCCCTGCATAAAAGTTATAAATACAACTCAGTGCTAAGCTACAATAATAATGTAGATAGTGATGAGAGGATCGATCCCACAGAGACATCGGTCTGATCTTTGCTTTCCTGTAAATGACAAGAACCAATTAAAGAGGTGAGAGTTTGATAGGTTGAGAAACAATAATGCACGAAAATAAATTGCATAAAAGAGAACAGTAGTGAAATAAAGAAATACAGAAGTGAAAGAAAATCCCTAGTAGAGATCCTTATGAGGTGACAATTCCATAAGTGTTGATCATTTACAAAAGTATTTTCAAAACCATTTTCATAGGGAAGTTATAGAGATACATCCAGGGGCGATCTCCAAGCCTCCTCCTACTCAAGTCACTCAAGGAGAAGCTCCTTTCGCGACCCTAACTCTCCTAACAATCAAGGATTGCTGGTTTGTTGATGTGATTAGGAAGGCCCTTCTCTAGACCTTGAGATGGACGCACTTGCAGTCCATTGACCTCAAAACTAACCCGTTTCTTCTTCTAGTTTCAAGAAGACATCATCCTATCCACTAGTTGTCCACTCGGGTTCTCTCTAACACAGAAACGCGGCATTAGAGTGATTCTACTGTAATCATTCAAGTTAAAACATAGGTTAGCTAAGCCCAAATTCAACAAGAACAAATTGACATTAAACCAAGCAAGAAAAGAGATATGAAAACGTTTTTAATTAAGAACAAGAAGTCTCACAACGTTTCTGGAATTGTCAACCTCTAAATCTCTACCAGAGATGGAGGTTTTTAGTTACAAAACATAATGGAAATGATACAAGAAGTGCAAAACCGAAAATGGAGAAAAGCTGGAAAATCTGGAAAATGTGAAAAGCTGATTTTCTCCTCTGGTTTCTCCTTCTATCCGAATCCCTTCCTCTGCCCATTCTGATCTCTATTAATGTCCTTCTGGACGCCAAGATGTTCCTCTCCAAGGTGAGACAGCTCCCACTAACAAGTCTCCTCAGTTTGGTCTTCAAGAAGCTTGTCCAATATTCTTCCAAAACACAAGGAGAATGTTGTTTCATACTTCCAAGATGCTTGTTAGGAGTGGGAGGAATGATATAGGAACTCAAGAAGCTTAGTGTCTGCAAAAACGGGGCCCAAGGAGACAAGAAACGCACTCAAGATTAAATAAATGTGGCGCGTAAAATCATGGTGAGTGCTGTCCAGAACTGGGAACGTCACGGAAGCCTCATCTCAAGGCCCTGAGATGAGTCGGAAATGCATCAGCTGAAAATCTGCCAAGGCTGATTGATCAATTGAGCTCTATTCTTCGGCCTTTTCATTCCTTTTCCTAATTCTGGTCATTCAAGCGCAATACTGGAAAAAGGAAGGAAAAAGGGTCAAAGCAGCATGTTTATTGTCTCAAAAACCAAATAAAGAGACAACAAAACTAAGTGGAATAACAATCAATCACCCAAACACTACCTCGAACACCTACACACCTAATCCCTCAAACACTTACACCCCTAGAACTACATTAAACACCAACCCACCCGAGAAGACCCGCACTAGGGACATCACTTGCTTCAAGTGTGGTGGCAAGGGCCACATGAGAGCCGAATGTCCTAATAGGACCGTGATGGTGCTAAGGGAAAGTGGGGAGATAGTAAGCGAATGGGAGGAAGAGGAAGAAAGTAGCCCGAAAGAGGTTTGGGAAGGAGAGGAAGGCTCTAGTGAGGAGAGCGATGAGTATGACCGTGTTGAAGTGCCCCAATGTCTTGTTATAAGGAGGAATTTGAGTATGAAGGGGCGAGAGGAGGATGCTACTATAGCGCAGAGGGAAAATCTCTTCCACACAAAGGGTGTATCCAATGGCATGGTTATGGCCATTATTATTGATGGTGAAAGTTGCGCGGACGTTGCAAGCACTCTCCTAGTGCATTCCTTAGGACTTAGCACCACAAAGCACCCCCATCCATACGTGTTGAATTGGTTCAACGATGGCAACACCGTGAAGGTCCAACGTCAAGTCCTAGTACCCTTCAACATCGGTGGCTACAAGGACAAACGCCTTTGTGATGTGGCACCAATGCAAGCAAGCCACTTGCTCCTCGGCCGTCCTTGGCAATATGACCGAAGGGCCATTCACGATGGATGCAAGAATCACTACAAGTTTGAGCATGAGGGAAGAAAGTTCTTGATTCCACCTTTGTCACCGAGCTAAGTCTTTGAGGACCAACTCATATTGGAAAAGGCTTGCACTACCTTTGAGATTTCAGTTTCACTTCAAAAGAAAGAATGTGATTGGAGTGGAGAGAAGAAAGTAAGGGGAAATAAGGGGGAAAACAGCCGCCATAAAAATAGGGAGCATGGCTTGAGAGAAGAAAGTAAGGAGAGTGGAGAGAAAAAGAAAGGCTTGAGTGGAAAAACACAACTTGAAAAAAATAAGCAAGTTAGCGAGGCCTTTAGAGAGGCAAGAGTGGAGAGAAAAGTGAGCTTAATGGCTAAGGGAAGAGACATTAGGATTGCGCTAATGATGAGCAAGCCCCTCGTTCTCATTCATTTTAAGCCATTGGTTTTAAATGCCACTAACACTAACCCTCCTTTGCTGAAGATGCTTTCTCCTCTTTTGCTAGATTTTCAAGACGTCTTCCCCACGGATGTTCCCGAAGGTCTACCTCTTGTAAGGGGGATTGAGCACAAGATTGATTTTGTGCCCGGTTCCACCTTGCCCAACCGACCCGCCTATCTTTGCAATCCAAAGGAACTCAAGAATTACAAGATCAAGTCAATGGATTGTTGCCCAAGGGGTTCATCCAAGAGAGCCTTTCCCCTTGTGCCGTGCCGGTCATCCTTGTGCCCAAAAAGGATGGGAGTTGGCGGATGTGCATGGATTGCCACGCCATAAACAAGATCACGGTGAAGTATTATCATCCAATCCCTCGCTTAGATGATATATTGGATGAATTGTGCCATGCTAAGATGTTTTCTAAGATTGATTTGGTTAGTGGGTGCCATTAAATTCGAATGCATGAGGGAGACCAATGGAAAACGGCCTTTAAAACCAAATATGGACTTTATGAGTGGCTAGTAATGCCTTTCGGCCTCACTAATGCACCTAGCACTTTCATGCGCTTAATGAACCATGTTTTAAGAGCGTTTATTGGTCACTTTGTCGTGGTATATTTTGATGACATCTTGGTCTATAACACTTCACCACAAGCACATCTTGAGCACTTGCGCCAAGTTTTCCAAACCCTTCGTGAGCACAAATTGTATGCGAAGCTTTCTAAATGTGAATTTTGCTTGGAAGAGGTGCATTTTCTTGGTTTTCTTGTAGGATCCAAGGGGCTCAAGGTAGACAATGAGAAGGTGAAGGCCATAGCCGAATGGCCTACACCCACCACCGTTGGGGAGGTCCGCTCCTTCCATGGGCTCGCAGGGTTCTATAGGCGCTTCTTGAAGGACTTCTCCACCATAGCCGCGCCTCTCAATGACCTCACCAAGAAGGATGTGCCATTTGTTTGGGGCAACACCCAAGAGGAGGCGTTCAACACCCTCAAGGCTCGACTCACATCTAGCCCGGTGCTTGTCTTACCTAACTTTGACAAGACGTTCGAGGTAGAATGTGACGCGAGCGGCATAGGCATTGGGGCCGTGCTCATTCAAGAGAATAGGCCCGTGGCTTACTTTAGCGAGAAGCTCAAGGAGGCGCAACTCAATTATTGCACCTACGACAAGGAGTTGTACGCCTTGGTGAGGGCTTTGTCCGTTTGGGAGCATTACTTGTTGCCGAAGGAGTTTGTGGTCCACACGGACCACTTGAGCCTCAAATACTTGAAGGGTCAAGGCAAACTCAACAAGAGGCATGCGGCATGGATGCAATTCATTGAGAGATTCTCCTATCACATCAAGTACCTCAAGGGTAAAAACAACGTGGTAGCCGATGTGCTATCACGTAGGTACGCACTTCTTACCTCCTTGCACTCATGCCTCTTAGGCTTTTCTCACATCACCACTTTGTATGCCTCGGATGAGGACTTTCTTGACATGTATCTTGCTTGTGCTAATGGGGTATTTGATCATTTTGCCTTGCGGAAGGGTTTTCTTCTTCGTAAGGGACGCTTATGTATTCCTCAATGTAGCACCCGAGAGTTGCTTGTGAGAGAGGCGCATGGGGGAGGGTTAATGGGACACTTTGGGATCGAGAAGACACTAAACACACTAAAAGAACATTTTTATTGGCCAAAAATGAAGAAATTAGTGTCACGGGTTGTTAAGGCTTATCTTGCATGTAAACGGGCTACAACTAGGGGAATTAACCACGGTCACTACATGCCTCTACCCGTAGCTTCCCACCCTTGGTGTGACATTTCCATGGATTTTGTGTTAGTTCTTCCACGCACTAAGCACGACAAAGATGCCATTTTTGTTGTTGTGGACCGATTCTCTAAAATGGCGCACTTTGTTCCATGTCACTCTACTTGCGATGCCTCACATGTCGCCACTCTTTTCTTTCATGAAATAGTTAGACTACATGACATGCCACGCACTATTGTTAGTGATAGGGTTAGTAAATTCCTTGCACACTTTTGGCGTGTTCTGTGGGCTAAAATGGGCACTAAGCTTCTCTTATCTACTTCGTACCATCCTTAAACGGATGGGAAAACTGAGGTAGTCAATAGGAAGCTCGGCAACATGTTGCGTGTATTAATCAAGCAGAACCCCAAGTCTTGGGAGGAATGCATTCCCTTCATCGAATTTGCCTACAATCGCACAATGTACTCCACTACTCACTTTTCTCCATTCGAATTAGTCTATGGGTTCAATCCGCTAACCCCCATAGACTTGTTACCTATTCCTTTGTCCTCTTGTGGTAGCTTAGATGGAGAAGCCAAGGCGAAGCTAGTGAAGGAGATGCACACGACGGCCAAGGAGCGCATAGAGGCCATCAACGCTAAGCTCATCAAGAAGCATGAAGCCTGCCGCACCATTCGTACCTTTGAAGTGGGCGATTGGGTTTGGGTCCATTGGTCCAAGGAACGCCGAGCCAACAAGCTTAGCCCACGGGGAGAAAGCCTCTTCCTTATGCTTGAAAAAATTAGCGATAATGCTTATGTCCTTGATATTCCTTCTTCTTATGGCAATACTCATCATACCTTTAATATTAATGATCTTACACCTTTTTTTGAAGGTGCGGATGAAGAAAGCATGGAAGATGAGGATGGGGATACGAGGACGAATCCATTTGAAGGGGGAGGGGATGATATGAGCCCAAGGGCCCAAGCCACGCATGGGCCGAAGACTAGGAGCAAGGCCATAATAGCCTTGCTCTTGAAGGCGCTAAGGACCGAGGAGGGCAGCATCGCGGACCGTTGGAGGCTTTGTGTCTACGCCAACGACTCGACACGCAGCCTCACACCCGAGTCGGAGTCCTATCGGAAGCCTAAGGCCGCACCCAGCGCCTTGGCCGCGGCTCGCAGCCTCACGCTCGAGCCCGCGCTCTATCGGAAGCCCAAGGCCGCACCCAGCGCCTTGGCACCCTATCGGAATCCCAAGGCTGCACCTTGTGCCTTAGTTTCGGACCGCAGCCTGTCTCACGAGCCTAAGACTCACAGCAGCTCGGCCTCGGCCTCACATGAGGCTCGCGCCTCGGCCAGCCCAGCGCCACAGGCCTCGACTGCTCCTCAAGCTCGCGTCTCGGCCAGCCCAAAGCCATAGGCCTCGGCCGCGCCTAAGCCTCGCGCCTCGGCTGCTCCTCAAGCTAGCGTCTCAGCCAGCCCAAAGCCACAGGCCTCGGCCGCGCCTAAGCCTCATGCCTTGGCCAGCCTCGCGGCCCATCTCTCGGCCAGGCCCGTGGCCCATCACTCAGCCACTCAAGCGACCAGTCACTCGGCCAGCCAAACACCGTGTCACTCGGCCAACCCAACGCCATGTCACTCGGCCAGCTATGAGCCTTGTCAACCAGCCACGGCCGTGACACATCACACACTCAAGAAGGCCTGCGTGACTCATGAGTAGAAGCTTCCCCTTTGTCCAAGGGTCTCAAGGGTCTTTTCCCTTTGTAAATATCTAGCCTATAACTATGAAGGACTTGTCTTCATTTTAGGTTGCTTATTGATTTGTGGGAATTTTCCTCTAAGCCTTAAGCCGTTCTAGACTAGCTCTAGGAAAGGATCTTAGATCCAGCTCGCCCACCATTGTCAAGGTGGCCGAGAGTGTCAAGCTTTGCATAGGGAAGCTCCGACCTTTGTTGAGGTCCGATCAAGGTAGTGTCCTTGTAAGCCTTGATCCGTGTCACTAAATAATCAACTCCATTTCCTTTTCGTTTAAACATCTTCCTATCCTTTACATCCCTTCCCTTCTGCTGCAAAACCCCATTAAAATCACCATCTCCTTTCATCCGAACTGTCCTTGCCAAGATCCAGCCCAAGACAACCGAGCCCGAGACTAGATCCGGCCATCTCAAGCAACGTCAAAGCCAACCAAGGCGATTGGACGCTATCACTAGGCATCGTGCTTAGGAGGGTTGGAGTTTGTGATGAGTTAGTATTTTCCACATTCAAATCCTTGTCGCTGAGCAACGATCCATCACTTGGCGTGTCTTTCATATAGGCACCACATTAGCTGGTAGTGGAGCAAAGGCTGCTCACCAAATTGGTAACTACCCTTTTATTTATTATTATCGTTTGTTAAGATTGGTTTCCTTGTCTTCCTTAGCCAAATCTATACCAATCTTGTTTGCGTCCCCATTTGTGTTAGTGAGTCAAAACTAGTATCTAGTTGCATCTGTTTAGGTAACAAATCAAACCCTTTGATTTTCTATCTTCTTTGAGTCAAGAAAATAGAAAATAAAATCCCACAAAGCGTTAGTTTAGTTGTTTAAAGTATTTGCGATTTCTATTATCAAAAAAATAAAATAAAAGAGAAAAGATACAACACATTCGCACAAAAACAAACAGTAAGCGAATTCAAAATTTTCAGTGCAATGAAAAATCAAGAACCTTGCGATCTATACAGAATCAAAATTAGCAAGAAAAGAGTGTTCAAACGCAACAAGAATCATAGAAAACGGAGTTGTCATTCGAAAGTTATCAAGGAAACAAATCGGGAACCTAATAGACTAGTTCTAAAACAAATCCGAACTAGTCCATATTTTGCCAAATAAGTTGTCTTTATTGAGTGATAAGATTTTGTTTTCTGCCGAAGGATGTATGGTGGAACGGCTTCTCTCAGATCAGTAGTCACGACGGTCCGCTGTACCTGCAATACGCCGGAGGGGGTCTCCGGCGGAAACACTCCGATGCTTAAGTCAGTATGTGTACTGAATTTGGCAGAGCTTGGGCCAGTCAGATTAAGCTTACCTGCCTCCTTTGAGGGGGAGGTATATATATAGAAGAATTGAGCATTTCCATGTTTGGGAATAGCTAGAGAGCTATCCCTAACGTTAGGGATCGTGGTTCGCCCCTCGGATGATATGTTACCGTGGCGGTAGCCATGGGATAAATGCTACCACGATAGGGTAGCGACTGAGTGGTCCCTCTGACGCGTGGTATTCCTCAGAATGAGACAGCTCCTCGAGCCATCTAGAAGGTTTGTTTGGGGAGACTCCTGAGCACTGTTTGGCCCTCGTGGTGTCAGCCTCTGGGGTAGGCGGTGGCCCTCTATCCACCGCGATGGTGGGAATAGTGATTTCTTCTTTCAGTTCAGGGCAATAGACGGAAATACCCTTTTCCTTAGGTGGATTGTTATCATAAGCCCAACTGAAAATGAGCCCGAGTGTTCACCAAGGGCTTACGCCCCTTCTCCGTGAGGTATCAGAGAGTTTCCTCGTCAGGAAGTGGTTTAGATGATTTTTATCAGGGCTTATAAATTGAAGTTTCTTCTGCGCAGGTTTCCTCGCACTTGCACGTCCCTTTCTTTTCCATATTTCGCCATGGATGAACTGACCCGAAATTTCTTGATCTCCAAAACTTTGACCTTGAAGAACCTTACTGAAGGTGACATCGGCTTCCTGGAGAGGATGATCACCAAGACCTCGGAGGATGTCCTGGAGTTGCAGGGGATACTAACCCCTATTTTGTCCAAACAGCTGGGAATATCTTTGGAGGACTTCCGTCCTTTGGAGAGCTTGGCGAAGTTGGCCACTACTACTGCCCACCTTGATGTGGTTGCCTCGATGCTGCAGCAGCGGAAGGACTTGCTAGCCTGCTCCTTGAAGGGGATGAGGGCCTGCTCCGCTAAGCTGACCTCCGTTGCTGACGCGCTGAGGGATATCCCGTTCGTACCAGGGGAGGATGATGCTGGATCCAATGCCTGACCGCTACCTTTGTTTCCTCTTGTTGCCTTTCTCTTATGCTTTTATGTATATATCTGAATGCTGAGGCCGCTCAGGCCATAAATAAATGGTTGTTTTTGCTTTTTCCAGTCTTTTCGTGTATTTCTTGCTGCATTGGTTGAATGTGTTGGTGGCAAGCCCAACTGAAAATGAGCCTTCTTCCGCACATACCCTTTCAGTGGTTGTGTTCCATGAATGAGCAATGAATGCTTTGACTCAACTGTTTCCTAAGCCGCCGTTCCAGGGGTGAGTGATTGGGTAGTTATTTGGTGCCTTTTGGTTGGCGCGTTTAACGAGCAGGTATATTGGTGCCGGATCAACTTCTGCCATTGCGGTTATTTTTCCCAGACATCTTAATTGATTTTTCAGGATCTGTACGAGGATCGGAGCGCTTCCTTGGTTATTTAAGGGAAATGCTTTCCCTTTCCCTGTTCATCTTCATCTTTTCCTTCTCTTTGCTTTTTGCAGGTCAGAATGACAGATTTTTGCGGGCGTGATTCCTTGCCAACACCTCCGACTTCACCAGATTCGGATAATCCTCCTTCGACTCCTCCGTGGAGACCTGCTAAACGTCCTGCCCGACGCCAGGGTCGCGAGAAACCAGTGAAAGTGAAGAAGCAGACCTTTGAGTCCTTCTTTACCGGCTTTGTGCCTCACTACGTGACGCTATCAAAAAGTGATGAGGCGTCACTGTCTGCCCCTCCTTCTCCTTCTTTTGAGAATAAGGCTCTTTCTCATGGCACTGATTTGAAGCCAGCAGCTTCTACTGCTGGGGAGAGTTCTCGTGCCCGTTATGACAAGGCGGTAGCTCATGCGACAAAGCTCGTGCCCAAACCTGTCGAACATTTCTTTTCCTACAACAGTGGATTGCCGTCGTCCCCGGAGGACTATGAGTACTGTTATGACATGGATTGGGCTAATGAGGATTAACACCTCTGTGTTGTATATGCCTATTGGCATTTTATGAATAAGATGATATTTTCTGCCTTTTTCTTTTGTCGTTATTTCCGTTAGCCTACTGGTCCTTGGTGATAGCCAGCGCAAGCGGTTGGCCTGGCCGAGGCAGTTGCTTCGCAGTTATCTTGACTGGGTCAACTCTGTCGCCCTTTTGGGGAATCACACTGAATAACTTCTCTTTTTCTAATTTCTTTAATGTGCTTCCACGTGGCCAACCTCTTTTTACACGCGTCTCCGTGCGATTGGTGGCTTAATTAATGCGGTGGCATTTTAATCCTTTAAGAGGGGCCATTTTTCTTTTTTCAGAACTTTTGCCCTTGCTTCGAATTTTTTCTCTTATCTTCCTTCGTTTTCTTCCCCGAATATCTTACCGGCCGTCCGTCGTCGTCCGCCGATTCCTCCGTAACTCTCCCCTTTCAAGGTACCAATTCAATCCTTCTCCGATTTCCTTTTTGCTGGTTTGTTATGGCTAGAAATAGACCTCGCCAGGTTATCTGGAAACCCATGGATCCAGAGGTCGCGCAATCACCTAGTATTTTTACATGCGATGTGGTTCTGAAAGCCGAACTGGAGGAACACGGTATTACCTTTCCTCCTGGGTATGAGTCCTCTATCCTTGGAAGTGATATGCGGCTCCATAATCCGGCGTGGGGTTACAGTAGGCTTTTTTACTTTAAGATGTTCCTTTACGGTTTCCGCTTTCCTGTTCATGAATCGATACTAACGCTGCTGCGGGAGTATAACCTTAATCCTGCCCAGATAACTCCCTCCTCCTGGTGTGCGGTTTATGCTTTTCTTCGCGCTTGCGAGTTGAAGAACATTTCTACCCTATCTCTCAATTTATTTCGCAAATTCTTTAGTATGAATTGCCATAATTGTTTAATCGAAATTACTCCTCGGTGGAATGACGCGCTCGTGCAGTCGTTCTAGCAGCGTTTTCACGGCTTTAAAAAGGGTGTAGCTGATTGGAAAAGCAGTTTCTTTGTTCTGGAGCTACCGTCACGTTTATGGCATATTAATTTCAACCAGGAGCTGATAGGCCCAATTTGGTCGAATCCCTCGATATTGACCAGGGCTGAGTTGGAGCAAGCTAACGCTCTGCTAGATGAAGGTACTCAATACCGCATCCGTAGCTTTGCCTTGTTCAAACCCCTAGAGGAGTGTGCTATGGGTGAGTCTGCCTCTTTTCGTATTTTCTTTGCTTTTGTCTTTGCGCATTTCTTTTGTTATAGGAGGCTAACGGTTAATTCCCAGGTGACGCTGGCGCTCCTTTGAATGTTACACCACTTCAAACTTTACCAGCTCCCCCCTGCCGATGGCTCTAATCAGGGTAGCGTTCGTCCCCCGAGGAGGAGAACCAAGACGGTTGCCCGGGGAGGGCGAAGGCCCGTTAGCTCTGGCCGAGTTTCTCGCTTTGTGGAAAATTGGCTACCGGAGCGTCGCAAGAGGACGAACTCCAGCCCAGCCACAACGACGGTGATTGCTAGTGATGATGAGGATGTGGATGTCGAGTCGGACCTTTGCCATGTCTCTTCCTTGCGTCGGAAGAAACTTCGATCTACCACGGGTGAGCAGGCCACCGGGGCTTCTTTTGTGGATGCAGCGACTGATCCTATCTCTGCCGTTTCGGCTGGGACGAGTGTCTCCCAACCGGTGGGAATTACTGAGGCGTCGGCTGCAGCGTGCCCTCTTCCTATAGTTGACGCTCCCGATTCTCCAATTTCTCATTGCATTCCTGACGTAGTTGCTACGCCTTCTACTATGGATTCGACTGCTGGGCTACCGCCTAAAGTCCTTCCACAACTGTTATTTTCTCCTATCACGGATGTTTTTTCCGGGAGTTCCTCTCCCTCTCCGTCGATCAATCTTTCTTATGGCAGTCCTACCGAGACCCCCTCCTACCGTATGGGTTTGAAGGGATTCTGCTTTGATGGTCTTCGTGCTGTCGGGGTTCCCCAACCTTTTTCCAGAGATGAGTTTACTGCACCTTTGATAGGAGAGATGCTGGGCTCCCAGAAGGAGAAGGAAGAGTTTCTTCAGCTTCCTCCACCGGCTCGTCTTCGCCATATGATGAATGATTCTCTGAATTTCTTCCATCACCTGAACTATCTGTTCGAGATTCATGATTGCGAGTCACGTAATTTTTCCAACGCGCTGTGCGTTAAGCAAGTGCAGCTTGAGAAAGCGGTGGAGCAAATGGGGTTGCTAACGCGTCTTTGCGATGAGTCGCAAAAGGAATTAAACAGAGAGATGTCTGTCGGGAAAGCAAAGGTGGAGGTTCTGGAGGCAGAGTTAGCGCTGGAGAGGAAGAAAAATCTCCTTCTTCGCGAAGAGATGTATGCTCGAGACGAGGAATCCGCTAGGACATCGTTAAAGGAGGAATGGTGGAAGAAGAAAATCCTAGAAGTCTTTACTTCTGGATTTGCAACCCATTTCAAGGGTAACTCTTCCGACCCTGCCCAGGTTGCTAACTATATTTCTGTCGTGATGGATGAGGTTAGCAAAGGTGGGATTGGTTCTTCTGCCTCCGAAGGGGAAAGGGGCTAACGCCAAAGATAGGGGTGCCGCTTTGCTTTTCGAGAAGTGTCACAACGGGTTTCTGGACCCTCCTTTGTTATTCTTATTGTTGTCTGCTTTTATTATTATTTTTTTCCGAAAACCATTTGTCATTATTCCTCTTGTAATAATGCTGACGCTACATAACCTTTGTCGCATTCGTGTGAATTGTTGTGATGCTATCGTCATTTCTTCATTATCTTCCTTGCGTTGCCGCGCTGTTTGGCTAAGCCAACACTGCTTTTTAGGCCATTAAATACCGCAGTCCTTCCATTTAATGCGATCTGAAAAGCAATGATGGAAAAGGACACGTGTCTTTCTACGAAAAGGCGTTTGGAGCAAGCGTCCCCTAGGGAGACGTGAATCGCCAAAGCGTTTCGTCATCATTTTTTAAACTTGTATCTCCTCGCGCGTGCCTTATTTCCCGACGCGCTGCTTTGCCAAGTGTCCGCCGCTGATTGGCCATGCCCTTTCAGTGTTATATATTATGTTTTTCCTTCCTCCTTTTTCTTTTTTAATCTCCTCTCTCGCACGCTGCTGTCTTCTGGACAAAAAACTCGCGCCGCTCTCTTCTTTTTGGTTTGAGACTCCTGGTGTTCTCTTTGCGAAGGTACATACCCTTTCTTTGCTCGTCACTTCTCCTTTATTGGTTATGGCTAAGACTAAGAGATCTTCCGATGAGGAGGATCCTCAAGGGTCCATCGGAGAAGAAAAAATCAACATTACCCCTACTTCTCTCTATACTCTGCCCTTAGTTAATCGTAGGCTTGCCGTGTGTAATGCGCGATTTCTCAGACAATATCCCGTGCGCGCTGCTTCCGAATCACTTCGCCTGAACAACGTTCTGCCCGGTAACAGTAGAATATTATATGCTAAGTTATTTGACCATGGGTTTTGTCTTCCTCTTGACCCACTTGTTGAGTTGTTATTGGCTGATTCTGATTTGGCTCAGGCTCAATTGAGCCCTAACGCGATTTGCGTTGTCAGTACCTTTGCCGCACTGTGCAGTTTCAAGGGGATCGAGTCTCCCACTCTGGCCCTTCTTCATGACATTTTCCAGTTGTATTCTCGTAAGGGGGTGATATCAATATCCCCTCATTATGAAGATGGCTCATTGAAGCCCTTTACCTGGAAGCTTATAGGTATCGAGTCTTCTGTTCCTTATTGGAAAGAGGAATTTTTTATTATTGATTTGCCCGAGCCGTTATGGAGGGCCGACTTTAATGAGAAAATTAAAGATGGAGCTTGGGGCCATCGGAAACCCCTTTCTGATCCGGAAGATGGCTGGTTGAAGACGCTACTTCAACTAGATTTCAGCGTTGATGCCCGAAAAGTGTGTGCAAAAAGGGTGAGCGTTTGCCCTTTTTCCTTTTGTGCTGCCAAGAGGTACTAACGCTAACGTTTCTTTAACTGTGCAGTGCCTCCGCCTGGTTGGGAGCCCGAGTATTTCCGGAGGAAGAGGAAACAGGAACAAAGGAAGAAAGCTGCCGCAGCCGCCAGGGCTGCTACTGCTGCTGCTGCCGCTGTGGAAGAGGAAGGCATTGCTACCGCTACGGGTACTACCTCATCGCCACCTCCTCGCACCCCTGTCACAAGGAAGAAGAGAGTGAGTAAAACACGTGCCACGCAACCCGTTTCCCTCCACATCGTTGTTTCTTCGGAGGCGACAGTTGATCCCATTCCTACCGCGATACCTCTGGTTTCCACAGTCACCCAGGTATGCGTTCCTTTTTTCCCTAAGGTTTTCTTTTCTTCTGTGTAATTTTCTTATTATGCGCGCACTGCATTTTCTAGGAGGCTTCCACTGTTTCTGCTCAGTCAACCTCTGCGGGTGATATGTCTATTGCTGAGGTCCTTCGAGAGCGTCAGAAGAAGGCCCGCTATGAGCTTCAGCACAGCCCTACCTCTTCTGCTGTGAATCCTCCTCTGAACGTCTCTGAGGGCGGTGGCCTTCCTGCCTAGCAATCGCAGGGTATTGATTTCGGTGGTAATCCTCACATTTTAGGTGATTCCTCCACCGCGACAGGCTATAACTCAAGTGCCCTTAACCTTGAAGCACTTGGTGGAGATGGGTCCCTAGTGCCCAACGCGGGAGGTTCCGGCAGTCGACCCTCTTCTCCTGCCGCTCTGTTTTTTATTCCGATGTCTCCTCCTACTATCGCGAGAGGTGGCCCTGCCCCTGCTTTGATAGCCGGTGCCTCTACTTACAATCCTCCCCTCATGCCCACTCATCATATTGGTTTGCGTTCCTTCAGGGACAACATTTTGCAATTTCCTGCCGGGACTGATCATGATTCCATTCTTACGTCTACCTCTTACCTGGTAGCCGAGATTATGTCTCTTCCAAGGGAGAGGGATGCCTTCGCGGCTAGGAGTGAGCAGGAGCGTATAAACTTTCTTGGCTCCCAAGCGCTCTCTTTTTTCTGCCACCTCCATTACCTGGATGAGGAGAATGCCAGGATTGCCGCAAACGGGCAGGGGGAGGTGACCAGGTTGCAGAACGAGCGCCAGAGTTTTGTGGATGCGCTTAACCTTGCCAACCAAGAAACGGAGTCTGCCCGACAGGAAGTGACGACTGTCAAGCAAGAGCTGGAGGCTGTCAAGCATGCTTTGGAGGAGGAGAAACGGATTCTGACTGAACGCCTTTCTCATGCGGAGAATGAGCTGCGCTAGGAGAGGCAGAGGAATGTCGAGCTGACTGCCGATCTGGCTTTAAACGTTGAGAAGAATCAATGGTACTTGAGGGAAGGCGGAGGGCTCATGTCGGAGGCGTTGATGCATCATCATGGGGTAGAAAAACTCCGTATTGATGAGCTGGCTGCGTATTTTGATAGGAGGGTCTCCACTATTACTGATGACGACTTCTACGTATGGAAATCGAGGCAGCAAGGAGGAGTCAACGCACCACCCCCTCCTTAGTTTTTTGAATTTAGATATATTCTGATTTTTGCGGCCGACGAGCCCTTCCTTGTTTTGTAATATTAACGATATAGCTCTTTGCCTTGGTTGGGCTACCCCTTTTGAACGGAACTTCCTTATCTGCTCTGTTTCATAATACTGCTTGCGCAATTATTCGTCCGTGGCGTTTGCTGCCGCGCCTCTATAGATATGCCCACTTTGCTCTCGCATGACCTTCATATAGGTTCCTCAACTGCCTTTTCGATGGCCTTATTGTTGCCTTCCGATAGCATTTCCAAGAATGACTCAGCATTGCTCAGGTTCAAATTACCCTTTGTTGTCAGGGGGGCTTTCTTGCCCCGTTAGGCCTGCTACGACGTTGTTGTTGCAGTAGGGATGTCTTTCCCGCCTTATTTTGCCGGGTATCGACCGCTCAATTTCTAGCTGGAGTGTCCCCTCCTTCCTTCCGCCAGAGATTGGCTTGGGGAGTGCCTCATCTTAGCGAGCTGTCTGATCAGGACCAGCCATCGCAAGGATAGGATCTTCACTCCTAAGCGTTGAAACCTCGCGTCCCTGGAACGTGCCTCGTCTCAATGGGCCGTCTATGTGAGCACGGTTGCCACAAGGATAGGATTTTCACTTCCAGGACGGAGTTGGTCTCTCCTTGGGGTCGTGCCTCGTCTTAATGGGCCGTCTATATGAGCACGGTTGCCACAAGGATAGGATTTTCACTCCCAAGGATACCGGGGCGTGCCTCGTCTTAATGGGCCGTCTATGTGAGCACGGTTGCCATAAGGATAGGATTTTCACTCCCGGGAGCGTTTGGGGTCGTACCTCGTCTTAATGGGCCGTCTGTGTGAGCACGGTTACCACAAGGATAGGATTTTCACTCCCAACGCTTAGTCATGCCAGGGCATGCCTCGTCTTAGTGAGCTGTCTGATCAGGACCAGCCATCACAAGGATAGGATTTTCACTCCTGGCATGCTTCATTATCTGCATTTTATTCAACAACAAACGCACAGAAAGATATATCTTGTTAGAATAGTATTGATGTTACCAGATAGGGTGAGCTAGTTCCTGGTGTGGTATAGCTTCAGCCGGGCTATATTCCACGAGTTCTGTAGGGGCATTCCATCGAGCGTTTCCAAGTGGTAAGCTCCTCTTCCCACAATACGGGTGACGCGATACGGTCCGTCCCAGTTTGGGCTAAGTTTGCCCATGCGCTGCCCTGCCACTCGTCTATCTCTGAGCACTAAATCCCCAGCTTTGAGCAATCGTTCTCTCACTTGCCGGTTGTGGTATTGCGCCATTTTTTTTTTGTAGTGCAGAGTTTTCAGCAGTGTTTCCTCATGTGTTTCTGGTAGGGCGTCAAGGTTAGCACGTAACCTTTCCTCGTTATTTTCTTCTCTGAAATGAGCCACCCGAAGGCTCATCATTCCGATCTCAACCAGTGTGACAGCTTCAGTTCCGAATGCTAATGCAAACGTGGTCTCTCTAGTGCCGGTCTTGACAGTCATGCGATAGGCCCATAGTACGTATGGCAGTTCATCTGGCCATTTCTTTTTGGAACCTTCCAGGTTTCTTTTGATGCCACTAAGGATGCTGCGGTTGGTTACCTCTGCCTGGCCATTGGTTTGGGGGTGTGCCACGGAAGAGAACCTTTGTTCATCTAGAATTCCGCACACTGATCCCTGAAGAATTGGCTCGTGAACTGTGCTCCATTGTCGCTAACCAGTATGCGCGGAACTCCGAATCGCATGATGACTTGGTGTTTGAAAAAATGCCAAATTTTTTCAGTGGTGATGGTGGCTAACGCCTCAGCTTCGGCCCATTTTGTGAAGTAGTCTACCGCCACGACCATGAATTTTAGCTGAGATCTAGCCATTGGAAACGGGCCTAATATGTCAATGCCCCATTTGGCAAACGGTCATGGAGCAGTTATTTCTGAGATTGGCGTGGCCGGTTTTCGAGGGATCTTAGCGTATTCCTGACATTTCTGACAGGTTTTCACGAAGTTATGGCAATCTCTTCGTATGGTGGGCCAATAGAATCCTGACCGAAAGACTTGAGTTGCTAGAGTATCGCTCGCGATGTGCATGCCGCATATCCCTTCGTCAATTTCTCTTAGCACATGCAGGCCTTCTTGTTCCGTTATGCATTTAGCAGCTGGGTGGGAGAAGCACCTCCGTATTAACTCTCCATTGTAATATGTACATCGCGCCGCCCGTTTTAGGATTTTCCTTCTTTCTGCAATTTCATCTGGTAGCCTATCATGCTTCAGATATTCTACCACTGGGATCCTCCAGTCACTTTCTATTTCTTCCACACACAACGATGCTTGCTCCTCCATGAAAGAGGGTATGGATAGCTCCTTGTAATGTACCTCGCTGGGTATGGAGGCGTCTGCGTTGGCTGCCATCTTGGCGAGGCTATCAGCCTCTTCGTTACTTTCTCTAGGGATGTGCTCGAAGATGACCCGAGTGCCTTTTTTCTGCATCTCCGATAGCTCACGCTTTACTTTGGCCAAGTATTGAATCATGACGGGCTCTCGGGCTTGGGAGTTTCCAAGGACTTGATCCATTATCAATTTGGAGTCTCCTCGTATCTTTAGGCGCAAGCCGTATCGCTCTTCCGCCACGGTAGAGGCTTCAACGGAGAAGGTGTTTCCAATTCTTAGTCCTGCCAGCAGCGCTTCATATTCAGCGGCGTTGTTGGATAACGGCTGCAGGATTCTAATGGCATATCGCATTTCCATGCCGTTTGGCCCCACTAGGAAAACGCCTGCTCCTGCTAGCTCTTGATTTTTTACACCGTCCACGTTGATAACCCATGAGTCTGCGTGCGTTTCAGAGAATGGTAGGCATGAATTTTCTGGTTCTTCCTCTGACAATTTTTCCGACACCTCCTTGGTGAATGTGCACTCCGCTATGAAGTCTACTAACGCCTGGGCTTTTATTGCCGGCCTGGCTTTGTATTGCAGCCCGTATTGTTCGAGCTCGATTGCCCAAATCAACATTCTCCCTGAGGACTCAGGGTTTCTAAAAAAATTTCTCAGCGGCTGATCAGTTAGAACGGTAACGGGGTGGGCCTGGAAGTATCGGTCCATCTTTCGCGTTGACTGTATTAGAGCAAGCGCTATCTTCTCGATGCGGGCGTATCGTAGCTCCGCGTCTTTTAATATGTGACTCACGAAAAATACAGGGCGGTGTACATGCCCTTCACTACGTACGAGGACGGCGCTGACTACCTCGTCAGCTACTCCCAGGTATAGGTATAGCTCATCGCCGAACTCAGGCCTCGTTAGCACTAGATCGGATGTCAAGTAGGCTTTCAGTCCCGCAAACGCGTTTTCACATTCCTCTGTCCACCCAAATGGGGCCTTATTTCGAATGACTTTGAAAAAAGGGAGACATCTCTCTCCTTGCTTAGATATGAATCGTCCTAACGCGATGATGCGGCCAGTGAGCTTTTGTATTTCCTTGACGGTTCGCGGGGATATCATATCCTGAATGGCCTTTACCTTTGAAGGGTTGGGTTGAATACCTTTTCAGCTGACCACGTAGCCTAAGAATTTTCCCGTTTGGAACGCGAACATACACTTTCGCGGATTCAGCTTCATTTTGTATTTTTTCATCACATTGAAAACTTCTTCCAAATCAGCCAGATGGTCTCCGAAGCTTCGACTTTTAATCAGAATATCGTCCACGTAGGCCTCTACATTTTTCCCTATTTTTTTTCAAAAATCTTATTCGCCATGCGCTGAAATGTTGCCCCGGCGTTCTTCAGCCCAAACGGCATTGCGGTGTAGCAATATGTGGCCCTAGGGGTAATAAAGGCAGTTTTTTCTTCATCTTCTGCGGCCATTGGGATTTGGTGATACCCGGAGTTGGCATCCAGAGAGCTTAAATAAGCGTACCCCACAGTTTGATCGACCAGCTGATCAATTCGAGGAAGGGGATAGCAATCTTTGGGACAAGCATTATTTAGGTTAGTGAAATCGATGCACATGCGCCAATCTCCGTTAGGCTTTGGAACTAGCACCGGGTTAGCCAGCCAAGTTGGGTACTGAACTTCTCGAATGAACCCCACGTCCATGAGCTTCAGTAACTCCTTCTTGATAGGCGCCACTTTTTCTGATGAAAAGGCGCGTCGTTTCTGCTGAATAGGTTTGGCCTCAGGGCTGACGTTTAGTCGATGCTTCGCGACTTCTCGCGAGATTCCAGGCATGTCCGTTGGTTTCCATGTGAATTCTCCATTGCATTTTCTTAATAGTCGGGTTAGTTGTACGCTCTCTTCAGGGCTCAGTTTCTCACTGACCAAGAGATTTGCCTCATTGTCCTCAGCGATAGGTATCGACATCATCTGATCTAGTGGCTGAGTGCATTTTTCTTCTTTATCGTCAAAAGGATCGTCTGCCACGCAAATGTAGCGGTCACAACTCCTCTGAGTCATGAGCAAATAACATTTGGCTGCCAGTTTCTGGTCTCCTTTGATTGAGACCACTCCGTCCCACGAGGGGTATTTCATTCGCAGGTGTTTTTGGGATATCGCTACCCCGAAACGATTGAGGAACGGTCGTCCCAGTATAGCATTGTATGGTAACGTTAGGTCTACAACCATGTATTTTCTTCCGAATTTGGCCCAGGAGGAAGATCTGATTCTCCCGCAGTGACGTCCTGTACTGGGGTGGAGGTATCAGAGGTAGCGAAGGCAAACAGTCATCTGCGGGTGTTGTATGGGATGTTGGAAGTTTGGGACAGCGCCGAATTTGACTCTGAGGCCATAATCCTTTTTGCTTCGGGGAGGAGGAGCTTGGTTATTAAGGATGCTCACTTAATAGAACCAATACTCTCAATGAAAGCACCAATTTGATAAGATTTTGTTTTCTGCCGAAGGATGTATGGTGGAACGGCTTCTCTCAGATCAGTAGTCACGACGGTCCGCGGTACCTGCAACACGCCGGAGGGGGTCTCCGGCGGAAACACTCCGATGCTTAAGTCAGTATGTGTGCTGAATTTGGCAGAGCTTGGGCCAGTCAGATTAAGCTTACCTGCCTCCTTTGAGGGGGAGGTATATATATAGAAGAATTGAGCATTTCCATCTTTGGGAATAGCTAGAGAGCTATCCCTAACGTTAGGGATCGTGGTTCGCCCCTCGGATGATATGTTACCATGGCGGTAGCCATGGTATAAATGCTACCACGATAGGGTAGCGACTGAGTGGTCCCCTTGACGCGTGGTATTCCTCAGAATGAGACAGCTCCTCGAGCCATCTAGAAGGTTTGTTTGGGGAGACTCCTGAGCACTGTTTGGCCCTCGTGGTGTCAGCCTCTGGGTAGGCGGTGGCCCTCTATCCACCGCGACGGTGGGAACAGTGATTTCTTCTTTCAGTTCAGGGTAATAGACAGAAATACCCTTTTCCTTAGGTGGATTGTTATCATTGAGCTCTTGTGATACTTGACCTATCTACTTTGTGCTATAATTGTTGATTAATTGTCAAAGTAATTATTCAATTATATCACATCTATATTTCTTTCGAAGCTTGAGTTGTCCTTGCAATTTTATTGGAAGCTTTCTTGACATTCTTTGAGTCTAACGGATCTTGGAATTGATTGAAGGAGATTGTTCAGAGTGATTTGTGAGAGTATTAGAGTGATTAAACACGAGAGATTTAAACACACGAAGGAGTGATTAGATAGGGCAATTTTACGCTTGTCTTTTTGGTTATTGTGATTTCAGATGTCAGACCATTCAGACAAGAGCACGTAGTCGCAGTCACAAGCTGAAATGCTCACGAGGATGCGCAAGATCACCGAGAGGTTTGATGAGATGGATGCATGGCGAAAGGAGATCGCCAAGGAAAAGGAAGAGGCTGCCAATGCCCCAAGGCAGACCCACACTCGGTACACCCAAGTCCTCAACCCTAAGAGTTCACCCTACGTCTATGGCATGCCGTTGGGAGAGGAACCCAATCCTAATAGGGGTCCTAACAGGAGGGCACCTCAGACTACACCTAACCGAGAGGAAGTACTAGAGGAGGAAGAGGCCGTACCAGACCCTAATGGGTACGAGGAGGAGGAGGAATATGAGGAGGAAGAGATACCTAGGCCAAGGAGACCCCCACCGAGACAGCCTAGAGGAGAGGTAGGAGGAGAGGAAAGGTTAATGGGGATTAAGCTGAAAGTTCCCGCATTCGAAGGGAAGTAGGATCCGGATGCGTTCCTCACTTGGGAATGAAAGATAAGGGCAATTTTTTTTGCCACAATTATTTAGAGGAGAAGAAAGTTAAGATTGCCTCAGTATATTTCTTTGGGTATGCTGCCCATTGGTGGGATCAGTTGCACATTACTAGGCAAAGGGTCGGAATGGGTCCAGTTGACACTTGGGACGAAATGGTGAGGGTTATGAAGGACCGTTTTATCCCACGCTACTTTCACCGAGACCTCCATAGCAAATTGCAAAATCTCACCCAAGGATCTAGGAGTGTTAGTGAGTTTTATAATGAGATGGAGATGGTGATTGCCCGAGTGCAAGTGGTGGAAAGCGAAGGCGCTACTATGGCGCGCTTCTTGAGTGGATTGAACCGAGAGATTGCTGACGCCGTTGAGGTCATGCAATACCGTAGCATTGAGGAGTTGCTCCACCTCGCTATCATGGTGGAGAGAGGGAAGAAAACCCGTACCCCAAACACCACCCCAATCACTAACCAAAACCCGAAGCCAACACCTTGGAAAAAGTCGTGGTACAAGTCCACTACTTTTAACAAAACACCACCGAAAGTAATACCCCCAACCTACAACCCTAAAACCCCAAACACTACACCTTTTCCCACAAAGGCTACTGCCCAAATGCCCAGACCACTGACCGCCAACCATCGCGGGAGATTGTGTTTCAATTGCAATGGCCACGGCCATATGCAAAGGGAATGTCCGAACCGACGCATTGTCATCATTTGGGACAATGGAGACTTAGATTCTGAAGAGGACAGAGGTATGGATGAAGAGGAGAGTGAGGAGAGTGAAACTGAAGGGGAGGAGGAAGATGGAGAGGGAGTGGAATCATCGCTTACCTTAGTGATTCGGTGCAACTTAAGTACCGCGCCAAAAATAGAATTGTGCGATGAGGAGCAGCGAGCCAATCTCTTCCACACTCGTTGCACCATAGCAACTAAGGTATGTGCTGTGATTATTGATAATGGTAGTTGTACTAACTGTGCGAGCACACTTTTGGTCCACAGGATTGATTTACCCGTTGTTAGACACCCGAAACCGCATAACCTATCTTGGATGAATGATGGCAACACGCTACGGGTTACTAAGTGATAACAATACTCCTAACGACAAGGGCATTTTCATTTTATACCCCGCAGTGGGGGTAAAGCTGCTGTTCCTACCACTCCGACAGCATCGAGGCTATCGTCTCTCTCTATGTGACTGACATTGGGATGGTCGACATTAGCGAGGGGGTCCCACACATCACTTCATTGTGACACAGGGCATTATTCCATCCCTGGCCAAACCAGGCATCCCGTGAGAAGCATAGGTGTTGCCTTACCTAGGTAACGCCTACCCCCATACATATATCTAACGCAACGATAGTACACTCTATTAGCGGGGAACTCTGACCCCCTGATGGGTGCGTTAGCACCTTGTGACCAAGATCACCCAGAAAATACTCCACTTTTTCCTATAAATACCTCCGCTAGGGATGGGCATTTTTTGAAATTTCTGATTTCCGGAATTTTCGAATCGAATTTTGGGTATTTCGGTTCGGGTATTTCGGGTATCGGAAATTTCGGGTTCGGAAAAGTACTACCCGAAATAATTTCGGGTTCGGGTACGGAATAGATATTGGGAAATTCGGATACCCGAATTTTTCGAATTTCCCATGCTTTAGTTTTAGGGTTATTCCAATTTCCTTTCCTTTCCAACTTTCAAACGCACACTCTCTCTCCAATACACGACCTCTCTCTCTCCATCTTCACTCTTCTCTTCAGCCGAACTCCAAAACCAAATTGATCTACACCATCCCACCACCGCCCGACCACAACCACCAACGACACCCATCACGGCCGTAACCACAACCACCGACTCACCTCACCATCTCCAGCACCCATCGCGACCCTAATCCCAAATCGATCTCCAGTAACCCTAACCCTAACCCCCAAATCGATCTCCAGTAACCCTACTTCCTCTTCCAATACACGCAGCTGTCTTTCTCATCTCCACAAGGACCACAACTCATCTAATCTCTCTTAAGTCTCATCTCCCCGATCACATCCTCCTCAATCTTCTCCTGGTAAACCTTCCCATCTCTCCTCTGCATTTGTTGAAGTTTGAGTTTCTGACTTTAGAATGTTGGCTGTGCTGAAAACATTTGGATTAAACTTAAAAGCTACGTGAAACAGAAACTAGAATGCCACCATACTCTCTAATCCAGGAAGTGTTCTTACATCACACTCTCTAATTGTGATGAGTATGGTGGCATTCTAGTTTCTTGCATCCATATTTACACTTTCTAATTGTTTCATCCAATCTTGCTATCATTTGTAAATATGCTACCATACTCATCATTTATTTCAAAGTTAAAAGCTAGGTGAAACAGAAACTAGAATGCCACCATACTCTCTAGTTTCTGTTTTGTTCTCTAATTGTAAAGCAGACCAGTTTATTACATAGAGTATGCTCATCATTTGGATGATTATGGTGAAGAAATAAAGTTTGATGCATATCACAGGTCCGGTTCAGGCAACATGAGAAATAAACATGATATGGAAGAACAATATGCTAGCCACATTAGTATTCACTACATCAACAAAAAGTAAATGAAGCTAGTTTGATTCAGTTTCATAATCTTTTTTATCAAAATTTCTACTAATTGAGATGCTAATTCTGATAAAAGAAACTAACTGGTCTGCTGTCAGCAGTGACTAAATTTGATGTTGATATATAAAAATTAAACTTGAAGTTCAAGTTAGATTTTAAGCTAAGTTTGTAAATATGATGACACTATTACATTACATTGACATGACTTTTTGGTGTTTGTTAGTTGTTACACACAAAGAAAGAACAAAATAGAAAGAAAGGAAAAATGATTTTCAATTGCACTTAGAAAATGGAAACTAGATTTACTGGAAATGCAGGACAAAGTAGAAATAGACAATCAATTTTTCGTTGAAAATGGAATTTACCAGTAGTACATTAGAGCTGATAAGTTTCTAACATAAGATCAAAATAAAAAGTTTTAGCAATGAAATGCTCACCTGGAGTTTTAGTTTTGTGCTCATTAAATCACCTTAGTAGTGCGCATTCCATTATTGAACTGTGGTGGTATATTAAAAAAGAATATGTGCTTACTTTCAACTTGATTATTTGTTTGATTGGTGGAATATAGACAAACTACTCTTGGAAATTGTGGTGTACATGACATGGTATTATTCTGATGCTTTTGCACAATCTATTTGGTGCTTTTCCATTCCTGTCTAGGTTATCAAAATTGTGGGTTAACTTTTATTGTTGCAAGCTGTTGTTGTCTAATGTAGTAGGATTAATTGATCTGAGTAGGTTGTTTAGTGTGATAAACTTTCACCATCTCTGCGTTAAATCTTGAATTAAATAAATGGCCATCTTCCATCTCATTCTTGCTGATGTATGTTGCTGATTTTATGTAGATGGCTGACACAGTAGAAGCTACTACAGTAGCTGGACCTTCTATGGTAGCTGGACCTTCAACAGTAGCTGGACCTTCAACGGTTGTTGATAGTACTGTTACAGTTAAGAAAGAGAAGAAAAGGAAGCCGATGACACCAAGATCAGTGGTGTGGAAGCAATTTAAGAGGTCCCAAAATGAGTATGGAGAACGGAAAGGTACTTGTATTTTCTGTAATGCTGAAATTGCATGTGATTCTAGGACAGATGGTACAAATGGCATGAAAAATCACATGAAAAGATGTAAAGAAGTACCCCATTCTAATGACCCTAGGCAAACTGAAATGAACACTTATATTAATGCTGATGGTAGTAAGGTTGTGGGTGTTTGAAAGTTTGACCAAGAAGCATGCAAGAAGGCTTTGGCACTAATGATAATAGAGGATGAACTTCCTTTTAAGTTTGTAGAGGGGGTAGGGTTTAGGAAGTTCATGTCTACGGTGCAAAATAGATTTGTAGTGCCTTCTAGGAGAACAATTAGTAGGTGTTGTTATGAGTTGTATGTTGAGGAGAAGTTGAGATTGAAAGGGTTTTTGATGTCCAATTGTCAAAGGGTTTCTATTACCACTGACACTTGGACATCCATTCAAAGGATTAACTACATGGTTGTAACTGCTCACTTTATTGATAATGATTGGAATTTGCAGAAAAAAATATTGAATTTTTGTCCAATCAATAGCCATAAAGGTGATGCCATAGGAAAGACTCTTGAGAAATGTCTAGTTGATTGGGGAATCAATAAGGTATTTACAATCACAGTAGATAATGCTAGCTCAAATGATTTAGCTATTGCTTGGATTAGGAAGAAGATGAATCAGTGGGGTACAAATATTTGTGAGGGACAATTTCTTCATGTAAGGTGCATTGCACACATAATTAATTTGATGGTAATGCATGGGCTTACCACTGTGGGAGCATCAATCATTAGGATCAGAGAGGCAGTTCGGTATATTAGACAGTCTCCATCTAGACTGTCTAAGTTTAAGGAATGTGCAGAAAGGGAGAATGTTGAGTCTAAAGCATTGCTGTGTTTGGATGTATATACTAGGTGGAACTCCACCTATTTGATGTTAGAGTCTGCTTTGAAGTTTGACAGGGCCTTTGAGGCATATAAGGATGTGGATCCTTTCTACAAGATGGAGCTTGATATGAGGGAAGAAAAAAGAAAGAATAAAAAAGCGAAGAAATCAAATGAGGATATTGATTTGGCTGATATTTTGGCATTTGATAATAAGGAATATGCAGAGGAGGATGGTGTTGAATATGTCATGGACATGGAGAGTGGATATAGAATTGATGGTGGTGGAAGTGGTGTACCAAGAGAAGGTGATTGGGTGAATGCAAAGAGATTGTGTCAGACTTTGAGGTATTTTTATGATTTAACTTGCAGTGTGTCAGGGTCTAAATATGTTACTGCCAACGCTTATTTTGATCAAGTTTCTAATGTTTCTTCCATGTTGAGAGGTTGGGAGAATGGTAATGACATAGAACTTAGGAAATTGGCAGCAAAGATGCATGAGAAGTTTGACAAGTATTGGGGCAATGTGGCCAAGTTTAATACCCTTCTTTATATTGCTGCTGTTTTTGATCCAAGAAAGAAGATGGATTATGTGGCATTTGCTCTATTAGATGTGCATGGGGACATTGTTGGGAAACAGTTGAGAGATAAAGTGAAGAGGGATATCGAGAAGATATATGTTGGGTATTGGGAGTTGTATAAGAATAAAGCAGAGCAGGCTGTTGTAGCTGAAACTTCTTTGGATAGGAGAGGGTACTGTGGAAGTGAAGAAGGTTGTGTAGACATAGGTTCTGAGTTGATCAGTGCTAGAGAACAAAGGTTTAAAAAGTTCAAGGAAGCTACTGGTGGAGGCAGATTTGAAATGAAGTCAGAATTGGAATCTTACTTGTACGAGAGTGCTATTGAAGGAGACAAATCATTTTCCATCTTGGATTGGTGGAAGAAGCATGCTCCAAGGTTCCCTATTCTCTCCAGGATGGCAAAAGATGTACTAGCTGTCCAAGTCTCCACAGTGGCATCTGAATCTGCGTTCAGTACTGGAGGAAGAGTCCTTGACCCGTTTAGGAGCTCTGTGACTCCGATGGTTGTGCAATCCTTAATATGTGCACAAGATTGGTTTAGATCGTCAAGAGAATCCATGACAGTTGAAGAGGACGTTGCTGAACTTGACAAATGGGAAATTGGTAAGTTTTCTTTTATTGCAATTGAGTTCTTTCTACATATTTATTAAATGTTTACTCATATACTTTATTGCTTGGAATATTTTCAGAATTAACTCAAATGGGAGTGGAGACCACCGTTACAGAAATTTTAGGGGATTAATGCTTGGTTGGACTTTCAAATTGGTAAGTTTTCAAAGCACAACAGTCAGCAATTGTAAGTTATTATTTTCTTATCAAGCTTCTATAGAACTATTCTGATCTGATTCTTTGGCATGCATCTATTTCTTTATCTGTACGTGTACCATTACTTGCATGTGTTTTCATACCCTGCAAAGCTAGTTTTTCTTGTTGTGCCAAATACTGGTTTGCTGTATGTATGATACACTGCTAACTTAGAGTTGTTATATGGGCAACGGAATTTAGGTTTAGGGCTTTTAATTCTGGAAATCTGCTGTTTGCTCCGGGGTGCAATTTTTTTCCTGATAATATTTGTGTTTGTTATGTTCTTAGTTTATCATTTAGCTCTTTTAGCTGGTGAACTAGCAATTTGTGTGAGACAGTCTGGTCACACCAATTCAATAATAAACAAAGATCTCGTGCTACTCTGCATAATTAAGAGCCAAACTTATGTTTTTTTGTTTCGTGGGATCAGGAAGATAGCTTTTCGGGTAGCCGACTTCATAGTCAGGACATGTTGTAATCTTACGCGTTGGTAATTTGATTGCAGGCATGCCGGGGATGGAATGAGTGATGACGATGGCAGGGAGGGCTGACCATATTTAACTGGATGGAGACTGATTTGTGCTGCCAGCACTTGTAGTTTAGTGTGTATTTTGCTAATCCATCAGTGTTTTATTATGAGAAAAAGAAGAGGATAATACTAGGCTTTTTTATTGTTATTCTACTTCAACTCCTACTCCCTTTTGGACCATTTGAGAGTGGATTGGATTGTTGTTGTTAAATTTCAGCAGGTTATGAATTTGGGCAGGTTTTTGAATTCGAAAATTCGGGTATTGTATACCCGAATTTCACCCCGAATTTCTGAAATTCGGGTACGGGTAGCAGAAAAATAAATTCGGGTTCGGGATTTTTTTTGCAAATTCGGAATCTTGAATTCTGAAAATTTTAATTCGGGTATTTCCGAAATACCCGAATGCCCACCCCTAACCTCCGCAACAAAGGAGGAAGGTAAGCCTAAGATTGCTGGCCAAAGCTCTGCTATTTCCATAGCTCTTACTGACTTAAGCATCAGAGTGTTTACGCCGGGACCCCCTCTGGCGCTTTGCAGGTACGTCGGGCACCAAGGACAGCTGACCCCAAGAACCATATTCCTCTACTATCCTTCAGCAAAGAGTCTGAATCTTATCAAACTGGTGCTCTCGTTGAGAGCTTTGGTTTTATTAAGTGAGCATCCTTAATAGCCAAGCTCTGCTTTCTTGAAATTGAGAGGATTATGGCTTCTGACTCAGATCCAGCGCTGTCCCAGTCTTTTATCCTCCCGTTTTCTACCCGCAGATGACTTTTCCCTTTTGCCACCGCTAACGCTTCCATCACGGTGCAAGAAGTTCCACCAGGCATGTCGGATCCCTCTTTTGAACAAACAGCGGGAATATTTGTGTCTCAGGCATATACTCATTTATCCCAGATAGCAGGACCCAGTTATTCTATCCCCCATCTGAGGGCACCTGCGACAGATGGCATAGGCAATCCTCTCGCGAATTCAATTTCGGCCTTTCGAGCCCAACTAGACCAGCTGACAGAATTAGCCGCAGGATTTACGCCTCATGTTTCGGGACCTAGCGTGCCTTCTCATATAGTCTTTACTCCATCCATCGTCATTGACCGACCGTTGTCACCTCGACAATCTGTCATCCATCTGTCATCCCTACCTTTGACACCAGCCCCTGTCAATGTCATGCAACTTGCGCATAGACGTGCTAAACCATCTGAGCAGCATAGGAGGGAAGTTCCTGTTCTTGAAGGAGAGCAATGGGACGGTGAATATAGAGATCATTGGGATAACAGGTGAGATGAGATGTTCAGGGACCCATCTCCTAGGCACAGTGAGAGGTCGAGTAGTAGGAGACATCGAATTCAGAGTATACCCCAAGATGCGGATCCGACCCCCAACGCCCGCGTTAGCACAACCGATGATTATGGACAACGAAAAGACCATATTCCCAGAACCTCAAACCGGCAGAGGGGTAACTTCCCGAGAAGAAGATCCGGGAATTCCCCTACTAGAAGACAAATGGATCCACCCAAGGGGCGAATATACGACCCTAACCTTCCTTTCTCTTATACTACCAAGAGTAGAAATTTTAGTGATAGTTCAACAGCGAAACCTGCCTATCCGCTACCCAGCTCCTTTGAAACCAGGGGTAATTATGAGAGGAAGGGAAAATGCATTCTGTAAGTTCCATAAAGTTAATGGGCACTCCATGGATGTGTGCAGAGAATTGAAATTAGCGATAGAGCGCTTAGTTGAAGATGGCTACCTCGAGGAATTCACCACTAAAGTAAGGGAGGAAGTCAGGAACAATCCAACAGATAAGGCTACTAGTGACAGGCAAGCACCTTCTTACGCCACGGGAGCCAACACCATCCCTATCAGAAGAAATAAAGAAACATTTGTCGTTAGCGAGGATGATGTTCCTATGATCAATTTTATAGTGGGAGACACTCCATATTTTGACGAACCCATAGCGTCAGCCCCAGCGACTGGCGACAAACGTAAGAGAGAAAGCGCGTTAGTGAAAAGTGAGGCGATAAGCGCGTTAGATCGAATGGTGTTATCGTTCTCTGAAGAGGATGAGAAAGGAGTTGTCTATCCACACAACGATGCGCTGGTAGTCACACCCGTTATGGGCAACCATGGAGTCAGGAGAACCCTTGTTGACAATGGGAGTGCGGTCAATCAGTTCTCGCTTGAGGCATACAACCTAATGAAGCGTCCTGACAGTGAGCTAACGCCTTGTAAAAAGCCAATAATTGGAGTAGACGGGGTCCCAATCCGGATGGCAGGAGTTACATCGCTACCAGTATACTTTAGAGAGGATACGTCCAAACAGTCAGAGGAACTGTTATTCTTGGTTGTAGATCTGTCATTGCCTTACAACGCTATACTCGGGAAGCCATACCTCAACCGCTTGGGAGCTGCAATATCGCAAAAACATCTAAAGATGAAATACCCTTCATAGGACAGGGTGGTCTCGATCAAAGGAGACCAGAAGTTAGCCACCGAGTGCTACTTACTCATGACCCAAAAGAGTTGCGATCGTTACGTGTAGCGGATGATCCCTTTGAGGATAGAGAGGAAAAACGCACCCAGCCAGTATACAATATGAGGTCAATTCCCGTTAGCGGAGTCACAGTTAGCTCGATTATTGAATAAATGCAAAGGAGAATTTGCGTGGAGACCAGCAGATATGCCTGGAATCTCGCGAGAAATAGCAGAGCACCGACTCAACGTTAACCCTAACGCCAAACCCGTTCAGCAAAAGCGGCGAGCTTTCTCTCCAGAGAAGATGGTAGCCATCGAGAAAGAGATCAAAACTCATGGATGCCGGCTTCATCCGAGAAGTCCAATACACGACGTGGTTGGCTAATCCTGTTTTAGTCCCAAAACCTAACGGAGATTGGCGTATGTGCATTGACTTCACTGATGTGAACGACGCCTGTCCCAAAGACTGCTATCCTCTTCCTGGAATCGATCAGTTGGTCGACCAAACCGCTGGGTATACCTATCTAAGCTCGTTAGACGCTAACTCGGGATATCATCAAATCCCCATGGCTACGGAGGACGAAGAAAAGACCGCCTTCATCACTCCAAAGGCCACCTATTGCTATACAGCGATGCCATTTAGATTGAAAAATGATGGGGCAACATTCCAACGTATGGCAAACAAAGTTTTTGAGAAGCAGATTGGGAAAAAGGTGGAGGCCTACGTGGACGATATACTTGTCAAAAGCCGAAGCTTCGAGGACCACTTGGCTGATTTGGAAGAAATTTTCTGCGTGATGAGAGAATACAAGATGAAGTTGAACCCCCGTAAATGCATATTTGCATTCCAAACGGGCAAATTCTTAGGCTACGTGGTTAGCCAGAAAGGCATCCAGCCTAACCCTTCGAAAGTAAAGGCAATTCAGGATATGACATCTCCTCGAACCGTCAAGGAAGTGCAAAAGCTCACAGGACGCATCATTGCGTTAGGGCGGTTTATCTATAAACAAGGCGAAAGATGCCTACCTTTCTTTAAGGTCATTCGCAAGAAAGCCCCCTTTGGGTGGATAGAAGAATGTGAAGAAGCGTTTGCCGGCATAAAAGCCTACCTCTCGTCCGACCTGGTGTTGACGAGACCTGAACCAGGCGATGCCTTATATTTATATCTGGGTGTCGCCGACGAGGTGGTCAGTGTTTTCCTTGTACGAAGCGATAGACATATTCATCACCCCATATTCTTTGTCAGTCACATACTAAAAGACGCCGAATTATGGTACGCTCACATCGAGAAAATAGCGTTTGCCCTAGTGCAGGCAATGCGGAAGATGGATCGGTACTTCCAAGCTCATCCTGTCGTAGTACTCACTGATCAGCCATTGAGGAAAATTTTCAGGAAACTTGAGTCTACAGGAAGAATGCTGATTTGGGCAATCGAACTTGAGAAATATGAGTTGCAATACAAGGCCAGACCGTCCATCAAAGCCCAAGCGTTAGCGGACTTCATAGCAGAATGCACATTCACACAAAAGCCACCGGTGGACCCACTAGAAGGGGAAGTTGAAGACTCAGATCTCCCGTCTCTAGGCACATATAATGACACATGGATCATCCACGTGGACAGAGCCAAAAATCAAGAGCTAGCTGGTGCAGGACTTTTCATGAGTTGACCCAATGACATGCAGATACGCTCTGCCATTAGAATTTTACAACCACTGTCCAACAACGCGGCTGAGTATGAAGCGTTACTGGCAGGACTCAAGATAGGCAACAGTTTCTCTGTTGAAACTACACACGATGCAGGAACGGTGCGCGATCCACAGCTAAAGATACGTGGGGACTCTAAACTGATAATAGATCAAGTCTTGGGGAAATCCCAAGCCCGAGAGCCTATCATGATCCAGTATCTTGCAAAAGTAAAGCGTGAGCTAACAGAAATACAGAAAAAAGGCATTCAAGTCTACTTCGAGCATATTCCTCGAGAAGATAATACCGAGGCTGATAATCTTGCTAAAATGGCAGCCAACCCGGAAGCCTCCATACCCAAAGATGTGCACTACGGTGAGATACCAGTGCCTTCTTTCATGGAAGAACAAGTGTCTCTTTATGTGGAAGAAGCGGAGAGTGATTGGAGAATCCCGGTTGTGAAATATTTGAAACATGATGAGTTGCCAGTAGATAGCACCGAAAAGAGGAAAGTTTTGAAACAAGCGGCATGATGCACATACTACAACGGGGAGTTGATTCGAAAATGTTTCTCTCATCCAGCTGCAAAGTGCATAACGGAGCGGGAAGGCCTCCATACCTTGCGAGAAATCCACGAAGGAATATGTGGCATGCACGTGGCTGGTGACACCCTAGCGGCACAGGTCTTTCGGTCAGGATTCTACTGGCCCACCATTCACAGAGACTGTCACAACTTTGTGAAATCTTATCACAAATGCCAGGAATACGCTAAGATTCCCACGAAGACCAGCCGCACAAATCTCAGAAATTGTCGCTCCTTGCCCGTTTGCCAAATGGGGAATCGATATTTTGGGCCCGTTTCCAAAAGCCAGGTCTCAACTAAAATTTTTGGTCTTGGCGGTAGACTATTTCACGAAATGGGCAGAAGCAGAGGCGGTAGCCAACATTACCATGAAAAAAATCTGGCGTTTCTTTAAATATCAGGTCATAATGCGATTCGGGGTACCTCGCATATTGGTCAGTGACAATGGAATGCAATTCACGAGCCAATATTTCAGGAATCAGTGCACAGAATTTCAAATCGAATAGAGATTCTCTTCTGTAGCACACCCGCAAACTAATGGTCAGGTGGAAGTGACCAATCGCAGTATCCTCAGTGGCATCAAAAGGAATCTAAAAGGTTCTAAAAAGAAATAGCCAGATGAACTGCCGTACGTAATGTGGGCCTATCGCATGACCGTCAAAACTACCATAGGAGAAACCCCCTTTGCGTTAGCCTTTGGCACAGAGGCTGTCACGCCGGTAGAAATTGGCACTCTAAGCCTTCGAGTGGTATATTTCAATGAAGAAATAAATGAGGAAAGGTTACGTTCTAACCTCGACGCACTACCGGAGGTACAAGAGAAAGCTCTCTTGAAAACCTTGCATTACAAAAGAAAAATGGCGCAATATCATAACAGGCAAGTCAAAGAGCGGCTGCTCAAAGCGGTAGATTTAGTGCTCAGAGACAAGCGAGCAGCAGAGCAACGCATGGGAAAACTCAGCCCAAATTGGGACGGGCCATATCGCGTCAACCGCATCATCAGAAAGGGAGCGTATCATTTGGAAACACTTGACGGTACTCCCCTACCAAACTCTTGGAATATAGCTCGTTTGAAATTATATCATGCTAGAAGCTGATCTTTTCTGTTTGACATTGTTAACATTACCCTAACGCATGAATCAAAGGCATTTTTTGTGCATGTTGTGGCCAATAATATGCAGATAACGAAGAATGCCAGGAGTGAAAATCCTATCCTTGTGACTGCTGGTCCTGATCAGACAGCTCACTAAGACGAGGCACGCCCTGACATAAACAGCGTTGGGAGTGAAAATCCTATCCTTGTGGTGACCGTGCTAACACAGATGACCCATTAAGACGAGGCACGCCCCAACGGCCCCGGGAGTGAAAATCCTATCCTTGTGGCAACCGTGCTCACATAGACGACCCATTAAGACGAGGCACATCCAGGCATCCTTGGGAGTCAAAATCCTATCCTTGTGGTAGCCGTGCTCACACAGACGGGCCACTAAGACGAGGCACGCCCCAAAGAGATAGTAACTCCGTCCTGGAAGTGAAAATCCTATCCTTGTGGTGACCGTGCTAACATAGACGACCCATTAAGATGAGGCACACTCCAGAGACGCGAGGTTTCAACGCTTAGGAGTGAAAATTCTATCCTTGTGATGGCCGGTCCTGATTAGATGGCTCACTAAGATGAGACACGCCCCAAGCCGATCGTTGGCATTTGAAATAAAGAGAGATATCCCAGCCAGTAACCGAGCGGTTGATACCCGGTGAAGTTGGGCTGGAGAAATGTCTCTATGACAACAACAATATCATGAACAAACTTAGCAAGGCTAAGTGATCCCCCTAACAACAAAAGGCGACATCAAGCTATACACAGCATGAGTGGAAATAATAGTTGATAAGATTCGAGGTCGTGTCTGATCAGAACGGTGGTGATCGGCGTCGGATGTACCTGCAAAGCACCCGAGGGGGGGCTCCGGCGTAGACACTCCGATGCCTAAGTCAGTTCGGGGGTACAAAGTAACCAGAGGATCTGCTGGGTGATTTCGATCTTACCTTCTGTTTGAAAAAGTAGGGATATTTATAGGCCTCGATGGCGATAACAGTCTAGGCGATGTCTAGTGATGACGTCATGAGCGATGCCAGCGGGTGACGTCATGAGCGATATCTGACAGGGTTGCCGGGAGCGATAACCTCGCGGTTCCCTAGGATGGGATGACGCCGTGTGTATAGAGACGCGTGAGTCCCCCCTCCGCTGATGTCGACCATCCTAGGAATCCTTCGCTGATCCCTGGGCGATATGAAGATATACTACGGGACTTATAGGAATCCGTCCCGGCAGGAGCCGCAAATGCAGTAGTGCCGTTAGGGTTGTCTTGATTGTTATCATAAGCCCAACTGAAAACGAGCCCGAGTGTTTACCAAGGGTTGTCACTCCCTGTCTATGTCTGGAATCTTAGGTGAGGGTTTGTTCTTTCATAAGGCGATATGCTCCTAGGATCTCCGAACTTCCTTGTCTCCTTTAGCTCGACACAGATTGGTTTAAACGATGGGCTAGGGCTCAGATTTGAAGCTTTCCTCCGAGCAAACAGATTCTGGCCTTCATTTTTGTCTCATGCCCAGTCTTCTGGAGACGTTAATAGATCCACGAGAGGCGCTGCTATCTCATTCGTAATTATTAGGGCATTGCTTTCGCCTAGCGATATTATTCGTCCTGGTCTCTTTGGCAGGACTTAGAAAGTTGCAACTTCACTCCTGTCGTAGGAGAGCTGCTGACGGGCCACTTGCGATGTCGCCAAGGACTGCGACCGAGTCATTCCGTAGGCTCGCATATGTTCCGGTCCATCATCCTTTCAAGTGTACTGCAAACACATAGGGGAGATAGGTACTCATGGAGAAATTAGCAAACTCTGTACTTACAGGGATTTTGAGATCACACAGGCCCTGTCTTTCTTTTCCGCTCAAGGATACAACGATATTGACGCAGTTTTACGCCATCAGCTGCCTTCGATTAACGTGGCTTTATACCACTAGATACCTGTGAGGTCGGCGAGGTTTTATGCATCTGCGACATCAACGCGGCTTTACACTGTGGATACCAGTAACCGTATGGCTTTTACGTCATGACTACCCATAATATCGTGTTTTTCCATATTCTATCTCGTACCCCTCCGAGCATCTGTATCGCGGATAGTTCACGAACACCGACCTTCGCTTCCACTTTGGGTCCATCGGCCCTCGAGGGTAACGGGGCGGCTCGTCTTTTGAGGACCTCATTTTCTTTTCCAAGGCCCTTCTCTTGGAGCCTATAAATCGGGGAGCTTTTTCCACCCACGTTCTCATCATCTTTGGCAACTTGCATTATGGATCATTTGACTAAAAATTTTCTCCTTTCCAAGGGCCACTCTCTCAAGAACCTCAATGATGGTGACGTTGGATTCCTGGAGAACATACTGGTCAAGACTTCTGAGGACATCCTGGAGCTGCAGGGGATGCTGACCCCACTCCATTCCAGGCTGGGAGCCACGTCTCTGGAGGATTTCAGCCCTTTAGAGAGCGTGTCGAGGTTGGCTGCCTCCGTCGCTCGGATTCAAGTGGTGATCGCCATGCTGCAGCAGCGCAAGGATATGCTGGGGTGCTGCCTAAAGGGAATGAGAGCCACCTCTCATGATCTAACTCTGGTCATGGATTCCCTGAGGGACATTCCCGAAATACTCGATGACACTGGCTCTGACGCCTGATATCAGTGGCTCCCTTTGAGCCCTTTTTACTTTTCCTCTTGTCATGCCACTGTACTTTTCGGCCATCAGGCCATAATAAATAAACTGTTTTTATTATGCCACTTTGCAACTGTTCTTCTTCTTTAATGCACCCTTTGTCTTTTTTCCATTGGAGGTATTCTTAGCCCAACTGAAAATGAGCCAGCTACTGAGTGGTTTTCTGGTTGGCTGTTCTGCATTAAATCTACGCCGCTGTTGTCCTGGTAACTGATTGGGCGGTTTTGCGGTTTTCCTTGATTCAAATAAGATTTCAACAGGCGTGACTTCAAATTCTTATTTACACTTTAGGCTGTACACGTGTCCACCCTCAAGGGTCGGGTTGGAAGATCGAAGATCCTTTTTTCCTGATTTTCTGGCTATTTAAGGGGATCCTCTTTCCCTTGTTTTTATTCACCTCCTTGTTCGTCTTTTTCCTTTGATAAGCAATCTGCGATCTCATGGTTGATTCTCATTTTTTAGATACGACCACACGAGATTCTCCACCAACTCCTCCGACTTCTCCCGATTCGGATAATCCTCCTCCGTCGCCTCCTTGGAGGCCGCCTGTTCACCGACGGTGTCGCAAGAGGCGGAGGAAAGATGCTGCGAAGGTATCTAAATCATTCTTTGATTCTCTTGCTTCTCTCTCTACGAAGGGGGAAGAAACGTCTTTCCTTCCTAGCGAGTCACCACAAAGGGCTCCCTCTGCCTGCTCAGCCGTTGAAACGGTATCGCCAGCTGTTAAGGAGGAGTCAGATCGATCGTCAGTTCGCGCAGAGGAGAGGGTTGAGGAACCTTTCCCTCTCGTTGGCGAGGATCCATCGCTTTTAGGTGATGATGATGATGACGTGGTCTACTGCTATGGCATCTCCTGGTCTGACGGCGAATAGTTGTGCATACCATGCCTCTTTGTAGATGCCGTATGGCTTTCCCAAAATAATAAAATGACGCTTTATTTTCTTTTCGCTCTCCTGCCGCTTTTCTCCCTGTATTTTTTCAGGTTTCCAAGGTTATCGCGGAAGTGTGCCTTTCGCTGGGTGCAACTGCCTTTCAGGTTTCAATCAGTAACTGTCTTCTCTAAAAGACACTGATGACTGCCCATGTGTCCTTTTCCACTCTGCACGTGTTTTATTTTTACAGGCTGTTTCTTTTTTAGGTTTAACCTTTATAAGGAATTCGCTCTTCTCTTTTAGTACTTTTGCTAATATTTCGAAATTCTTCGTATTTTCTCTCTTCTGTGCTTCTTTCTTCCCTAGGGGTTTTACTGCAATTGCTCGCTGGTGCCGATGGCCTATTTACTGGCTCTTTGCTCCAGGTATTTTGTTTCTCTATCGCCATAGCTTTACTTTTCCAGTTCATTATGTCTCGCGCTAGATCCTCTGCAGTTATCGAAAATCCCCTAGATCCCGAAGTTAGGAGAGCTCGTAGTGTTTTTGATTGTAATGAGGTTTTGAGGGCTGAGTTAGAGGAGAACGGTATCACTTTTCCCACGGGATACCGCCCCTTTGTCCCTTTGAAGGATACTCGGCTCACTGATGCCATGTGGTGGTTTCAACCGATAGATTACCAGTGCCGCTTGGCAAAAACCAGATGTGCTGTCTAGTATGGATGTGTCTAATGTTACCGCCCTGTTAGAAATAGAAGGGCCCTTCCTCATTCGGGAATTTACTCGATTCAGGCCTTTGCCAGAGTGTGTCGTTGGTGAGTTTTTCTTTTGTCACCTTATCGCTTCGATTTTCTTGCCATACTAAAATATTTTATTGGCAGGTAACGCTGAGGGTCGCTCCTCCGGGGAAAGTGACGCTCCTCTGAACGTGGTGCCGCTACAGACGTTACCTCCTTCTCCTCCGCCTGAAGGCTCAAGTCGTCCGCCTATTCCACCACGAGGAAAGAGAAACAAAACCATCGCGACACGCAGCGCATCCGCTCGACCTTCCCGTTTCCTTGAGAATTGGCTATCGTCTCGCTGTAAGGGAGTGGCTCCGAGTAACCCTGTGATTGAAGAGGTTGACAGTGATAGCGAAAGCATGGATACTGATTCCGAGCTGCGTCATGCCACCCTTGCCCAACGGATGAAACTTAGGTCGAGAAAGAGTGAAACCGCAGCGGAGTCAACCGAGGACGATAGCGAAGAGATCGCCGCCGAAACGGAGCGTCTCTTAAAGAGAGTTCGTAAAGAGAAGTCTGACCCACCAATTCGTCCCGTGGAGGAGGTCAATGCGGTTCCCTCCGAGGGAGTTAACACTTCACACGTTGCGGGTGCCTTGCCGGTGACGGAAGTTGTCAAGGTGTCCTCTGCCATTCCTCCCAAAGTTAACGAGGCTTCAGCAGCGGTGGGCTCTCCCTTGTCGTCTGGCGGTCCTATCTCTCCAATTCACTCCTTTATTCCGGATGTGAACTTACCGATTTCAAATCCAATCGCTCCTCCTAACCCTCCCCCGCAGAAGCCTCAGCCTTTGTTTCTTTCTTCGATTTCAGGCATTGGTGATTCCGCAAAAAGTTGTTCTCCTCCTTATATCGCCAATCTTTCCCTTCAAAGTCTTCAAGGCCCCACCACATATCAGCTGGACTTGTCTTCCCTTGGTACCGACGGTCTTCGCGCTTTAGGGATATCAGACCCACTATCGCGAGAAGAGCCGGTGGGCCCAATAGTGGGGCAAATGTTTACTTCTTCGAAGGACAAAGAAGAGTTCTTACGGCATCCTCCTGAAGCATGACATTCACGCCTTCTGACTGACATGTTGGCCAGTTTCCGCGAGCTAAATTACTTTTTCGATGACCAGCGTGACAAGGTTCGGCCTTCTCTTGATTTGAAGGGAGAACTAAGCGCTGCCTTAGGGAAGGTAACGGAGCTGTCGCAGCTTCAGGAGCGAACCCGGGCGGAGTTGGACGACTGTCGTGCTGAGCTTGCTCGAGAAAAATCGAAAGGGAAGGCTAAGATAGAGCTTCTGGAGGTGGAATTGGTGGTGGCTGACAAAAAGAATATCTTCCTTCGCGAAGAGATAGCGTCTCGTGATGCGGATTTGGCAAAAGTACCTTCAAAGATAGCCTGGTGGAAGAACAAGACCATGGAGGTTTGTATCGCTGAATTTATGAGTCTCCATTGCCAGGGAACTGTCAATTTGTCAGTGCTGGCTGATTACGCTTCCAAGAGAATGAAGGATCTGGGCGAAGGTGAGGGAGATCTTCCTTCTTCTAGAGAAGAGCGGGGGAATGGTGACTGCGATGTCCGCGAGGGCCCATGATTAATCGAGGTTGCTCCATTTAGAGGATTCTTCTGTTTATTTTTTTCTTTGTCTTGTGATAACGCCTTGTTGTGCGACAATATCCGTATTTTACTGCTATTTGATTTTTATTCCACTTTTTCGCGTTAGCTCGAAAGCTGCCTTTTTAATTAACGCCATCTTACGTTATCTCCTTTCTTGCGATATCGCTCTTGTTTTCTCCAAGAAATGGTACCTGCTTTTCAAAGCATTTAATGCTTGCTATCTTCTCATTAGAAAAGTCGCGATTGTGCAGGCACACGTGTCCATTTCTTCCGGCGCTGCGAGCTAGCGTGCTCGAGAACTTTACCGAAATCGAAGCGTTGTAGCACTTTTTTAGAATTGCACTCATTGCTTGAGTCTGTTCCTCATGTCGCTTCCACGCAACGACTGTGGCATCCGCCATTTCATTCGATTACTAGGGTTATAAAAACCAATATTTATTCTTTTCCTTTTCTTTTATCATCCCACCTTCTCATATTTTCTTTTAGCCGTCTTGTTTTCTCCCCACTATTCAAGGCTCTTCGAAGTGTTTTTTCTCTAAAGGTATTTCCTTTCTCCTCCATCGTCTTCTTCATCTTTACTTCTTTAATTCTGCCATGGCTAAGACTCGCCGTTCTGAGTCGAAATCTGCCGATGAGAAAAGGATGGATATTACTGCTAGTGTTATCACATCTGAGGCCGCTCTCCGTGAGCATTTGGCCGCCCATAATGCTGTTATCCCTGACGATTATAAGGCCACTCTTGCCCCTGAGTCAATACGTTTGAACAACGTTTTGACGGGCAATCGTAGGGTCTTATATGCGCAAATGTTCCGTTATGGTTTCCGACTTCCCATCGTCTCTTTTGTAAAAGACTTGCTTGTTGGCGGCGATCTGAATCCGGCCCAATTATCCCCAAATGCGTATTGTTGTGTTTATGCTTTTCTGGAACTTTGTAAATATAAAGGGATCACTTCCCCTTCCCTTCTGCTGCTCAAATCTCTTTTTAAGCTGATGAAGTACCGGGGAGTGATAACGATATAGCCCCGCTTCGATGATGACTCTCTCAAGTCCTTTACTTGGAAACTCCTCCACATCGAGTCTTCCGTTGATGCTTGGAAAAATGAGTTCTTTGTGATAGATCTTCCTGAAGATCCTTGTTCCTGTGGCGATCTAGGTTTAACCAAAACGTCGATGATAACGTCTGGAGTCGACCAGGGACCCTTCCTCAGCGTGAACAAGACTGGTTAAACAAATTGCTCAAACTGGAAATCAGCGTTCACATTCGTCAAGTGGCTTGTAGAATGGACATTCATTATTGTGTTAAACGTGAGTGTCGCGTTACTCCCTTTTTTGTTATTGCTGATACTAATGCTGACGTTATTTTGTGATCTCGCAGCGACGGATCCCAACTATAAGCCCGAAAGCGTAAGGAGACGCCTGAAGAGGGCTCAAGAAAGAGAAGAAAAGGAGAGAGCTACCTCCACGAAAGCTACTGATAATCCCACAGAACTGCCGGCTACTTCCGCGAGTCTTGCTCAAGTATCCTCTTCTTCAGCTGGTGAGGGGAATACTGATATTCCTTCAGGCGTTCCCATCGTGACCATTGCTGCTCCTCCTGCCTAACCTTCTTCTTCTTCCTAGGCTCCTAAGGCCATTGCCAAAGGAAAAAAGAAGAGAAAAACAAGAAGCGTTGCCGCTCTTACACCTTCTCCGGACGCGGCAGGTTCTTTAGAAGCACCTCCTCCCACTACTGTTACAGTAAGGGTGCCTTTTAGCCACGATATGCTACATTCCAATGTCTGCCGTCGTTTGATTTCTCTTTTCTATATTTCATATTGCATTCTTGGCAGGACACTACCGCTGTCGCTACCTCCGCTCCTCCCTCAGGCGATATGAATTTGGGCTACATGCTGACTGGTTCTAAGAAGAGACGGCAGCTGGAAGGTGAGGGGGGAAATCCATCTTCCTCTATCACCTGGATGGAGAACAGACCTGAGGACATTTTCGACTCCACGGCTGTTCCCTAGGGAGGACATTCCTCGGAATTTTTAGCGAACTTGGGGACAAGCGAGACTTTCGAGGTTTGGCCCAATTCTTTCGGAGGTCCCGTTCACGCATATTCCTCCAATTTGGGATATCAAGGGCTTGCAGGATTTTTCAGGCTATCAGCCTCATGGTGTTTATCTTGCTCTAGGGGGTTCGTCCACACAGGTTCACCCTCCTATTCCTCTGGCGTTTGTTCCTTCGAGCATCCCCCTATTGCACCGTTATGGCGAAGGAGGTGCCACCTTCAACTTTGCGGCGGATCTTAGTCCGATAAGTGGGGGTGGCACTGTGACCCATCAAGTTGGACTGTACGATCTCCATAACACTGGTTTGGCGGCATTGGGGGGTGATGGCTCGGATGAAGTTTTGGCTTTGCTGGCTTCCCAAATATTTGCGTCTGCGGCAGAACGGGAGGCTTTCCTTTCCAAGACCGAGGTTGATAGGGTGAACTCATTACACTCCAATCTTTTTACTAATATGATGAAGTTCCATTACTGGGCGGAGGAGGTGCAGCGTCAGGCTGCCTCTCTTTCCTCCTCCTTGGAGGAATTATCGCGAGAGAGGAATGAGAAGAAGAAGTTGCTGGAGGAGCTTACGCAACTATTACTGGCCCATCAGGAGATGAAGAAAGAACATTCTGATGCCTTGGCAGCAGAGAGGGCCAAAAATACTGTCTTGGAAAATGAGAAATCATCCTTGGCCAAGGAGAAGGCTGCCCTAGAGGAAGAGTCAGCCGATAGGAGTCTGTGGCATGTCGAGCAGACTGCCGCTATTTTAGTCGATTGCTTTGAGGAAGTCCATGGGGTCGATGCGTACAAACCTGATAAGGTCACGACGGCTTTCAAGCGAAAATTTACCCATCTTAATGAGGAGGGTTTTCGCCAAGCTAAAGCGGCAGGCTAGAAACGGAGGAACCCCGAAGGTTGACGTGCCTCGAGCGTCACTAGATTTTTGTCAGTATTTTGACCACTGAAGTTTGTAGCCCCTTAAAGCATTTTGATGTATTCAGACAACTTCTATCGCTATCTTTCCTTTCATTTAGTTGTCTCCTTATGAACTCCTTTGGCGTTATCTTTGCCCTGTTACCACGATGCGTTTACTTTTTCGAGCAGATCCTTAGCAGTCCCATCAAAATTACTAAAGTCGGTATCGAGTTAGCTTTCCCGGTAAGCCTTATGATATCACTGCTTATGAGATCATCACTCCTTCCGCTACCCAAAAAGTATTCTGCACATTCCTAATTGTAAACCATCAGTAACAAAAACAAGTTACGAGGGATAGTAATTACCCGTAGGAGCCTTTCCACTGCCATCATAGGGCGTTACCATGGAACCCGCGTGAATCGCTTTCACTATCAGCTCTATACTTCACCATGGGTTACACATCTGGTTACTAGCTGGGATTTCGCGATTCTCCGCGTTTCCCTCCTTTCGCGATCGGCCCGAAAAGTGCCTCATCTTAGTGAGCTGTCGGATCGGGACGGCTATCACAAGGCTGGGGAATTTTCACTTTTGGGCGTTGTCCTCACGTCTAGAACCGTGTCCTTACTTAATGGCCTAGCTGAAGCAGCCCAGCCGTTAAGATAGGATTCTTATTTCTAGACGGAGTTTCTATTTCTTTGGGGCGTGCCTCGTCTTGATGGGCCGTCTCCACGAGAACGGTCAGTACAAGAGAAGAACTTTTCACTCCCAAAGATACCGGGTAGTGCCCTCACTTAATGAGCCATCTGATCAAGATCGGTCATCACAAGGATAGGACTTTTCACCCCCGGGGGCGTCCAGGATCTTTCAATCCAACGCTAATTCAAGGTATGTTGGGTCGTGCCCTCACTTAGTGGGCCATCTGATCAAGACCGGCCATCACAAGGATAGGACTTTTCACTTCCCAAGATACCCCCTTTTTTATCTGCACAAAGGCAACCACAAACACCCACGAAAGCTCTCTCATCGAGCGTTAGTCATGGTTAGGGTTGACATAAATCAAAGGTGCAGATAAAATTAAATTCTAGGGTAATATAATTTCAAACGAGCGATATTCCAAGTGTTGGATAAGGGTGTACCATCGAGTGTCTCCAGATGATAGGCTCCTTTTCCGACAACGTGGGTGACGCGATATGGTCCATCCCAGTTAGGACTGAGTTTTCCCATACGTTGTCCTACCGCTCGCTTGTCTCTGAGCACCAAGTCACCGGCTTTCAGCAACCGCTCTTTGACACGCCTGTTATGATAACTGGCCATCTTTTGTTTGTAGTGCTGCGTTTTCAGAAGGATTTCTTCTCGGACTTCTAGTAACGCGTCCAGGTTAGCTCGTAACCTTTCCTCATTCAGCTCCTCTCGAAAGTGAGCCACCCGTAGGCTCATGGTTCTAATTTCCACCGGTGTAACAGCTTCGGTTCCAAAGGCCAAAGCGAAGGGTGTTTCTCTGGTACTAGTCTTAACGGTCATGCGGTACGCCCACATCACGTATGGCAGCTCATAAACCCACTTCTTTTTAGACCCTTCTAGGTTTTTCTTGATACCGCTGAGGATGATCCGATTGGTTACTTCCGCCTGTCCATTAGTTTGCGGATGAGCCACGGAGGAAAATCGTTGCTCGATCCTGAATTCTGAGCACTAGTCTTTGAAGAATTGGCTGGTGAACTGCGTTCCGTTATCGCTGACAAGGACGCGAGGTACGCCAAACCTCATGATAACTTGATATTTGAAGAAACGCCAAGTTTTTTCTGCCGTGATTGCGGCGACAGCTTCAGCTTCCGCCCACTTAGTGAAATAGTCTACCGCCACTATCACAAACTTCAGTTGGGACCTTGCCTTTGGGAATGGGCCTAGGATATCGATCCCCCATTTAGCAAAAGGACAAGGGGCGATAATTTCAGATATTTCAGCAGCAGGTCGCCGAGGAATTTTTGCAAACTCCTGGCACTTGGGGAAAGTTTGCATATAGTTGTGGCAATCTCTCCGGATGGTGGGCCAGTAGAATCCAGATCTGAAGACTTGTGCCGCCAGAGTGCCAGCTGATACGTGCATACCACATACCCCTTCATGGATTTCGCGCAAGGTGTGAAGACCCTCTTGTTCAGTTATACATTTGGCGGCTGGGTGAGAAAAACATCTCCGAATCAAATTCTCGTCATAGTACGTACAGCGAGCTGCCTGTTTCAGCACCTTCTTCTTTTCAACGGTGTCCTCCGGCAGTTCCTCATGTTTCAAGTATTTGATTATGGGAATTCGCCAGTCTCTCTCACGCTCTTCCACACATAAAGATGCTTGCTCTTCCATGAAGGATGGTACCGATAGCTCACGATAATATACGCCTTTGGGTATGGACGCTTCCGGATTCGCGGCCAATTTGGCTAGATTGTCAGCTTCAGCGTCTTCCTCCCTGGGAACATGCTCGAAGCTGACTTGCATGCCCTCTTTCTTTATCTCCAATAATTCTCGCTTTACTTTGGCGAGATATTGAATCATGATGGGTTCCCGGGCCTGAGAGTGCCCCAAGACCTGGTCAATTATCAACTTGGAATCACCACAGATCTTTAGACGCAGGTCTCCTGTTCTTCCAGTATCGTGCCTCCCTTTAGAAGAAATTCCTTTCCCTATTCTGAGCCCGGCTAGCAACGCCTCATACTCTGCCGCGTTATTAGATAACGGCTGTAGGATTCGAATGGCGTATCGTATTTGCATGTCGTGCGGCCCATTTATGAAGATTCCAACTCCCGCCAACTCTTGGTTTTTGGCTCCATCCACATGGATGATCCAAAGGTCCGTATAGGTTTCCAGAAACGGGACATCCATATCGCCCCATTCCGCTTCAGGTATGCCGGCCAAAGGATCCTCTGTAAAGGTACATTCCGCTATGAAATCAGCCACGATCTGAGCCTTTACTGTTCTAGTTCAAGCGCGCAGATCAACATTCTTCCTGAAGATTTAGGCTTTCGAAATATTCTTTTCAGAGGTTGGTCCGTAAGCATGATAACGGAATAGGACTGGAAATATCGGTCCATTTTACGGGTAGCTTGAATAAGAGCGAACGCTATTTTTTCAATTCGGGCATATCGCAACTCCGCATCCTTCAGAACGTGACTCACGAAATAGACCGGGCGATGAGAGTGGTTATCGTCGCGAACGAGGACGGCACTGACCACTTCGTCCGCAGCGCCAAGATACAAATATAAGGTATCACCCGCCTCGGGTCTCGTCAACAGTAGGTCAGACGATAGGTAATCCTTCAGGCCGACAAATGCCTCCTCACATTCTGGGGTCCACCCGTACGAGGCTTTCTTATGTATGACTTAGAAAAAAGGAAGACACTTCTCTCCTTGCTTGGAAATGAATCGCCCGAGGGCGATAACTCGCCCCGTTAGTCTTTGCACCTCTTTAACGGTTCTTGGCGATATCATGTCTTGTATGGCCTTAACCTTTGAAGGGTTAGGCTGGATACCTTTTTGGCTGACCACGTAGCCCAAGAATTTTCCCGTCTGAAATGCGAACATGCATTTTCGGGGGTTTAGCTTCATGCGATACCTTTTCATTACGTGAAAGACTTCCTTTAAGTCCCGCAGGTGATCTTGAAAGTTTGCGCTCTTTACCAATATATCGTCAACGTATGCTTCCACATTCCTGCCTATTTCTTCTTCGAATATCTTGTTTGCCATACGTTGGAACGTCGCCCCAGCGTTCTTCAGCCCAAACGGCATCGCCGTATAATAGTATGTGGCCTTTGGAGTGAGGAACGCAGTCTTTTCTTCATCTTCCAAGGCCATGGGGATCTGATGGTATCCGGAGTTGGCGTCCAGTGAACTTAAATAAGCGTACCCGGCGGTCTGATCAACTAACTGATCTATACGAGGGAGCGGGTAGCAATCCTTAGGGCAGGCATCATTCAAATCGGTGAAGTCGATACACATGCGCCAATCCCCATTGGGCTTAGGAACAAGGACAGGGTTCGCTAGCCAGGTGGGATATTGAACTTCGTGGATGAACCCTGCGTCAAGAAGCTTTGTTACCTCTTTGTCCACAGCCGACGCCTTTTCACTAGAGAACGCGCGCCACTTTTGTTGAACCGGCCGGGCATCTGGGTCCACATTGAGCCGATGCTCGGCTATTTCGCGCGATATACCTGGCATGTCTGCGGGTTTCCACGCGAAATCTCCTTGACATTTGTTCAGTAGCCGGGCCAGTTGAAGGTTTTCCGCTGGGCTGAGTTTTTCGCTGATTAGGAAGCTTGCTTCCTTTATGCCGATTACTGGAACGGGTACTATTTTGTCCAGAAGTTGAGCGCGCTTCTCATCACCCTGCTCGTAGGGGTCCGCTGCTATACACACATACCTATCGCAGCTCCTTTGAGTCATGAGCGAGTAGCATTCCGCCGCCAGCTTTTGATCGCCCTTTATGGATACTACCCCATCCCAGGAGGGGTATTTCATTTTTAGATGCTTCTGAGATATCACCACTCCGAAGCGGTTGAGAAAAGGTCGCCCAAGTACGACATTGTAGGGCAAATTTAAATCTACGACAAGGAACAATAAGTTCTCTGATCGTTTATAGGTGTCTTCTCGGAAATATATGGGCAAAGTGATTACCCCCGTGACAGGGATTGGAACCCCATCAATGCCGACTATAGGCCGTTTGCTAGGCGTTAGCTCGTTGTCAGGGCGTTTCATGAGATTGTACGCTTCCAGCGAAAAGAGGTTCACCGCGCTCCCGTTATCAATAAGAGTTCTTCTGATTCCATGACTGGCGATGACGGGCGTAACCACCAGTGCATCATTGTGCGGATAGACAACGCCTTTCTCGTCTTCTTCGGAAAAGGATAATATCATTCGATCCAAAATGCCTATCGCGCCTCCTTTTTTATCGTGCCATCCCGTGTGCGTTTTTCTCATTTCGCGGCTGTCGGTTGTTCTGATTCGTCCGTATAAGGGGTTCCTCCCGCGATGATGTTAATCATAGGGATGCACTCGTCGTCTACCGTAAGAGTTTCTCTATCTTTTCCTCCGGAGGCATTATCCTTCTGCGGAACGCGAGGAGGAACTGGTCGTTCATCTGCCGTCCTTTTCATGGGATTATTTCTGGCGTCTTCTCTTACTTGGATGGCGAATTCTCCTAAATATCCTTCTTCCACCAGATGTTCTATCACCAATTTTAATTCTCTGCACGCTTCTGTGGAATGTCCCCTGGCTTTGTGGAATTTACAATAAGCATTTTCCCTTCTCCCTAGAAGGACTCCTGGTTTTGTAGGCGCAGGGTAGCGGATGGGAAGATTTCGCTGCTCTGCTATCGCTAAAATCTCTTCCCTTGGTACATTAAGGGAAGGAAAATCTGGGTCGTATGTCCGATTTTTATAAGAATCCCCTTGACGTCGAGTGGGGGAACCACCGGTCTTTCCCTTCGAAGGATGACCCTTTTGTCTATTGGAGGCTTTGGGGATATGATCCTTCCGCCTGGCGTAATCGTCGATAAAATGATCGTCAGGAAGGGGCTTTGCGGGAGTAGCGATAATTTGAGATGTCCCATGCGGCGCGTTATATGTTCTATCTCTATTTTCTTCTTCTTCCATTTTCGCATAATTATGAGCTTTAAGTCTCAACGCGTCTAAAGTCACTGGAGGGTCCACCATGAGCGCGTCTTTCAGTTTTCCGTAGCGGCAGTTCTTTTTCAGGGCTTCTATAGCAAAATCAATAGTGACGCTCGGCGTTAATGACATTTCCAAATCGAAGCGGATGAGAAATTCCTTTAAGGTTTCTTGAGGCATTCGTTGTATGTCAAATAACGCGGTGGCAGATTTCCTGATTGGAATCACCGTACTAAATCTGCTCCGGAATTTAGATTCTAACTGTGAGAAATTATTAATGGATCCACCAGGGAGACCTTCAAACCAGAGACGCGGAACACCCGACAGTGTCATAACAAATATTTGGCACAACGCCGCATCACTGTGGGTCTGAAACTGAACAAAATCCTTCACTTTATTGATATGCGAGATGGGATCCTTGGTGCCATCATAAGTATCAGTGGGAAGCTTCACGCATTGACTGACCCTGTGACGCCTTATACGGCGGCTAAACGGGTGGCCCGATGTATCATCAAGAATTTCACGCGCATGACGCGGGGGAGATATTTCAGCCTGACGCCCCCTATTTCGCGGTTCTGGCGTAAGATGTCGCCTAGGAGATCGACTGTGACTCCTGGGTGATCGACTTCGATACCTTTGACCACTGGATCTTTCACTGTACTCGGGAGACAAACTCCTGTTGGCTCCTTCCCTCCGTCCGTCCCACCGGTTCTTAACCCCCTCAAGTTGCCTATCTCCCTACGGGAGAAGACTTTGCGGCATCTGTGGTACGTAAGCCTCTACTCTTCCTTGAGTGAACTGCACAACACTAACCGGAGGATCTCCCGCGGACAAAGGCATCTGGAGGTTTTCTGGAAACAACGGTGATAAAGGTCGATCAGCGACAATAGATGGTGTGAACATGACGTGGGGAGGGAGACTAGATCCAGAAGCACCAGGCGTGATTCTTGCGGCCATTTCAGTCAAATATTCCAACCGAGAACGAAGGGCCGCTATTTCCATTGCAAAAGGATGTTCATGATTAAGTATAGATCCCCCCGAAAGAGGAGTGGAGAAATTGAATCCCGTTGTCTGAGATGACAAAATGACCGTTTGTGAGGAGACAAGTCCCCCTGCAATTCCGACCGAACGGTCCAGAGATCCCGAAATAATTGGTTGCGACGTCATAGAGAGATCAGCAGTAGCAAAAGGGAATAACTGTCTGCGGATTGAGAAAGGGATATTAGAGGATGATGATCGGATCGACTCCGATCCTGTGATCATGACCGTTCCAATCTTTTGACTAAACGGAGCTTGGCTATTAAGGACGCTCACTTAATATACCAAAGCTCTCAACGAGAGCACCATTTGATAAGATTCGAGGTCGTGTCTGATCGGAACGGCGGCGATCGGCGTCGAATGTACCTGCAAAGCGCCGGAGGGGGGGCTCCGGCGTAGACACTCCGATGCCTAAGTCAGTTCGGGGGTACAAAGTAACCAGAGGATCTATTGGGTGATTTCGATCTTACCTTCTGTTTGAAAAAGTAGGGATATTTATAGGCCTCGATGGCGATACCTGGCGATAACAGTCTAGGCGATGTCTGGTGATGACGTCATGAGCGATGCCAGCGGGTGACGTCATGAGCGATATCTGACAGGGTTGCCGGGAGGGATAACCTCGCGGTTCCCTAGGATGGGATGGCGTCGTGCGTATAGAGACGCGTGAGTCCCCCCTCCGCTGATGTCGACCATCCTAGGAATCCTTCGCTGATCCCTGGGCGATATGAAGATATACTACGGGACTTATAGGAATCTGTCCCGGCAGGAGCCGCAAATACAGTAGTGCCGTTAGGGTTGTCTTGATTGTTATCAATAGTGATTTGTCCTTCGAAACATCATCAAAGAAATAATGATAATGCAGCGTTAGACATACGACACGAGGAAATAATTTCCTGATTCTCAACAAAGAAAAGAGCAACCAGAGACACTGTAGAGGAGTCTTCCTCAGAGAACACGCCATTGTGACTATCGCAGAAACACTATGTCTCTAAAGACAGAAATACCTTGGCGCCTATGAATGGTGTGTGCATGCAAACGCAACGGTTGATTAACCGCATAAGGTACGATGACCACATCATTGTGATTTTAGTAATGAAGTTTACTAATCATGTTGTGGCAGTAATGTCATGAGGTAAGATCAACAAAGAAATTATAGGCAAAAGGCAATGACCTAAAGGAAAGCTGATATTGTCAAGATTACAAAATATCCTCAAAGGATAGAAAAGACATGCCAACAACAAAAATCAAAAGGCAAAGTGCGAGGCCTAAGAAGCGGCTGACGCATTGTTTTCCCTTTGCTTGGCGGCCTTTGCGTTATATAAATCCTCGTCGGACACATGCGAAGACCTCTCCTCAAAATATTCAGAAAGAACGTCAACCTGAAGGCGGTCCACCCCATAATTATGCATGAAGCCCTCCGACACAATCATTGCTCCCTCCTTCAGATACCAACGATATTTCTCAATAGAAAGGCTAAGCTCGGCAGACAATTCAGCATTTCTACGCCTTTCGGATGCCAACCCGGCCTCTTCCTCAGAAAGACGTGTGCTTAGAGCGGCACCTTTCTGTTTTTCTTCTTCTAACGCAAGCCTGGCAGCCTCCGCCTCTTGCTTAGCAACGTTTGCCTCTTGCCTAGCCATTTCTGCCTCTTGTTTGACAGCCGTCGCAGTGTCCAAAAGTCCATGACGCTCAGTTGTCAATCTGCCTATTTCCCTTTACTTGTCCGCTGCCTCCCTAGCGTTAGCCTCATCCATGTAATGGGCATGGTAGAAGGAAGAAACTATCTGAGAACGAAGGAAATCTATGCGCCCCTGGTGACCCTTGGCCAAAAATACATCCCTTTCCCCTTGATGCGATATTATTTGAGCCGCCAGCAGAGAGGTAGATGCAAGAATAGCCTCAGCGCCATCAGTCCCCAGGGCTTGAAAAGCTTTCTCTCTAAAGCCACCCAAGTTAACCTGATGAGTGGGAAAGGTGGGAGGAACGTATGAAGTGACATCAACCATCAAGTCAGAAGCAGAATTGCCCCTTGCGGTAGGAGGCGGAGACAAAGGAACAAAATACAGAGTAGGAGAAGAAGGAGGGTGGGTAGCGGAACCCCCTCCGTCAGAGACAAAAGACTCACCACCGCCGAGTGCCTCAAAACCCAGGATGTCTGAGTTAAAACCTGCAGCGGCAGAGGTAGAATGGAGTGGAGAATTAGCAAAAGCGTGGGGATTGCTAGCAAGGTTAGCAACTTGAGGTTGCCCAAAAGGTACGCCACCTTCTGTGGAAATTGTCAAGAGAGGATTACGACGGGCTATTTTGAAGGTCATGACGAGCCTTCTTCTAGCGCTCGGCGAGCTCACTTGCGAACGACATATCTTCGTGAGGAAGAGAATGAGTGGAAGTGGTGCCAATTTCCTAAGGAAATGAAATGTAGTAAGGAAACTGCAGAAGAACAGAGAAAGCAGTAGAGGCAACGGATAAAGGTACTTGAGCAGAAGGGGAAACCAAGGAAATTCCAGAAGGAATTGAACCGGTAGATACTTCTGGAGAAGCGGTAGCCTAAGAAAGAGCGGGAGGCATGACGGTTGCTTTTTTGCTTCTCTTCCTTCTTGTAACACGCGCTGGTGAAGACGACGTTTGAACAATGCCGACATCCCCACCTTCAGCGGCAGCAGCAGCAGCGGCAGCGGCAACTTGCTCCCTTTTCTTTTGCTCCTTTCTCTTTTTCCTCCAAATATATTCAGGCTCCCAACCGGGCGGAACCACTGCATATTTATGAAAAAATGTTAGCGTTAGCATCTCCCGGCAACGCGAAGAAAGAAGGGTAAACACTCACCCATTTTACACTGTGTAACTTCCACTCCGTTTGCCACTTTACGAGTGTCAACGCTAAAGTCCATTTGGAGCAGCGTCTTTAACCAACTATCCTCCGGGTCAGAAAGTGGTTTTCTGCTACCCCAAGCCCCATCTTTAATTTCTTCGTTAAAACCGGTTCTCCACAAGGGCTCGGGCAGGTTAATAATAAAAAATCCTTTTTTCCCGCCAGAAACAGAAGACTCGATACCCATGAGTTTCCAAGTGAATGGCTTCAGTGAGTTATCATAATAGCGGGGTGATATTGATATTACCCCTTTGCAAGAATACAATTGGAAAATATCATGAAGCAACGCTAGCGAAGGGGACTCAATCCTTTTGAACCGGCATAATGCCGCAAAAGCACTAACAACGCAAATTGTGTTAGGACTCAGTTGAGCCGGATTCAAGTCAGAATCGACCAGCAATAGTTTTACAAGCGGATCAAGGGGGAGCCGAAACCCATGATCAAACAACTTGGCATACAATATCCGACTATTGTCGGGCAGTACACTATTAAGGCGGAGAGGCTCAGAAGCAACACTAAGAGAGTAACCCTCAGGGAGTTGAACATTGAAATCGGACAACCTACGATCAACTAGGGGCAAAGTGTAAAGAGAAGTGGGTGTATTATTGATCTTTTCCTCCCCAATAGATTTTTGGGAACTTCCCTCCTCAGCAGATTTCGAAGAATGAGTCTTCGCCATAACCAGTAAAAAGAAGAAGAGAGTAAAAGAAGGAAGTAATGTGTGTACCTTCGTTGAAGAAACACCAGGGATCCTAGAACAAAGAAGAAGGAGCGACGTGAGTTATTTTCAGAAAGAAACAGTGAGCGAAGAAGGAGATAAAAAAGAAAAAAGGAAGGCGGGGAAAAACATTATATATAACCCTAAAGGGGTTGGAAAGGCATGACCAGTCAATAACTGACACATGGCGAGGTAGCATAACGGAAGGACACGACACGCGCGAAGGATACAACTTTTAAAATGGAGACGCTTCAGTCCTCGCTACTCCCTAGAAGGTGCCTATCCCAAACGCCGTATCACAAAAAGGACACGCGTCCCTCCTCATCATTACTTTTCGATCGCATTAATGAGGGGATTTATAGCATTTAATGCTCTAAAAAACAGCACCAGCTCTGACACACGGTCTCAAGAAATGATGCGATAGCAGAAAAATGTTAACGAAGCATAAGCAATATCGATAATACATCAAAACCTAACGTTTGAGGAAAAAGTAGCAATGATCTCATGGCGTTAGCCTTATTACAAAAAAGAACAATGTTAAATGTCTTTGGGGAGCAATTGATTGAAGAATAAATAAATGTGGATAAGAAGGAGATAATAATCAAGAGGAAGACTGTTGCGCGCTACCGCCATCGCCGTCACCAGACCTCTCTCCCTTTAAGGCAGACGCGTCGTCTCCATTTTTAACCTTGTCTATTATGGCAGAGGCATAATCGGCAATCTTGGCCGGATCAAAGGAATCACTCTCGAAATGTACAGTGAACCCAGAAGTGAAGGCCTCCAGAACCCTCTTTTTCCACAGCTCCATCCTCAGCGGAACCCTAGCAAATTCCTCATCTCGAGCCAGCATCTCTTCGTGAAGAAAAAGATTTTTCTTCTTTTTCAAAGCTAACTCTGCCTCCAGAACATCGGTTTTCGCTTTCCCTTTAGATTTTTCTCTGCTTAGCTCTTTCTATGAATCGTCATAAAGACGCGTTAGCAACCTCGTTTGGTCTAACGACCGGTCAAGTTGTACCTTCTGAGCGCACATTGCGCGAGCAGAATCCCGCAGTTCACTATCAAAAGCCTCTACCGCATAATGAAAGTAGCGGAAGACATTGAGAGAGTCATTCACAACGTGCCTACAGTGCGAAGACTGTTGACGCCGTGAATTCGTAGAAGAGCTCGTCATTTTTCCTATCAGGGGCGCCGTGAATTTGTCCCTTGAGAAGGGATTTTGTACCCCTACAGCGCGAAGACCGTTGATGCCAAATCCCGCCAAATCCTTGCGATAGCACGGAGTCCCTTTGGGGCCTTCAAGAGAGAGATTGACCATCAGAGTCGAAGGAGAGCCTTTATTACTCACCTCTGAGATAGAAGTGAAAAAAAATTGGGGAGGAACCTTGGGCAGCGGCTCAGAAGCTGGAGAAGTCGTTACCACCACATCTGGAATACAATAAGAAATGGGAGAGTCAGGAGAGTTAACTGCCGGAGGGGAATCTGCCACTAACGAGACTTTAGCAGCGGTAAGAGGGCAGACAGCTGACACGTCAACAACTTTCACTGGTCAAGAAGTACTTGCCACAGAAGAAATAACAGGCGCCACGGCAGCCCTTACGTTAGCATGATCAGAAGAGACCCCAGTAACCTGCTCATTCATGCCTACCCTGAGTCTCTTTCGTTGAAGCGAGGAGGCATGACAAAGGTCTAGTTTGGCATCCATATCCTCCCTATGGCCACTGCTGTCACTGTCAATTGTTCGAGTCGAAGGCCGACTTATATTTATCCCTCTGCGTCGAGGTGGTAGCCAATTGTCAATAAAGTGAGAAGCTCATGCAGAAATTCCGCGCCCCCGTCCTCTCGCAGCGACTGTCTTAGTTTTTCCCCTCTTGGGTGGAATACCCCGAGGACTGGAATGCGCGGCAGGAGGAGAGGCTGGTATAGTTCTGAGCGGCATCACATTCAAAGGAGCGTCAACTCCTCCCGATGACTGACCATCAGTGTGTCCTGATAAGAGAATGTATGAGAATAACAAATAAGTGAAAAAGGGAAACGTGAAGAAAGACAAACTTACCCATAACGCACTCGTTCAGAAGCCTATATGAGGCGAACTCCCGGATGCGATAGCGTGTACTCTTATCCAGCAAAGCGTTAGCTTGATCCAGCTCTCTTCTAGACAGCACCACTGGGTTTGCCCAGAGGGGACCTATAAGCTTTTGATTAAAACCCTGGCGCCACCAACAAGACGGTAGCTCAAGAATGAAGAAGCCATTTTTTCAGTCAGCCACAACCCTCTCAAAGCCACAAAATCAGTGCTAGAACGATTGCACAAACGTGTCATCCCACCTTGGAGTGATACTGATTAAGCAATCGTGACAGGTCATGTTAAAGAATTTGTGAAATAAATTGAGAGATGGGGTGAGAATGCTTTCCAACTCGCAACCGCAAAGAAAGGCATAAACCCCACACCAGGAAGAAGGAGTTATCTGGGCAGGATTAAGCTTGTATTCCCGCAGCAGTGCTATTATTGAAGCATGGACTGGGAGACAAAACCCATAGAGGAACATCTTAAAATAAACTAATCTATAGTTCCCCCACAATGGATCGTGAAGACACATGTCACTCTCGGGAACGGTAGGGACACATCCAGGAGGGAAAGTGATACCTTTTTCCTCCAGTTCAGCGTTTAAAACTGCATCACAGGAGAAAATACTAGATGATTGCACGATTTCTGGATCCACGGGTCTCTAGATGAATCGCCTGGTTCTAGTTATAACCACAGTAAGCTAATGAATAGAAAATCTGAAAGGATGAAGTGGTACCTTGAGAGGAAAGATCCGCAGGAAAATCGGGGAAGGGCGGAGGACGAACGAGAAGCTTTTCTAGAGAAAACAAAGAGAAGAGAGAAAATTTGAATTGAGGGCAAAAAGTATCAGAAAGAGAAGATAATCCCTTTTAAAGGACCGAATGTCACTTCATTAATTGAATTACTAGTCGCGTGAGGATACGTGTAAAAGAAGTGGGCCACGTGGAATCATGCTCAGGGGTTAGAAGCAAGCAGTTATTTGCCACGATCTACCAAGCGGCAGTTAATGATTGGCCGAGTCAAAACAATCATAGAACGCTTGACTCAGTGAGGCTAAAGCCTTCATATCAGTCATCAATAAAGTGAAAACACTAAACAAGAGAGCACGTCGGCAAAAGAAAGAAAAAACATCAGTTCATTCATTAAAAGCCATACGGCATCTACAGTGCACCTAACGCTAGGGCACTAATCCTCATCAGGCCTGTATATGTGATAGTAAAAAATGTCGTCATCATCCGAGAGCGGTAAACCTCCGTTGTAAGTAGGAAAAGGTTCGTCAACCCTTTTTTCCTGACCCAGCAGCGCCGAGCTCGGCCTTTCCACTACGTTAGCAACCGTCGCTTCAGAATCTGCATCATGAGGAGAATATTTTTCCAAGACGGGATTGACAAGAGGAAATCGTTCATTATCCTTTCGCGCGGAGAAAACGGAAGGAACGTTAACCGCTTTGGAGACCTTCCTTCTCGACCTTTTGCGACCTTCGCGGCAAGGAAATTGCCTCTTCAGACAAGGAAGAGAAGGGGGATCATCGAAATCTGGGGAAGTTGGTGGAGTAAGTGGAGGCTTGCGCTCAACAATCTCCATATGATGTGGAATTGAAATAATCCAGGAAAAGAAATAAGAAGAAGAAGGTGAACAGGAAAAGGGAAAGAAAACCCCATTAAATAGCTGAGGCAAAAAGGTACCCCGATCTCTTCGCGTATCCCTTGAAAGCAATAAGTACGCCTGGAGAAGAACAATCATAATTGCAGAATCTGATACAGTGCGATCAACTGCTAGAGAACTGCACCAATCAAAAGGCACCAAAAAACTGCCCAATCACCCACCACGGGGAACGCGGCACAAGGAACGATCGAGTGAACATTTATTGCTAATTCAGGCATTAAAGCACTTTATTCTAGAGGAGACTCATTTTCGGTTGGGCTTATAGCAACCGTACCTGACTAGAGCAACAAATAGCAAGATATCAAAGGTAGAAGATGGAGCAATGATGGAGGTAACATTTTATTTAATTATGGCCTGAACGGCCTAAGCACTCAAGCGCGTACACAGAAAATGTAAAAACAAAGAGACAATGACCAATGGTCAAGCATGGGACCTAGCATCGTCATCCTCAAGGGCAGTAGGAATCTCCCTCAGAGCATCCGCTACTGAGGACAGTTCGGCGGAAGAAAGCCTCATGCCCTTCAAGCAGCATACCAACAGGTCTTTCCTATGCTGCAGCATAGTGATGGTCACCTCAACAACCAACTTGGACACATTCTGTATAGGATTGAAATCTTCCATAGAAGTAGCCCCTTGCTTGGACAGCAAAGGGGTCATCATTCCTTGAAGCTCCAGGACATCCTCAGAGGTTTTGGTCAGCATGGTCTCTATGAAACCAATGTCAGACTCGGTGAGATTCTTCAGGCTGTGCGCCTTCGAGATCAGAAAGTTCTTTGTAAGATCATCCATAGTCAAAAGATCAGAGGAAATGCAGAAATGGTTGTGAAAAAAGCCAGCGCGACTAAAAGATAATTTATAGACTAGAGAAGAACGACGGTTGGAAGAAATATATTTCTCAATAAACGGATCATCTCTACATGTGAAAAACCAGTTGACACGGCAAGATTAAAGATGAAGCGGTAACCCTTGGTAAATACTCGGGCTCATTTTCTGTTGGGCTTGTGGTAACAATACTCCTAACGACAAGGGTATTTTCGTCTTATACCCCGCGGTGGGGGTAAAGCTGTTGTTCCTACCACTCCGACAGCATCGAGGCTATCGCCTCTCTCTATGTGACCGGTATTGGGATGGTCGACATCAGCGAGGGGGTCCCACACGTCACTTCATCGTGACACATGGCGTTATCCCATCCCTGGCCAAACCAGGCATCCCGTGAGAAGCATGGGCGTTGCCTTACCTAGGTAACGCCTACCCCCATACATATATCTAACGCAACGATAGTACACTCTATCAGCGGGGAACTCTAACCCCCTGACGGGCGCGTTAGCACCTTGTGACCAAGATCACCCAGAAATACTCCACTTTTGCCTATAAATACCTCCGCAACAAAGGAGGAAGGTAAGCCTAAGATTGCTGGACAAAGCTCTGCTATTTCCATAGCTCTTACTGACTTAAGCATCATAGTGTTTACGCCGGAGACCCCCTCCGGCGCTTTGCAGGTACGTCGGGCGCCAAGGACAGCTGACCCCAAGAACCATATTCCTCTACTATCCTTCAGCAAAGAGTCCGAATCTTATCACTAAGCAAGTGCTAGTGTCTTTTGCCATAGGGAATTATAAGGATGAGATATTGTGCGATGTAGTTCCTATGCATGCCAGCCACTTGTTGCTAGGGAGGCCATGGAAATTCGATAGAAACGCCAACCACGAAGGGAGGAGCAACAAGTATCGATTAGAGAAAGACGGTGTCAAATACACCCTAGCACTGCTGAACACAAAGGAGGTCTTAGCAGACCAGCTTTGGCTTGAGAAATCTAGTGTCGAGTTTAAGCTATCTCGACAATTGACACTAAGCACACGTCCAAATGGACGGATCACTTACCCTTTGTTGAGTTCGCATACAACTGTGTCATTCATTCCACAACTAATTGTTCACCTTTTGAGGTTGTTTACGGTTTTAATCCTATCACTCCACTTGATTTAACACCTTTACCTTTGAGTGATATAGCCAGCTTAGATTGACAGCAGAGTGCCGATCTTATCCAACAAATGCACGCTAAGTCCAAGCAGAATATTGAGAAGACCAACGCACGCCTTGTGCACAAGCGCAATGAAGGCCGCAAGATTATTTCTTTTCAAGTTGGCGATTGGGTGTGGCTACACCTAAGACGCGAGCGGTTCCCTAAGAAGCGATGAGGGAAACTCTCACCACGAGGAGATGGGGCTTTTTAAGTAGTCGAAAAGATCAACGACAATGCATACCCTTCGATCTCCCTAGTGAGTATGGTGTCATTCATGGTTCTTTTAACGTTTTTGATTTGCGACTGTTTGAAATAGGGGATGACGTGGATGCTGATCTGGATTCGAGGGTGAATCCATCTGATGGGGGAGGGGATGATACGAGCCAGAGTAGCAGCCCATCAACACGCGTGCCCTTGCCACCCACAGGCGCCATAACACACTCCCATGCGCTCACTTTGCAAGCGAGGCTAAGCACACTGATCCATGTGAAACTGAAGGCCGAGACATCACTGGAGTCAACCACCCTGCGCGCGACCCAGCCGCTCCTCATCACACTTGTGCACGCCATGCCCGAGCCATCACCGAGGCTACCGTGGGCCAAGTCGGACCTCTAGCTAATATTTTGATATATAAAATATTCTGCTCAATCATACCTACGGTTAGAGAGATCGCCTTCATCATAGTACCACACTACCCACGAAAGCCACCTTCGAGCCTTTTGACAATCGGCGAATATTTCTCCACAATATCTTCTGACCAGTTATAGATATGTGTCTTAGAAGCATCCTGTCAGAATTTCATCCAATTCTCCCAAAGGATTTGAGAGAACGCCTTGTGCTACTCAGCATGCGCAGAAATAAAGCCCAACGGGCCACCAACGGATCCGACTCGAGCTTTTTGGTCACTCCGGCCGAACTTAGACTTGACCAGGACCTTGGTTGAATTTATTTTAAGTTGTTTGACTATTATTTATATAGGTGGATTTTATTTTAAGTAGATAAATAATTTGGAGCGCCTTTTAGGAAGTTAAGCGCAAGTGAACTTCCTAGATTAGGTTTTGCGGATCTCTTTCCTTAAGAAGAGTATGCCACCACTTAGTTTTGGGAGTTCAGATTTATTAAAAACATAGAAGAGTCTTCTTCTTTTGATCTTCAAGATCCTTGTCCTATACCCGATTTGATAAGCCGCGTCTAGCCTCAAGTAAAACACGAAATTGTCATTCCATTCATAGTTCGTCTGGGTTGTCTAGGTATTGCACCTAGGAGGGTCAGGATCCTATTGAAGAACCTCGAAGGATTTCATCCAGGTTGCCTAGGCATCGCGCTTAGGACGGTTAGAGTTTCTGACGAGTTAGTATTTTCCGCATTCAAATCCTTGTCGCTGAGCAACGATCCATCACTTGGCGCGTCTTTCATATAGGCACCAAATCAGCTTGGGCCTCCGAGGGTAAGATGAAGCATGGACCCGCGAGGGTAAGACACGACTCGGGCCGTCGAGGGCGAGACGTGGCTATGGCCTTCGAGGCCAAGATGGAGCACGGACCCGCGAGGGCAAGACACGGCTCGGGCCATCGAGGGCAAGACGTGGCCCGGGCCTTCTAGGGCAGGACCGGCGTGGACGTGTTAGGGCATGGGTGCGAGTGAGAGATGGCAAGGGTGACGGCCGAGGTGCGGCTGAGGGCAAGGCCAAAGGCTGAGGTGCGCCCGATGGCAAAGCAAGGCTGGGCTCAGGCGCACACTGCCAAGGCAAGGTACAAGCGTGCGAAGGCAAGGACAGGCTCGGGCGCGTGGGCGCAAGGCTGAGCTGAGGTGCACACGAACAAGGCAAGGCACTGGCGTGCGAAGGCAACGCTAGGGTCGGGCACTCGGGCGCAAGGCTGGGCTGAGACGCACGCTGCCAAAGCAAGGCACGGACGTGCGAAGGTAAGACTAGGATCGGGCTGTGAGGGCAAGATTGAGCACGGACCCACGAGGACGAGACATAGCTCGGGCCGTCGGGGGCAAGACGTGGCTCGGGCCTCCGAGGGCAAGATGAAGCACGGACCCGAGAGGGCAAGACACGGCTGGGGCCGTCGAGGGTGAGACGTGGCTCGTGCCTTCGAGGGCAAGATGGAGCATGGACCCGCGAGGGCAAGACATGGTTTAGGCCATCGAGGGCAAGACGTGGCTCGTGATACGATTTTAGCACCATCGTATGCGCAAGACGCACGCCTTGGGCCAAGAGGATAGTGGCATCGAGCCAAGAGGGTTGTAGTGAGTCGAGTGAGGTTAAAAAAGCCTCACGATGTTCAGAGGAAGGTCATCGCACAAAGGGAGCAGACCTTAGGCCGAGGAGGACATGCAATGCACCTTAGCGCACACACGCTAACCCTAGAAGAGTCCTATCGAGCCAAACCAAGGAAGAAGGGTTCTGATTAGCGATCCATGATAAATACAAGACAAAGGAGTGTCTTAGGAGTGTCGTGGCCAAGTTTGAGGACAAACGCACGATTGGATAGAGTGATCGCAAGGAAGGACTTATTCGCATGCACCAAGGGTGCATACAAGCGCAACAGGCTCGTCCATTGGAGCCAAGTGGGTTCGGGTGAGGTTATTTTGAGGGACCGACCTTGGGACATGTATTAAAACATGTTAGGAAGGTTTGGGCCAAGTTTCAACCCAAAAGCCCGAGTAAAAGTCAAGGTAGCTCGAGGGAGAATTTTGGTGCGCATTGACCGAGCCAAGGGTCAAGCGACTAGACCATGGCTAGGCCGAGACCGAGCCATTGAGGGAGCTGACTTGGGAGAGCGTCCAGAAGTTCTAGAATAGTTAGGATATATTTATTAATTAATTATTAGAGTTATTTCTTAGTTAGAACTTCTATTCCTATTATAATTAAAACTTATAGTCTTAGTAGAATTCCTAGTTTTACTTAAACTTGTACTAGGCTTTGCCTATATATAGGCGATTGGCTTCATTAATCAAATAAGCTATTTTTCAACCAAATTTGATCCCTTGTGATTGTGAGACGTTTGTCTTGTGAGAGCCTTGCTCTTGTGTTCGTGGACTCGGACAAAAACCCTAGGTGGCGGTGTCAAGTGGACTCTTGGCGTACCTTATACTACGAAACTCACTTGTTGATCGACGGTGCTAGGTGGACTCCTAGTGTGCCTTACATCAGCAGGCATTGTTCAACCTCGACTTGGAGATTGGTGGAGTTAGGTGGATTCCTAGCGTTCCTTATATCAAAGAGAAGAGTAGATTGAGTAAATTCCGTGCAATTTCAAACCTTCCAACAACGATCATCAATTCAACGCATCCTAGTTATCTAAGATCGTATCAAGGGTAGCAAGGATCATATCATGTGGTAGGGGAGCTTAGCCGTTGCAAGGTTTGATTTATATCAATCTATCTTTAATTTTGTTTTGTTATTTTCGTGTTTGGTTGAGTAGGTTTAGAAAATAATTTTTCTAAATCAAGTTTTGTGTCGTTGTAAAAACAAATCTAGTTCGATTTGTTTGAGTCAGAAAAAAGAGAGTCTATTAGTTAGTTTAGTTGTGTATTTTGTTTATCAAAAAGTGTCACAAAAACAATCCCCAAAGTGTCATAAAAAGAGTCACAAAAAAGTCACAAAAACTAGTGTCAAAATTGTATTTCAATATATATCTATTGGAGTATGATTTCTGTGATTTTTAGTGCGTTAGAAAGCTGAGTCTGTTGGGAGTGTGAATAAAAAATAATCAAGTGATTCGGACATCGGAGTCAAAAGGTGTGCTTGAAATACTAAACTATGTTCACCAAAACCGATTTCTGCACCTTCTAGTGTTTGAGTTTGATTAGGTGATTGAGATGTCGAGTGAGGCAAGTGAAGCCGAGAGAAGAGCCATGACTGCCTTGATGGAGACTCTTAACATAAGGCTTGGAGACTTAGACCTATGGAGGCGAGATGTAGATGAACGCCTACGAGCACCAGCCGGTGGAGTTGTTAATCCGCATAACCCAAGGGATGATGTGAGTATTAATAACAATCGTGAAAGAAGACCTAGAAGCCCCCAAGGAGGAGAGGTGGATGATGAAGAAGACTATGAGGAGGCTGATCCTAGATGAAGACGTGGACAGTGAGTGCATAACGCCAACCCTAGGCAAAAACTTGAACGCGAACGACCATGGCGCGATCGCGAGCCACCATAACACACGGAGTCCATGAGCTGTCCCGCATAACCTCTTTCGGCACCTAAATTCTCCTCTTGACCGCATGTGCTTGTGCCTTGGCCCATCCGTCCTAGCCATCCATGTGCCCTCTTCGTTTGGGGAGTGACATCCTCCCCCACCTATTTCGGCGACGTCCTCATCGTCGTGGCCCGCTCCCAATGTCCCTCGGTAAGCTCTCCCTTTGCCACAACTTGCAGCCTTGTTTGGGCCCCATGCCCATGAGGTAGTGCCGCCTTTTGGAACTGTGTAGCATAGTGTCCCTGGACCCTGCCCCTTTTAACTTCTCCACCCTTGGAGTCGTCGAATAATGATGTACCCCCGCACTTGACCTCGCCTCGGACTTGAGCTTCACCTTTCCCGTCAGTTTTTGCCCCTTAGAGTGCCCCCGTGTCCTCCAGTCCGTGAGTCCCTTTAGCATGCCTTGGTCTTCAATCTCCTTGGCCTGCTCAGTTATGGACAACCCCTTGTCCATCTTTGGTTTGGCTTCCTTTGGCTTAGGCCCCCGCCATAGCCTTAATGAAGAGATGGTATTCGTCTCACCGTCTGCCCGCAATATCGTTGCCGAATACTCGTTGCCCTTGTGCCACATGATCAATATGTCTCTTGAAGGATCGACATAGGCCCCAACACGGTCGAAGAAATCCATTCCCAACACGAGTGGGTTATCATCCATGGTAACTACTGCTATGGTCACCTTACCCTCCCAAACACTGATGTGCACCTTTTGGTCATAGGCCTCACCTTCTATCTTGACCGGCTCCGAGTTCACCGTCTTGATCCATCCTTCTTTGCGACTGAACCTCACGCCTAAGCGTCTTGCTTCATTCACGTCTATGCAAATATTAGAAGCCCCCGTATCGAGAAACGCCTTCACCTCTCGTCCATTAATTCGGGCCATTACATACATTCAACCCTTCCTTTGGCCTTTCCCACGGCCTATGTTAGAGTTGTTGTCTGCCAACTCTGTGCGTTCCATCGAGCCAATGACCCTTATGGCCCCAATTTTTGCCTCCTCATTGCAACTTGGCTCGTCTTCCTTATCATCGCCCATGATGAGTGCTAAAATTTTAGAGCATGCTGGGCAATCCCTCACCATGTGCGGACCACTACACAAGAAGCATTCCAACTTCTTCTCGCTACCACCCTTGTGCCCACCATGGCCTTTCTTATTGTGCCTTTTAGGCCGTTCATGCCTCGACGGCCTATCCCTTCGCTCATCTCGGTCACCATCCGAATCTCCCCCACTTGTGCCCTTGTCTAACCTTGACAGCTTGGGGCGAGAATCGTCCTGCTTGTACTCCATAAGAGACTCCACGACCGCAATCGCGGTGGCCAGGTCCTGCACACCTCGCCGCTGCAGCTCCATCTTGGCCCATGGTTAGAGTCCATCTAGGAACTCAAAGAGTGCCTCTTTCTCCGGCATATCCCCAATCTCTATGTGCAGCTCCGTGAACTCCTTCACATATTCGTGCACGTTACGCTTATGCAGTAAGCGCTGAAGTTTGGCCCTAGCTTCATGCTCCACATTGCATGGGTAGAACACGACCTTCAGATCCCTTTTGAAGTTCGTCCATGTATCGATAGCGCATGTCCTATGTTCAATGTCCGCATACCTCCACCTCCACCAAAGCATCACCGTATCCTCTAGGTAGAGCGTCGCGGTCTTCATTCTCTCCACATCATCCCTGACGCAGCAAGCATCCAAGTAGCGCTCCATGCTCCATAAGAAGTTGTCTACCTTCTAGGCATCGCGCTCCCCACTGTAGCACTTTGGCCTTGGCACCTCGGCCTGTACGGCCATGACCCCGCCCCCCTGGACTAAGGCCCTCTTGCAAAGAGACCAATCTCATTCAATCTCTTGCATCCGTTCCCACATCGTGGCTATCTTGGCTAAGTCGTCTCTATACGCCGCGAGCACCACTAGCTCGCCCACCTGGGCCTTTAGAGCGTCAAGCTCTCCCTTTAGGTCTTTGTAACACTGCTCCCCCGAGATCGCCATGGCATTGAGTGCACCTTGCACTTCTCCATCGTACTCCTCCTTCTTCGCATCGAACTCATCATACCCTGACACGAGATCCTCTATCCGCTGGTCCAGCTCCACGAATTTGTCCTCATGGTTGGCCACTCCTAGCTGCACCTTGGCTAGCGTGGACTCCATGGCCTTCATAGCGTCAACGAACCTTCCCCTCTTGGATTGTTTATTCCTCTCCTTCTTGCGTCCGACATGGTCTCCAATATTACTCGCTCCCGCGTCGTTGGCAATGTCCTGCTTTCCGAACTGAACTTGTGCTCCGCTACCACTTGTCATGGGATGAAGTATTTTGCGCAGTGATTTGACCCGTGCGGCACCTAGCTAGCTCACCCTTGGCTTGCTAAGTCAGCCTAAACCACCAAAGCACCAAGCTTGAAAGATGTTAGCACAAGTAAGCTAAAGAGCTATGAACTTAGAAAGGAAAACACGCAAGAAAGCTTGAGAGAAGAATGCTTTGTATTAACGATTGCACCAATGCTTGAAATACACAATGCTTGGCTGAATGTACAAATGAAGTCCTACTCCTATATATACAAGTCCATGTCCCCAATGGATGGCTAAGATCTACTCAATCTGATGGTGGAGATTAAGGGTTCTAGAACCTTTCTAGAACATCCACCTTCTAGTCTATCTCTAGAACCTGTCTAGAAGCTTCTATGCCATTCCCCACAATGGCTAGACTTCTCTTGATTCTTCCGGAAGGTTCTACACGATTCTCCATAATGGCTAGACTCCTCTTGATCCTTCCGGAACCTTTCGGCATGTTGGAGAACACTTGTGCCCTTTTGTTCATGACTTGGCCGACCAACCCATGCGTCCATCCATGAGCTGCCCCGCATAACCTCTTTCGGCACCCAAATTCTCCTATTGACCGCATGTGCTTGTGCCTTGGCCCATCCGTCCAAGCCATCCGCGTGCCCTCTTCGTTAGGGGGGTGACAACAGGCTCAAGCGCGCAGGCGCAAGGCTGAGCTGAGGCGCACGCGGCCAAGGCAAGTCATTGGCTTGCGAAGGCAACGCTAGGGTCAGGCGCTCGGGTGCAAGGATGGGCTGAGGCGTACGCTGCCAAAGCAAGGCACGGACTTGCGAAGGCAAGACTAAGATCGGGCGCAAGGCTGGGCACGGGCGTGCCATGGGCTTGGGCATGCGAGGGCATGTTATGGCCATGGGTGGCACGGGCGTGTGAGAGATGGGCACGGGCACGGGCATGCGAGGGCATGCAATGTCAAGGAGGGGCACGGGCATGCCATGGATGGGCTCGGGCACGCGAGTGATACGAGCCAGAGTAGCAGCCCATCAACATGCGTGCCCTTGCGACCCGCCGGCGCCATCACACGCTCCCATGCGCGCACCTTGCAAGCGAGGCTAAGCACACTGATGCACGTGGAATTGAAGGTTGAGACATCAGTGGAGTCAACCACCCTGCGCGCGACCCAACCATCACCGAGGCCATCTTGGGCCAAGTCGAACCTCTAGCCAATATTTTGATATATAAAATATTCTAGAAAGACAGAAGTTATTTATAAATCACCAGGAACACTCTTGCCAAGTTTTAGCTCAATCGCACCTACGGTTAGAGAGATCGCCTTCATCAAAGTACCACACTGCCCGCGAAAGCCACCTTAGAGCCTTTTGACGATAGGCGAATATTTCTCCGCACTATCTTCTGACCAGTGATAGATATGTCTCTTAGAAGTATCCTGTCCAAATTTCATCCAATTCTCCTGAAGTATTTGAGAGAACACCTTGTTCTACTCAGCATGCACAGAAATAAAGCCCAACGGACCACTAACGGATCCGACTCGAGCTTTTGGTCACTCCGGCCGAACTTAGACTTGAACAGGAACTTGGTTAACTTTATTTTAAGTTTTTTGACTATTATTTATCTAGGTGGATTTTATTTTAAGTAGATAAATAATTAGGAGCGCCTTTTAGGAAGTTAAGCGCATGTGAACTTCCTAGATTAGGTTTTGCGGATCTCTTTCCTTAAGAGGAGTATGCTGCCACTTTGTTTTGGGAGTTTAGACTTATTAAAAACACAGAAGAGTCTTCTTCTTTTGATCTTCAAGATCCTTGTCCTATACCCGATTTGATAAGCCGCGTCTAGCCTGAAGTAAAACCCGAAATTGTCATTCCATTCATAATTCGTGTGGGTTGTCTAGGTATTGTACCTAGGAGGGTTAGGCTCCTATTGAAGAACCTCAAAGGATTTCATCTAGGTTGCCTAGGCATCGCGCTTAGGAGGGTTGGAGTGTCTGACGAGTTAGTATTTTCCGCATTCAAATCCTTGTCGCTGAGCAACGATACATCACTTGGCGTGTCTTTTATATAGGCACCACATCAGCTGGTAGCGGAGCAAAGGCTGCTCACTGAATTGGTAACTACCCTTTTATTTATTGTTATCGTTTGTTAAGATTGGTTTCCTTGTCTTCCTTAGCCAAATCTATACCAATCTTGTTTGCGTCCTCATTTGTGTTAGTGAGTCTAGTATCTAGTTGTGTCTGTTTAGGTAACAAATCAAACCCTTTGATTTGCTATCTTCTTTGAGTCAAGAAAATGGAAAAGAAAATCCGACAAAGTGTCAGTTTAGTTGTTTAAAGTATTTGCTATTTCTATTATAAAAAAAGAAGAAGAGAAAAGATACAACACATTCGCACAAAAACAGAACAGTAAGCGAGTTCAAAATTTTCAGTGCAGTGAAAAATCAAGAACCTTGTGATCTATAAAGAATCAAATTTAGCAAGAAAAGAGTGTTCAAACGCAACAAGAATCATAGAAAACGGAGCTGTCATTCGAAAGTTATCAAGGAAATAAATCGGGAACCTAATTGACTAGTTCTAAAACAAATCCGAACTAGTCCATATTTTGCCAAATAAGTTGTCTTTCTTGAGCTCTTGTGATACTTGACCTATCTACTCTGTGCTATAATTGTTGATTAATTGTCAAAGTAATTATTCAATTATATCACATCTATATTTCTTTCGAAGCTTGAGTTGTCCTTGCAATTTTATTGGAAGCTTTCTTGACATTCTTTGAGTCTAACGGATCTTGGAATTGATTGAAGGAGATTGTTCAGAGTGATTTGTGAGAGCATTAGAGTGATTAAAACACGAGAGATTTAAACACGCGAAGGAGTGATTAGATAGGGCAATTTTACGGTTGTCTTTTTGGTTATTGTGATTTCAGATGTCAGACCATTCAGACAAGAGCACGGAGTCGCAGTCGTAAGCTGAAAGGCTCACGATGATGCGTAAGATCACCGAGAGGTTTGATGCGATGGATGCATGGAGAAAGGAGATCGCCAAGGAAAAGGAAGCGGCTGCTAACGGCCCAAGACAGACCCACACTCGGTACACCTAAGTCCTCAACCCTAAGAGTTCACCCTACGTCTATGGCATGCCGTTGGTAGAGGAACCCAATCCTAATAGGGGTCCTAATAGGAGGGTGCCTCGGACTACACCTAACCGAGAGGAAGTACTAGAGGAGGAAGAGGTCGTACCAGACCCTAATGGGTACGAGGAGGAGGAGGACTATGAGGAGGAAGAGATACCTAGGCCAAGGAGACCCCCACCGAGACAACCTAGAGGAGAGGTCAGAGGAGAGGAAAGGTTAATGGGGATTAAGTTGAAAGTTCCAGCATTCGAAGGGAAGGAGGATTCGGATGCGTTCCTGACTTGGGAACGAAAGATGAGGGCAATTTTTTTGTGCCACAATTATTCGGAGGAGAAGAAAGTTAAGATTGCCTCAGTAGAGTTCTTTGGGTATGCTGCCCATTGGTGGGATCAGTTGCACATTACTAGGCAAATGGTCGGAATGGGTCCGGTTGACACTTGGGACGAAATGGTGAGGGTTATGAAGGAACATTTTATCCCACACTACTTTCACTGAGATCTCCATAGCAAATTGCAGAATCTCACCCAAGGATTTAGGAGTGTTAGTGAGTTTTATAATGAGATGGAGATGACGATTGCCCGAGTGCAAGTGGTGGAAAGCGAAGGCGCTACTATGGCGCGCTTCTTGAGTGGCTTGAACCGAGAGATTGCTGGCGCCGTTGAGGTCACGCAATACCGTAGCATTGAGGAGCTGCTCCACCTCACTATCATGGTGGAGAGACGGAAGAAAACTCGTACCCCAAACACCACCCCAAACACTAACCAAAACCCGAAGCCAACACCTTGGAAAAAGCTGTGGAACAAGTCCACTACTTTTAACAAAACACCACCGAAAGTAATACCCCCATCCTACAACCCTAAAACCCCAAACACTACACCTTTTCCCACAAAGGCTACTACCCAAATGCCCCAGACCACTGACCGCTAACCATCGCGGGAGATTGTGTGTTTCAAGTGCAATGGTCGCGGCCATATGCAAAGGGAATGTCTGAACCGACACATTGTCATCATTCGGGACAATGGAGACTTAGATTCTGAAGAGGACAGAGGTATGGATGAAGAAGAGAGTGAGGAGAGTGAAACCAAAGGGGAGGAGGAAGATGGAGAGGGAGTCGAATCATCGCTTACCTTAGTGATTTGGCGCAACTTAAGTGCGGCGCCAAAAATAGAATTGTGCGTTGAGGAGCAGCAAGCCAATCTCCTCCACACTCGTTGCACCATAGCAACTAAGGTATGTGCTGTGATTATTGATAATGGCAGTTGTACTAACTATGCCAGCACGCTTTTGGTCCACAGGCTTGATTTACTTATTGTTAGACACCTGAAACCGTATAACCTATCTTGGATGAATGATGGCAACACGCTACGGGTTACTAAGCAAGTGCTAGTGTCGATTGCCATAGGGAAGTATAAGGATGAGATATTATGCGATGTAGTTCCTATGCACGCCAGCCACTTGTTGCTAGGGAGGCCGTGGCAATTCGATAGAAATTCCAACCACGAAGGTAGGAGCAACAAGTACCGATTAGAGAAAGACGGTATCAAATACACCCCAGCACCGCTGAACACAAAGGAGGTCTTAGCGGACCAGCTTTGGCTTGAGAAATCTAGTGCCGAGTTTGAGTTATCTCAGAAATTGGGGAATAAAAGAAATGAGAGTGAAAACAACCCCCGAGAAAAAAGTGAGCTCGGGTTTGAGTGTAAAAGAAATGAGAATCAAAACAACCCCCAAGAAAAGAGTGAGCTCGGGTTCGAGAGAGTGAAAAATGAGAGGAGAGATGCAAATGGGAAAAAGGGGAATAAAAATAGCCCGTGTGAAAAGAGTGAGCACACAAAGAAATTAAATATATTCGCAAGTGTGAGGGATGTGAGGCAAGAATTGACGGTTCAAAAGTCTTCGGACTCATATTTTCCTCTTATTTTGATCCGTTTTAAGTCATTGTCTTTGAACGCAACTAACACTAACCCTACGGATCACTTGCCCCCTTGTTTTAAAGCTCTTTTGCAGGAGTTTGCGGACGTGCTGCCCGAGGAGATGCCACCCGGACTGCCCCCTATCCGCGGTATTGAGCACCTCATAGATTTTGTACCCGATTCTTCCATCCCGAACCGACCAGCGTATAAAAGCAACTCCGAGGAGACCAAGGAGTTGCAACACCAAGTGGACGAATTGTTATCCAAAGGGAACGTGAGAGAGAGCCTCTCACCTTGTGTTGTTCCTGTCATTCTTGTACCGAAGAAGGACGGCACTTGGAGGATGTGTGTTGACTTCTGCGCAGTCAACAAAATTACGGTAAAATATCACCACCCAATCCCACGTTTAGACGATATGTCAGATGAACTTAGTGGTAGCATTGTGTTCTCTAAAATTGATTTAATGAGTGGGTACCATCAGATTAGGATGCATGAGGGTGATGAGTGGAAAACAACGTTTAAAACTAAGTATGGTCTATACGAATGGCTAGTCATGCCGTTCGGCTTAACCAATGCATCAAGCACATTTATGCGCCTAATGAATCATGTACTTAGGCACGTCATAGGCAGATTTGTAGTTGTTTATTTTGATGATATTTTAGTCTACTCTAAATCTATTGATGAACATGTGGCGCATTTAAGAGAAGTTTTCCTAACCTTGCGCAATGAGAAATTATTTGCTAAACCTTCGAAGTGTTCCTTTGCATTAGAGCAGGTATCTTTCTTAGGTTTTCTTGTAGGACGAGAAGGCGTAAAGGTTGATGAAGAGAAGATAAGAGCAATCCGCGAATGGCCAACCCCACAAACCGCAAGCGACATCCGTTCCTTCCACGAACTAGCCACCTTTTATCGACGGTTTATTCGTGATTTTAGTTCTTTAGCCGCACCTCTTAATGAACTAACTAAGAAAAATGTTCCTTTCAGGTGGACCGAGACACAAGAGGCTGCCTTCCAAGCGCTCAAGGATCGCTTGTCCAATGCACCTGTCCTAGCTCTCCCGGACTTTGACAAACCCTTCGAGCTCGAGTGCGACGCTAGCGGTATTGGAATAGGAGTCGTGCTGATGTAGGAGAAGCGAGCGATTGCATTCTTCAGTGAGAAGCTTAAGGATGCCCAGCTGCGCTACCCCACGTATGACAAGGAGTTGTATGCATTGGTGCGCACATTTGAGGTGTGGCAACACTACCTCATGTCGAGGGAGTTTGTAGTCCACACGGATCACCTCAGCCTCAGGTACCTCAAGGGCTAGAGCAACCTCAATCGAAGGCATGCAGCATGGATGGAATTCCTGGAGGCTTTTCTATACCACATCAAATACAAAGAAGGAAAGGACAATGTATACTGATGTCCCGCAGGTATGCCTTAATCTCTTCACTATCCGTCAAATTTCTAGGGTTTGCACAGATAATTCCTATGTATACTGATGATGCGGTTTTTAGTGAAATTTATAAAACCTGTGATGCACAAGCTGATGTGAAATTCTTTACGCATAATGGGTACTTGTTTAGGCAGAAACGTCTATATATTCCTATTGGGTCTTTGCGTGATTTACTTGTGCATGAGTCACATAGTGGCGGTCTTATGGGTCATTTTGGCGTTACTAAAACATATGATATGCTTAAGATACATTTTTATTGGCCAAAAATGAAACGTGATGTAATCTGTGTAGTCGCTAGGTGTCTAGTTTGCCAAAAGGCTAAATCACATGCGTCTAACCATGGAGCCTACATGCCACTGCCCGTACCATCCCACTCGTGGACCGATGTGTCCATGGATTTTGTTGTTGGATTACCCAAGTCGTGGGACGGCCATGATAGCTTCTTTGTTGTGGTTGACCGGTTCTCAAAGATGGCACACTTTCTACCATGTAAAAACACACATGATGCATCGAAAGTAGCAAAGATATACTTTCGGGAGGTAGTCGGCCTCTATGGAATGGCTGTTAGTATTGTTAGTGATCGCGATGGGAAATTCCTAAGCCATTTTTGGTGCATACTATGGAGCCGCTTAGGAACTAAATTATTGTACTCTACTTCTTGTCACCCTCAAACAGACGGTCAAACTGAAGTGGTTAACCGTATGCTTGGGTCACTGCTTTGCACATTAGTCACTAAGCACACGTCTAAATGGACGGATCACTTACCCTTTGTTGAGTTCGCATACAACCGTACCATTCATTCCGCAACTAATTGTTCACCTTTTGAGGTTGTTTACGGTTTTAATCCTATCACTCCACTTGATTTAACACCTTTACCTTTGAGTGATATAGCCAGCTTAGATGGACAGCAGTATCCCGATCTTATCCAACAAATGCACGCTAAGGCCAAGCAGAATATTAAGAAGACTAACGCACGCCTTGTGCGCAAGCGCAATGAAGGCCGCAAGATTGTTTCTTTTCAGGTTGGTGATTGGGTGTGGCTGCACCTAAGACGCGAGAGGTTCCCCGAGAAGTGACGAGGGAAACTCTCACCGCGAGGAGATAGGCCTTTTCAAGTAGTCGAAAAGATCAACGACAATGCATACCGCTTGGATCTGCCTAGTGAATATGGTGTCGTTCATGGTTCTTTTAATGTTTCTGATTTGCGACTGTTTGAAATAGGGGATGATGCGGATGCTGATCTAGATTCGAGGGCGAATCCATCAAATAGGGGAGGGGATGATACGAGCCAGAGTAGCAGCCCATCAACACCCGTGCCCTTGCCACCTGCAGGTGCCATCACACGCTCCCATGCGCGCACCTTGCAAGCGAGGCTAAGCACATTGATCCAAGCAGAACTGAAGGCTGAGACATCACTGGAGTAAACCACCCTACGTACGACCCAACTGCACCTCATTACACTTGTGCACGCCGCGCCCGAGCCATCACCGAGGCCACCTTGGGCCAAGTCGGACCTCTAGCCAATATTTTGATATATAAAATATTCTGGAAAGACAGAAGTTATTTATAAATCACTAGGAACACTCTTGCCATGTTTCATCTCAATCGCACCTACGGTTAGAGAGATCGCCTTCATTAAAGTACCACACTGCCCGCGAACCCCACCTCGAGCCTTTTGATGATCGGCGAATATTTCTCCGCACTATCTTCTGATCAGTGATAGATATATTTCTTAGAAGTATCCTGTCAGAATTTTATCCAATTCACCCAAAGGATTTGAGAGAACGCCTTGTTCTACTCAGCATGCGCAGAAATAAAGCCCAACGGGCCACCAACGGATCCAACTCGAGCTTTTGGTCACTCCGGCCGAACTTAGACTTGACCAAGACCTTGGTTGACTTTATTTTAAGTTGTTTGACTATTATTTATCTAGGTGGATTTTAGTTTAAGTAGATAAATAATTAGGAGTGCCTTTTAGGAAGTTAAGCGCAAGTGAACTTCCTAATTTAGGTTTTGCGGATCTCTTTCCTTAAGAAGAGTATGCCGCCACTTTGTTTTAGGAGTTTAGATTTATTAAAAACATAGAAGAGTCTTCTTATTTTGATCTTCAAGATCCTTGTCCTATACCCGTTTGATAAGCCGCGTCTAGCCTCAAGTAAAACACAAAATTGTCATTCCATTCATAGTTCGTCTGGGTTGTCTAGGTATTGGACCTAGGATGGTCAGGCTCCTATTGAAGAACCTCGAAGGATTTCTTCTAGGTTTCCTAGGCATCACACTTAGGAGGGTTAGAGTTTCTGACGAGTTAGTATTTTCCGCATTCAAATCCTTATCGCTGAGCAATGATCCATCACTTGGCATGTCTTTCATATAGGCACCACATCAGCGAGGACGTGCGATGGTCATGTGGGGCACGGCATACGAGAGCTTGTCGAGGGTACGGGTGATCGAAGGCAAGGCTCGGGCGCGGGAGGGGGCTCGGGCGCAAGCGGGGGCTCGAGCGCTCGAGGATATGGCAAGAGCGTGAACGCGGGCTTAGGCACTCAAGGACAAGGCTTGGGCGCGAGCGGGGGCTCGGGCGCTCGAGGACATTGCGAGGGCGCGAGCGAGGACTCAGGAGCTCGAGGACATGGTTAGGGCGCGGGCGCGGGAGAGGGGTCGTTCGCTCGACGACAAGGCGAGGGCTCGATGTGCGAGGGCAAGGCATAGCGGTACCCATGAGCCATCCTAGCGACTAAGGGCGACCTCCTGATGGGCCTATGGGGCTGGCCCGTATCATCCCCTCCCACTATGAGGAGATTCATCCTCGAATCTAGGGGCTCTATCCCTTGCTCGGCCATACCGGTCAAGGAAAGCTCCCGACTTGTGTCAACATACGGAGTCCCCAACAAACGACCCTCGGAAAAATATATAGGCCACGATGGGGGCCTTTGTCAAGGCATGTAGGTGCGGATGGGAAAAACTCAAGAGCCAACAAGGCTGGGCCAAGATAGGGAACAATGGTGATGTGGGACACATGGGGACCCCTAAACAACCCACGAATGTCCAAGGATCGGCCAAGATGGGAAATGGTAGTGTTGCGGGCCAAGTGAGGACCACTAGTCATGCAAACGGACATGTGGGCACTATGACTCACCAAAGGAGTAACGGGAGGCGTCCGGGTGAAGTGCAGGACCACGAAGGCACTAGGAGGTGCCAAAAATGGGAAGGAAGGGGCGCGGCGAAGAGGCTCAAGTCCAAGTAGAAATGGATCCTCAAAGCTATGCATAGGCACACTCGGCACGATGGAGAAAGCACTTCCCATGGACTGAAAATGATGCTACAACGCAAGGCAATGGAAGGCTTTCTCGTGGCTGTCCGAGGAGAGAAGGTGTGGGTCCCAAGTGGTAGATGCGTGGGCACTACGGATGGCCAAAGGAGCGGTGTAAGGGACACGGGATACATGTGAGACCGAGAGACCAAGTGAAGGTGCCAAGCTCGAAGTGAAGGGCGCGCAGTCCATATACCCAAAACCAAGGAGGAAAGGATCCACCAAGTCATGTGGGGGTACACTCGGGGTGATGGAAAACTCACTATCAATAGACCACAAGATATGCTGCCGTGCTAGGCTAAGGAGGGCTTTCACGTGGCTATCCGAAGAGACCTCAAGGGACTCATCCCAAACAGGTGGCAACCCAAAATCCACCACAACATCCTCAAGAAGCGGTTGTGGCTCGGCTGAATCAACACTAGAAGGTACGCTTCTATCACTCTCCAACTCCAAACCATCCCAAGGAGCACTCGAAACCACCAAGTCCGAAGTACCAATAAGCTCCAAACCTGAAGTCCCAAGGAAGTCCTCATCCAAGGAAATCAACACTATCCAAGAGGAGCTCAAGGAAGTCCTCATCGAATAGAGTCGACTCTCCCAAAGTAGCCCTCGAATCCACCAAATCTGAAGTCACCAACTCCAAATCAACACCATCCGAGAGGAGCTCAAGTAAGTCCTCATCCAATGGCGTCAACTCTCCCAAGGTAGTACCTGAAACCACTAAATCCAAAACCACACTAAGCTCATCCTTAATAGGTGGTGGATCACCGGCCGAAACAACACTATGATGCTTTGTCTCAACCCGGGTGCGTCTCTTGCTCTCTTGCCCTTTTCGATACACTTCCCTTTGACGCGCTTGCTCATCAATGACGGCTCTAAGTGACGCTATAGCGAATTCCAAGGAGGAAGGACTAGGAGCAATGGGTGGCTCACCCACATGGGAAGTGGCATGGCTAGATGAGCCCGAAGGGGTCCTACGGACATGGTGTGAAGGTAGGGTGTAGTGAGGAGGTGCACTCTGACCCGGCGGATCATAAGGGCGACGATGGCTACTACGGTATGGGAAAGGTGCCGCCTCGGTGTAGCGAGGTATACTATGGAGGCCATATGTAGGTGGTGCTACATGAGAAGGAATGACGCCCACTATAAGACTCATGAAGGTCATACTCCAACCGAGAAGAAGAAGAGGATGTGGCACAAGAATGGTTATCTTGGCCATCCAACACAGAAGCCCAAGAATCACGCGACGCCTCATGCTCATCGGGATAAGCATCCTCATAACAGGAAGTAGCCCTATGCGGTGACTCTAGTTCACCTAAGTAGCTCACGTCATGACAAGAAGAGACGCGACCACTAGCCATGGAATATGCTACACCAGAACAAGATGCCTCCTCCCAATTGGTGGCACTAGAACAACAAGAATCCTCTTCCCAAGAGGACCCAACGTCATCACAAATGTAAGACATAGAAAATAACCTACAAAAAGAAACTAACACAATTGATAGCTAAAAAGGGATAGTCCCTCCCTCACGTGTTTCCCTCATGTTTAACACTCTAATAAGCTCACACTTTTCTCTCACACTCTTATCTCAATCACAAACCAATCAGCTAGGCTAGCAAGACCCTACGGATCAACTAGAGTTCATGGAAAGCAAGACAACCAAGGTAAGAAAGAAAGTGAAGAGGAAAGCCGAATTAATGCCCAAGACTAATGATCAAATTAGGCAATAATTAGACCTAGATTGGAGCATAATGCGTGGGAAACAAAGAAGAGAAAACACTAACTAAAAGCTACACAAGAAGAAGACTCAAGGAGAAACGAAAACAAAAAGCTAGAAGGAAAGGTGAAGGAAAGCCGAAATAGTGATCAAAGAAGAGAACTTGATTTTGATCACTAAATTGGCTTAGAGTGGGAAGATGTATGTGTTGAAACAAGGAAAGGAAAACACTAAGATAAGCTACTCAAGAAAAGACTCAAAGAAATGAGAAGAAAAAACCAAGAAAAGTCAAAACTGAAAGTTTAAACAACAAAATTGAAAAAACTAAACTCAAATAAAAGCACACCTAATTGTAAACTACTACACTTCTAATGTAATCACACACTACTAGTCTCTTGCTTTTGACTCAATTGCAATTATATATATTTTTGAATTTGGAACTTGGTCACTTTTTTTTTTTTATCTATGTTTTAGTTCCATTTTTTTTTTGCAATGAGTGAAGAGAGCTCACTTGTGTGACATGTATCCTTAAATCAGAAGAAGTGAAAGACAAGTAGTTTTACACTTTGAAAAATATTCACTAGATGCCAAATATTTGATGAGGTGGCACTAGTGATGAGGTGGCAAAATGTGTGAGGCGGTGTGTATGTGGCAAGTGAGGTGGCAAGTGTAAGGATGCTAAACCTAGGGCTGGCTAAGTGTGGTGAGCAAGCTAAAATGCTTGGCTCACAATGCAAGCAAAATACTTGGCTCACAATAGGGGTAATATGGCCGGTCAGGAGTGGAGCTCAAACATTTTTGGCACTCGAGAGGCGAGGGCACGGGCGAGGCCTCGGGTGCTCAAGGACAAGGCTCGGGCGCGAGGGAGGGCTCAGGCGCTCGAGGACATGGTTCGGGCGCGAGCGAGGGCTCAGGCGCTCGAGGACAAGGCGAGGGCGTAGGCGCGGGGGAGGGCTCGATGTGCGAGGGCAAGGCATAGAGGTACTCATGAGCCATCCTAGAGACTAAGGCCGACCTCCTAATGGGCTTATGGGGCTGTCCCCGTATAACTATCGATCCTCAAATTCCAACCACGCAACCCGTAGCACAACCTCTCGCCCAAAGACAGCCTCACCTCTACCCCCCACAACCTCTAGCCCATCGGCACGCCCCTAAACAACCTCATTATCCCACACAACACCAACTCGCCAACCACCTTGCCATCCCACTACACCGATATAACACATACGTGCCACCATTCCATGACCGACCAAGACCACCCCCACACAACCCACAACCCCATATGGCCCCGATGTATGAGCATGCCAATGGTGACCCCCGCTATGACTATGAGGACAATTATGAGCCAAGGGGTCGACGACACCGCTCGAGGCCTCACGAAAAGCCCAGGCTTAGTCGCATTACTCCTATCAAAACTTAGGGTCGCCACTGCGCGCTTATGCCAAGGCCATGATATCGCACGGTCGTGCCCCGCATTGCCATCGCATGTCCGTGCTTAACATTGCCAGGGCATCGCCCGGTCGCACGCTAGCGCTCGCGCCCAATCGCACAGTCCGGTCATATGATATCGCCCGCGCTCGCGCCCGGTCGCAAAGTCCGGTCACATGATAGCGCCCGGTCGCATGCCCGCGCCCGTGCCCGGTCGTACGCCCGCGCCCGCGCCTTGTCGCATGCCCGCGCCTGCGCCCTATCGCACACCTTCGCCCGAGCCCTGTCGCACGCCCGCGCCTGCGCAAGGAGCACCTACACGTGAGCCCTCACATCCACGCCGGCAGCCTATGGCCAGCACGCTCCAAGCCCATCAGCGCCTAGCGGTATCAAGCCCACGCTCAAGGCTGCGTCATCCAAAGAAAGAAGCCCCTTTGTCCAAGGGTGTTTAGGATCGTTTCCCCTTATAATAACTTGCACTATAAATTGAAGGGCATAGCCTCTTATGTAGTTGCTTTTGATTTTGAGATTTTCATCTTGAGCCTTAAGCCAATCATAGTTAGGATTTAGGGTTCTTGGAACTGGGGCTGTTAGGGCCGAAATCCATTATTTATCCTTCATCTTTTCTTGTAAATAGGATGCTCAAGCTTTCATTTGAGAGGAATAATTATTCGATGAGAGATCCTTAGTAATCGTTGTAGGAGGTTGTCTTACCTTGTTGTAAGGAGGGTTCCTTTCGGTTACCAAGTTCCATATATGTTTCCATTAATCCACCTCTAAACTTCTTTCATTATTTTCGCTGCATCAATACTCAATTTTTCCCTCTAAATTTATCCATCATCCATCCAATTACGTTTTCAGAACCATCCGTGCGCGAGGACTAGATCCGATCTCTTCCAACTTGCGGCTTCGTCTTCTTTGAGGTGCTTGGGCCGTATCATATGGTAGGGGAGTACCAGTTATCCTCTAGGTTGGTTTTCCTTATTTTCCTCATCATTCCTACGGTTAAAATCATCCCCCATACTTTCATTTCCATTTTGGTAGCCTTTGGGCAAATTTTGGATTTGGGTCAAAAATTTCATCATTTAGTGTTTTGATCTTCCTTGAACAGAAAATCCAAAAATTTGTTGTGTTTTTGTTTATCTTTAAGCATTTAATCTTCATGTTCCTCCCTAAAACCGAATTGGTGTGCTTGGTTGTGTTCATGTGTTCATCCATGTGCAAGAACAAGTGTCATGTGTGCCATGTGGAGCATGTGGTCTCTTTTTATTAGCTTGTGTAGTTGTCATTCACTATACTAGGTACATATTAGGCCACATCACCCTCACTTCTACACCTTGTATTTCAAATATAATATGCATAGAATATTCTTATAGGTATTTTATGCACACACTCTTGCCACCTCACTTGACACATCGTTGCCACTTCACTTGCCACCTCACATATTTTTGCCACCTCTTCGCGTGTGCCACATCATTAATTCTTGGCATTTAGTGAAATTTTTTATCGAAAGACATGTCTTTCAACCATTGAGCTCTCTTGCACTCATTTTCAAAAGAGAAGAAAGAAAAGAAACGAAAGGGTTAAAAAAAATTAAAAAATTCGAATCAAATCCCTTCTTCAAAAAATAAAAAGGAAGAAAAGAGTGAGTCAAAGCAAGAGACTAGTGTGTATGATTGCATTTGAAGTATAGTAGTTTACATTTAAGGTGTGCATTTGTTTGAGTATCGGTTTTCCCCTTCATTGTTTTTCATACTCTCGGTTATCAATTTCGTTCCTCTTTTCGTTCCTTCTGGAGTAGGTTGTGTATTGGTGTCTTCTTATTTGTTTCCACATGTTATTACTCTACTCTAAGTCCAATTAGTGTTCAAGTTAATTCAATTGTCCTTGGGCACTAGTTTGGCATCCCTCTCCTTTCTTTCTAACCTTGATTTTCTTTGCTTTCCATGAGCTCTAGTTGATTCGTAGAGTCTTGCTAGCTTAAGTGATTGCTTTGTGATTGAGATTGGAGTGAGGGAAAATTGTGAGCCTATTAGAGGGGCACACACGAGTGAAACACGTGAGGGAGAGACTAACATTTTTATTACCACTTGCGTTTGTTTTCTTTTTGTAGGTACTATGCTATGTCTATCTATTATGAGGATGTTGGGTCCTATTGGAAGGAGGGTTCTTATTATGATAGTGCCGCATACCCCATGGGTGTAAGTGATGGTCACGGTTCTTGTTATGATGAGAGTTACGTCGTTGGGTATGAGACGCCGCATGGTTCTTGGCCTTATGTGGTTGACAGCCTACACGGTCGTTCTTGTGCCGCAACCTCTTCTCGGATGGAGTATGGCCTTCATGAGCCCCCTCGACCAGGCTATGAATATGCCTCTTGTGCGGGTAGTAGTGATGAGTATTATGGGCAAGAGGACTACATTGATGGGTCATCTCGGCATGGGAGTCAAGGCCATGACTTCTACACCAAGGCTCCATCTTCCCCACGCCACGACCGAAGCCTCTCTTTCTACTAAAGCCGTGGCGCCTCTACCTATGTCTTGGCCCGGGGTCCCCCTCAACGTCCCGATGTTCCACCGGCCTCTAGTGCACCTCCTCCTCGCGCCCCACCTTATCAAAATGAGCGGCCCTCACATCATGATACAATCCTAGTTGCTTAGGATGCGTAGCACGTAATTTTGATCGTTGCTCAAAGATGGATTTTGATGCGGAAGAAGATAAGTCACCTAGACAACGTAAGCCTACTGGTCACTAAGCACCAGCCAACCTAAGTCCGAACAAGGGAGGATCCTTGTCGAATCACTAAGCCAATATCCCTTATGGATATCAACCTTGGGCAGACGAACAAGTAGGGTGCAATTTCGGGTTTACTTGTTTGACGACTCGAGTATTACGGATTTGAGAAGGAACAAGGTTCAATCACATGAACAATTGGGTAGAAATTTGAATAGAGAAATCTCAATTAATCAAAATAACAACCAACTCAATAAAGAAGCCAAGCGGCTCCTTAAGTAGCAATTACAAGCAAACCCTAATCTGATAAGATGTAGGAGTTATAATTAAGTAATTAATCAATTAACTAATTAACTAATTAACTAATTAACTAATTGAAGCAAATATAAGTATATTTAAATACATTCCAGCAGCCCATGTCGAGTTCTCCATCATCGGGCCAAGGTTTGGGCTGAAACCTCAAGTCGTATGTTGTCTCGCGTACACTCTGCGCACCATAATGTCGACTTGCATAACGTTCAAACCAGTGGGCCTAATTGGCTGAATCTTGTTCCAAACAAAAGCTAACATTTGGACGTTTCCAAAACATGGTCGATCACATGATTCAAAGTTATACAGGGCTCGCTAGGTTCAGACGAAGTTGCCTGATGCGTCTTGGAGTCCTTGTCTGTGTAGGACTATTGTCAACGAAAATGTTGGCATGATATTTTGTATGATCCACTCGTCCAAACGTCCTGACATTTGGACATGGTAAACACAACACATAGAGGTTTCCATCAAGCCTTTCTGATCCTTGATCGGACTCCATCTGCTCCATTATATCTTGACGCTTTTGTCCATGTAGTAGCCTGATACATCTTGGGATTGTATCATTCCCTCTCTCTTCGGAAAGATTCATCATCGATTACTGCTCAGCATAATCTGCCCACGAAATCTTCACAATTATATGCTCAAAGTATACTCGCCATCTCTTTTGCTTCCTTAGTTGCCATCTCTTGCGCTTCAAGGTCGATGCGGTAGGGTTGGTATGAGGATTCACATCATTCCCTCTCCCTTCGAAAAGATTCGACCTCGAATCTGCACCTAGACCTACACCACAATAGTTTAAGTTAGTAATATCAAAGTAAGCACAAATAGAACCATACCAACCTTGTAAATTCAACTTGGCAGCAATGTCTTTGAACATGTCAATGCGTCGAGTAAGATTATTGCTCCAAGCGGCTACTCTTGCTTGAACTTGGTTTCAGGACCATCTCTGGCGTAAGTGCTGCCAAACCCAAGCTCCTATCTTGAAGGATCCACTCATCATTCCATGGTTTCCCAAAGTTGCCATCTTGACACTCAAGCGCGCACCATAACGCTTGGCTTGTCCATGGGCTATCCGCATTACTTCGATCTCTTTCCTGCCACTTATACTAAATAGTACATTCAAAGGCTACTATATTAAACCAAATAATGTCATAAGAATAAAATCATACATGTGTTTCAATAACACACCAAAGATAATAGCGTGTATGAAAAGGTAGTAAGTATATAAAAGAAACGAAAAAGATTCCTTCCAAGTAAGTTCATACTCACAAACTATGACATGTCTCATAGCCCTAAGAGATCTCTCCTCCATCTTTGGTTGCCTTAAGAATTGTGGTGGCAAGGATAAATTCCGCTCCATAGGCGCACTCAACGTTCGCCACAATTCTTGACCGAAGTCGCTAAAGGACTTTTTCTTTTGATTACTAACAAGACTCCAAGGAACAATATATGAAATAATAACATCCTTAAGAGTTAAGGTAATAATAAAATAGCAGCTCATCACACAATCCTCAAACATATCATGTTCATCAAAATTTTGAAAAGATCATGCGATTGATATAAGCGATTGCGTCTTAAAAGAGCTCCTCTAAGTCCTATCGACTTAAACACAAAATTTTCAGGGAATTCACACTTAACAGCATAGTTACCTAATGTAAAAACATGTGATAATCCCATTAAATTTGTGTTAGAGACAACACAATCCATGTCTCTCGGTCTAGCCAACATACCAAACTGTTTTCACTTTCGCGAGTAATTTTCAAAGGCATGACTTGACCTTCCGTGCTTGCATATAATCATCATCATTGATAAGATTCGGACCTCTGAGGGAAGCGGGGCAGAGATTATGGCCGTCTGAGGTCACTGTTGCGGTAGTCCGTCGTACCTGCAAAGCGCCGGAAGGGGGGCTCCGACGTAGACACTCCGATGCTTAAGTTAGTATGGCTATAAAATTTAGCAGAGATTTTTGTAGTAATTTTAGTCTTACCTTTGATCCAGAAATGGAGGGTATTTATAGGCAAAAGAAAGGATCTTACCCTAGGGGTGGGCATTATCTGTGGAAGATAACGCCCCAGATGACGTCATCATGCGTCAGCCGGATAGGATATCGCTGACGGGATATCGCCAGTGGGATGTTATTGGGGTATCCTGGGATAGGATGACCAAGGGCTTCCTTTTTTGGCTTCTGAAAATGAGCCTGAGTGTTCACCAAGGGCTTCCTTTCTTGGCTTCTGGAGGAACATAACCTTTTTGGCACCGCGTTAGATTCGTGAGAATCTTCGAGTTTCTCTGACTCCTTCGTTAGTTCCTTTGTATAGGATACACAACAGCGAAGTGGATAACGGGTATCGATCGCTTGCGATAACTACTGGCCGTAGAGAGGGCGCTGACCAAGTTGACGTGGTGAGGTTGCAGCGATTGCGTTGGTCATAAACTAGAATTGTTGTCGCCAGCAATGTATCCCAATTGATAACGCTGGTGTTTCTCACACCACGCTTTATATGATCAACATCGGCAAGGTAGTGAGTTACGTCGTTACCTCTCCGAAGCTCCCAATATCGTTCTGAAGGCGATATCCTTGTTTTTCCTGCACATTCTCAAATGTGGCTTCGTCACGTTAGTGAAAATATCATGCAACGATAGACATTAATTACCCTTAGAGGCTTTCGCTCGCACATATCTGGAAGTCGTTGATATCGCTTTTTCCATCCAAGCTCGTTGGATCCGGCCTTGCTATAAGCCACCTACAATATTGACGCAACCTTACATCATGAACTACCGACAACTTGTGCGATTTCACGCCGTAGCTGCCGGCAATATTGATGCGGTTTTATGCTGCTCGGAGCTACCTGCAATATTGACGCGGTTTTACGCTGTGGGCACAACCATGGGGAAGAATTTTACAAAGGTGACGTTGTTTCTAACGCCTTTTTGAAGAATTCTTTTGATCGTAATGACGAGGGCTTTCGCTTGGCCAGATCAGAAGGTTACCTAGAGCGGGGGATTTCAGAGGACCAGTTGTAGCTAGGGTATCATCGCCCCTTCTTTTTGTGAGGATTAAGTGCTAACCTTTTTTGTCCATCTTTTGCATATTTTTGCGACCCTTCATGGGCGTTTAAACAATGGCATTCTGCGGTACCGGTTCTCTTTGTTGTCAATTTTCTTTTCTGTACTTCTTTTCTTTTACTTTTTTCATAGGACGGTCATCGTGCCATTACCATCCCGATTATGGTGACGGGCTTTGCCAGGTTCAAGTTAACCGCTGCTTGACCTCGTCAAGGATGACATTCCTCTAGAAAGAAGTATCTTTCCCATGATGAAAGAGATGACGAATAGGGTCCTTAGGTCCTATTTCTCGAATCATATAAAATCAGCGCGATTGGACTCGCGTCAATTTTGTTGGCGGGTTACACGATCTTACTATCGCTTCGAGCGCCATCATCTCTGCCAGCCAGAGATATCCTGCACACTCTCGATTAATATTTGTTAGTAAGAGATATGCGATAACAGACACGAGTTTCCTGTAGGAGCTAATCTGCCACCATTCTAGGGTACAGGTGTCGCTCGTTATCGCTTTCTCAACCAGCTCACTTCGCCAGGGATTCCGCATCTGGTTACTCGCTGAGATTTTGCGATTCTTTGCATTTCCACGTTACCACGGTCGGCCGGAAAGTGCCTCTTCTTAGTGAGCCGTCTGATCAGGACAGGCCGTTACAAGGTTAGGATTTTCACTTTCGGCGTTGTCCTCACATCTCAGAATCGTGCCCTCACTTAGTGAACCGTCTATATCAGCCCGGTCACAAGGATAGGATTTTCACTTCCAAAATGGAGTTACTATCTCCCTGAGGTATGCCTTTCCTTAACGAGCCGTCTCCACGAGAACAGATGGCATAAGGGTCGGGCTTTTACCTCCAGGGATACCGGGGCGTGCCTCATCTTAGTAGGCCACCTATATTAGCGCGGTTTACCAAAAGGAAAGGACTTTTCATCCCCGGGGCCGTCGGGACGTGCCTCGTCTTATGGCCCATACGTGGCAACCACAAGGATAGGACTTTTCACTCCCAACGCAAAATATTAGGTGTGCCAGGGCGTGCCCTCACTTAGTGAGCCGTCTGATCAGGACCAACCATCACATGGATAGGACTTTTCACTCCTGGCAACCTCTTTTTGTTTTTCTTTCATCGTCTGCACACACACACGTAGCCGCAAAACACAAGAAAACTCATTACTCGAGCGTTAGCATGGGTTAGGGCTAACGTTAGTAAAAGGTGTAGAGATAAATCAAAGTCTAGCATGATATAATTTCAAACGAGCGATATTCCAGGAGTTAGGTAAGGGGGTACCGTCGAGTGTCTCCAGATGATACGCTCCTCTCCCAACAATACGGGTAACACGGTACGACCCTTCCCAATTCGGACTGAGCTTCCCCCGGCATTGACCAGTTGCTCGCTGATCCTTGAGTACCAGGTCAACTTCTTTCAATAGCCGCTCTCTGACGTGCCTATTGTGATAACGCGCCATCTTTTGCTTATAGTGCATCATTTTCAGAAGAGCTTCCTCCTGTAACTCGGGCAGCGCGTCAAGATTCACACGCAGTCTTTCCTCATTCAACTCTTTTCTGAAGTAGGCCACTCGTAGGCTCATGGTACCAATCTCCACGGGCGTGACGACCTCAGTACCGAAAGCCAGTGCGAAGGGTGTCTCTCTTGTGCTGGTTTTCGTGGTTATGCGCTACGCCCACATCACATACGACAGTTCATCTGCCCACTTCTTTTTGGAACCCTCTAGGTTCTTCTTAACACCATTAAGGATGGCTCGGTTTGTCACCTCAGCCTGACCATTGGTCTGTGGATGAGCCACGGAAGAGAATCTTTGCTCGATTCCGAACTCCACACATTGGTCTCTAAAGAACTGGCTGGTGAATTGTGTTCCATTATCGCTGACTAGCACACGTGGCACGCCGAATCGCATGATGACCTGGTGTTTGAAGAAACGCCATATTTTATCTATCGTGATGTTGGCAACTGCCTCAGCTTCCGCCCATTTGGTAAAGTAATCTACTGCCACGACCATAAACTTCAACTGAGACCTCGCCTTTGAAAACGGTCCCAAGATGTCAATTCCCCATTTTGCGAAAGGACAAGGAGCGATAATGCCATAAATTTATACGCGGGTTGTCGAGGAATCTTGGAGAATTCCTGACACTTTTGGCAAGTTCACACGTAATCATGGCAGTCTTTCCGGATAGTAGGCCAGTAGAATCCTGATCGAAAGACCTGTGCAGCCAAGGTGCCGCAGGATGCATGCATGCCGCAAATTCCTTCGTGGATTTCGCAGAGGGTATGAAGGCCCTCTCGTTCGGTTATGCATCTGGCCGCTGGGTGAGAGAAACATCTCCGCATTAATTCCCTGTCAAAGTGCGTACACCTTGCCGCTTGTTTTAATACCTTCTTCTTCTCAGCGTTATTTACTGGTAGCTCATCATGTTTCAAGTATTTTATGACGGGAATTCTCCAGTCATTTTCACTTTCTTCCACGTAGAGCGTCGCCTGTTCTTCCATGAAGGAAGGTACAGGTATCTCTCGGTAGTACACCCCTTTAGGTATGGACGCTTCCGGGTTGGCCTCGAGTTTGGCAAGGTTATCCGCTTCAGCGTTATCCTCTCGAGGAATATGCTCGAAGCTGACTTGTGATAATAATTTGTCTTCTGTCGAAGGATGTATGGCGGAGCAGCTCTTCTCAGATCAGTGTACGCGACGGTCCACAGTACCTACATTGCGCCGGAGGGGGTCTCCGGCGGAAACACTCCGATGCTTAAGTCAGTAGGTGTACTGAAATTGGCAGAGTTTTGGCTAGTCGAGTCCGCTTACCTGCCTCCTTTGTGGGGGAGGTATTTATAGAAGAAAGGGGGCATTCCCGCCCGAGTAAACGGGTACGGAGCTATCGCTCGCGTTAGGGTCTGTGGTTCGCCCTTATCATGATACGCTACCTTGGCGGTAAGTGTTTTAGGTAGATATTGCCGCGGTAGGATAATGGCCGGAGCGTTAATCCTGACGCGTGGTTTCGTCTGGGGGTGAGATAACTCCTTGAGCCAAGCCGGAGGTCCGTGAGAGGAGCCGGTAGGGTCCCGTTAGCCTCTGTAGCGTTAGCCTTTGGGGAAGGTAGCAATCTTGTCCCTACCGTGGTGGTGCGAAACAGTAGCTATGCCTCTTCCCACCGGGTGATAGACGAAAATACCCTTTCTTTTAGGTGGATTGTTATCATAAGCCCAACTGAAAATGAGCCCGAGTGTTTACCAAGGGCTAACGTTCCTTCTCTCACGGAGAGTCCCTTTAAGTACCGGGGCGGTTTTGCCTCAGAAGATGGTCCTGACGGTTTTTTGTCAGGATCTATAAATCAGAGGTTCCTCTGCGCCAGTTTCTTCGTATTTTCTCGTTCTTTCTTTTCATATTTCGTCATGGATGAACTGACTCGCAATTTCCTGATCTCTAAAACTCTGACCCTGAAGAATCTCACTGAGGGTGATATCGGCTTCCTGGAGAGGATGATCACCAAGACCTCCGAGGATGTCCTGGAGTTACAGGGGGTGTTAACCCCTATTCTGTCTAGACAGCTGGGAATAACTCTGGAGGATTTTAATCCCCTAGAGAGTTTGGCAAAACTGGCCACTGTCAGTGCTCACCTTGATGTGGTGGCCTTGATGCTGCAGCAGAGGAAAGATCTGCTGGCCTGCTGCCTAAAGGGCATGAGAGCTTGCTCTTCCGAACTGACCTCCGTCGCTGACGCTTTAAGGGAGGTTCCCGTTGTGCCAGGGGAAGATGATGCGGGGTCCAATATCTGACCGCTGGCTTCGCTTCTTCTCGCTGTTTTTCTTATGTTTCTTGTACATATTTGAACGCTAAGGCCACCTAGCCATAAATAAATAACTGTCTCTGCTTTTTCCCAAGTCTTCTTTTTTTCTTGCGTGGTTGCTTGCTTTATTGGTTGGAAATATTTGTCATGAGCCCAACTGAAAATGGGTCTTCCTCAGGACATTGTATTGCAGTGGTCGTGTTCCGGGGATTAGCAATGAATGCTCTGTCTTGACTGTTACAGGGCTGTCTTTTCAGTGGCAGGTGGTTGGGCGGTTCTTTGGTGCCCTTTGATTGGTGCGTTCAACTAGCAGATGCGCCTGTGACGGATCGGATTCTGCAATTGCAGTTATTTTTCCCAAGCGTTTTAATTGATTTTTCAGGGATCGAAATGCTCACTCGGCTATATAAGGGAGTTTGGTTTCCCTTTCCTGTTCATCTTCATCCTTTACTTCTTTTTTGCTTTTGCAGGTGACATGGCAGATTTTTATTTCTTAAGTTCCATGGATCGTGACTCCTTGCCGACTCCCCCCTCCTTCGCCACCATGGAGGCCTCCGGTGGCGAAGGGGTCGTAAGAAGCAGGGGAAATGGACTTCCCAGACGCCCTTTGTGACTTTGGCTTCTTCTGGTTCTTCTATTCAAGAGGGTGGCAAACGCTTTTCTTCCCCTGATTGCTCGCTGAACGAGGATTTTCCCATCAGTGCTGGTGCGGGGTTGGCAGATTCGAGCGCCAAAGGAAAATCATGCCCGTCAGGGTCCTGCCCAGAAAGGGAGGCAGACCAGCCGGTCCCGAATGCTGACGGGAAGATGCCGTTCCTTGATGATGACGGGGTTTATCACCATGGCATTTATTGGCCTGATGAGGATTAGCCGTTTTGCATTATACCCGCCTATTGGCGTTTTATGAATAAAATAATGCTTTCTACTTTTCCTTTTTTGTCGTTACTTCCGTTAGCCTGCTGGTTCTTGGTGATAGCTAATGCAAGCGGTTGGCCTGTCTGAGGCAATTGCTTCGCGGTTACTCTGACCGGGTCAATACTGTCTCGCCCATTCGGGGAGTCTCGACGAATAACTTCTCTTTTTTCAAATTTCTTTAATGCGCTTCCACGTGGCCAACTTCTTTTACACGCGTCTTCGCCCGATTGGTGACTCAATTAATGCGATGGCATTTTTATCCTTTAAGAAGGGCCATTCTCCAATCTGGGCAAAACTTTTGCCCTCACTTCGAATTTTCCTTTTTGTCTTCCTTCGTCTTCTTCTCCGAATACCTTTTCGGCCACTCGTCACTGTCCGCCGATTTCTCTGCGATTCTTCTCCTTTAAGGTATCAATTCGTCCCTTCTCAGATTTCCCTTTTTTTGTTGGTTTGCTATGGCTAGGAATAGACCTCGCCAGATTATCTCTAGGCCCATGGATCCCGAGGTCGCCCAATCACCGAGTATTTTTACCTGCGATGTGGTTCTGAAAGCCGAATTGGAGGAACATGGTATTACCTTTCCTCCTAGGCATGAGCCTTCTATTCCCGGAAGTGATATGCAGCTTCATAATCCAGGGTGGGGCCACAGTAGGCTTCTTTATTTTAAAATGTTCCTTTATGGTTTCCGCTTTCCGGTTCATGAGTCGATACTAACTCTGCTGCGGGAGTATAGCCTTAATCCTGCCCAGATTACTCCTTCCTCTTGGTGTGCGGTTTATGCTTTTCTTCGCGCTTGCGAGTTGAAGAACATTTTTACCCCATCTATCAATTTGTTTCGCAAATTCTTTAGCATGATTTGCTACAATTGTTTAATCGAGATTACTCCCCGGTGGGATGATACGCTCGTGCAGTCGTTTTGGCAACGTTTTCACGGCTTCAAGAAGGGTGTAGCTGATTGGAAGAGCAGCTTCTTTGTTCTGGAGCTACCGTCACGTTTGTGGCGTATCAATTTCAATCAGGAACTGATAGGTCCCGTTTGGACAAATCCCGCGATTTTGTCCAGAACTGAGTTGGACCAGGCTAACGCTTTGTTAGACGAGAATACCCACTACCGCATTCGTGCCTTTGCTCTGTTCAAGCCTTTGGAAGAGTGCGTTATGGGTGAGCTTATTTCTTTCCATATTCTCTTTACTTTGGTCCTCGCATGCTTTGTTTGCTATAAGAAGCTAACGGTTGATTCCCAGGTGACACTGGTACTCCTCTGAACGTAATACCGCTTCAAACTTTACCGGCCTCACCTTCGGCCGAGGGCTCAAGTCGGGGTGGCGTTCCTCCTTCGAGGAAGAGAACTAAAACGGTTGCCCGGGGAGGGCGAAGGCCCGTTAGCTCTGTGCGAACTTCTCGTTTTGTGGAAAATTGGCTACCGGAGCGTCGCACGGGGACGGACTCCAGGCCTGTCGCAACGACGGTAATTACTAGCGATGATGAGGATGCAGATGCCAAGTCAGACCTTTGCCACGCTTCTTCCCTTGCTGCTTCCCAGCGTCGGAAAAAACTTCGAGTGGCCTCTAGTGGGCAAGCTACCGGGACATCTCCTGTGGATGTGGCAACTGTTTCTACGCCTGTTGTTTTGTCTGAGGCGGGCGCCTCTCAGCCAACGGGAGTCGCTGAGGCGTTGGAAAAAACTTGTTCTTCTGAGGGAGAGGGCCTACCGATGGAATGTCCTCCTTCCATATCTGACGCTCCTGATTCTCCGATTGCTCATTGTATTCTTGACGTAGTGGTCACACCTCCTGTGGTGGATTCGACTGCTGAGCTACCGCCTAAGGTTACTCCGCAGCTGTTTTTTACTCCTTTCAAGAGTACTTTTTCTCAGGGCTCTCCTCCACCTCCCTCGATCAATCTTGCCTGTGGCGGTCCTGACGGGGTCCCGGCCTATCGTATGAATCTTGCAGGGTTCTGCTTTGATGCCCTTCGCGCTGTCGGGGTTCCCCAACCTTTTTCTCGAGATGAGTTTACTGCACCCTTGATAGGGGAGATGCTGAGTTCAAAAAAGGAGAAAGAGGAATTTCTTCAACTCCCTCCTTCGGCACGCTTTAGCCATGTTCTGAATGATTCTCTGGACTTCTTCCGCCATCTGAATTATCAATTCGAAATTCACGATCGCGAGTCCCGTAATTTTTCCAGCGCATTGTGTGTTGCAAGGGTGCAGCTAGAGAAGGCGGTGGAGCATTCTAGGTTGCTGACGCGCCTCTGTGAATCGTCCCAAACGGAATTAGACAGAGAAAAATCTATCGGGAAAGCCAAGATAGAAGTTCTAGAGGCGGAATTGGACAGAGAAAAATCTATCGGGAAAGCCAAGATAGAAGTTCTGGACGCGGAATTGGCGCTAGAAAGGAAGAAGAATCTCTTTCTCCGCGAAGAGGTACTTGCTCGAGATGAGGGGTCTGCTAGGGCGTCATTAAAGGAAGAGTTATGGAGGAAGAGGGTTCTGGAGGCCTTCATTTCTAGATTTGCGTCCCGTTTCAAAGGTAACCCTTCGGATCCGGCCCAGGTAGCTGATTACATATCTATCGTGATGGGTGAGATTAGCAAAGGTGACAGCGGTTCTTCTGGCCCTTCGGGGGAGAAAGTCTAACGCTAGCGATGGTGCCTGGGCCTTTCCTTGTTTTTCTTGTTGTTGTCTTTTGTTTATTTCTTGAAAACCATTCGAACATTGTTTCTCTTGTAATAATGCTGACGCTTTGTATCCTTTGTCGTACTGTATGATATTACCGTTTATTCCTTCTTTATCTTCTTTGTACCATCGCGCCGTTTGGCAAGGCCAGTGGACAGAGAAAAATCTATCGGGAAAGCCAAGATAGAAGTTCTGGAGGCGGAATTGGCGCTAGAAAGGAAGAAGAATCTCTTTCTCCGCGAAGAGGTACTTGCTCGAGATGAGGGGTCTGCTAGGGCGTCATTAAAGGAAGAGTTATGGAGGAAGAGGGTTCTGGAGGCCTTCATTTCTAGATTTGCGTCCCGTTTCAAAGGTAACCCTTCGGATCCGGCCCAGGTAGCTGATTACATATCTATCGTGATGGGTGAGATTAGCAAAGGTGACAGCGGTTCTTCTGGCCCTTCGGGGGAGAAAGTCTAACGCTAGCGATGGTGCCTGGGCCTTTCCTTGTTTTTCTTGTTGTTGTCTTTTGTTTATTTCTTGAAAACCATTCGAACATTGTTTCTCTTGTAATAATGTTGACGCTTTGTATCCTTTGTCGTACTGTATGATATTACCGTTTATTCCTTCTTTATCTTCTTTGTACCATCGCGCCGTTTGGCAAGGCCAGCGCTGCTTTTTATGTTTTTTAATCAATCCCTTTGTTCCTCATTTAATGCGACTTGAAGGGTAATGATGAAAGAAGACACGTGTCCTTCCTCAAAGGGGCGTTTGGAGCAAGCGTCTCCTAGGGAGTTGCGAATGCAGAGGCGTTTCGTCCTTATTTCAAATTTGCACCTTCTGGCGCGTGCCTTACTTTATGACGCGCTGCTTCGCCACGTGTCTGTTGCTGACTGGTCGCCCTTTCAGGGTTATATCTATTGTTTCTTCTACCCCTTTTTCTTTTTCCATCTTTCCCTTATACGCTATTGCGTCTTTGGATAAATACTTTGCGCCGCTCTCTCTTTCTGGTTCAAGACTCCTCGCATTCTCTTTCACGAAGGTACAAGGTACACGTCTTTTTCTTTTCTCTTTGTTTCTTCCTTGTTAGCCATGGCTAGAACTAAGAAATCCTCTGAAGAAGGAGATCCTCAAAGGTCCTCCGGGGAAGAAGTAATTGATACCACTCCCACTTCTTTGTACACGCTGCCCTTAATTAACCGTAGACTTGCTGGGTTTTCTGCACGATTTCCCAAGGAATATCCCGTGCATCCTGCTTCTGAGTCGCTTCGACTGAACAACATTTTGCCCGGAAATAGTAGAATGCTGTATGCTAAGCTCTTTGATCATGGGTTTCGTCTCCCTCTTGACCCGCTTGTAAAATTGTTGTTGGCTGATTCTGATTTGGCTCCGGCTCAGTTGAGTCCTAACGCGATTTGCGTTGTTAGTGTTTTTGCCGCACTGTGCCGTTTTAAGGGAATAGAATCTCCCACCTTAGCGTTGCTTCATGACATTTTCCAATTGTATTCCCGTAAAGGGGTGATATCAATATCGCCTCGCTACGAAGACGGTTCTTTGAAGCCCTTTACTTGGAAACTAATGGGCATTGAGTCTTCCATTCCTCACTGGAAAGAGGAATTTTTTATTGTTGATCTGCCTGAGCCGTTGTGGAGGGTTGGCTTCAACGAAACAGTTAAAGATGGGGCTTGGGGTCATCGGAAACCCCTTTCCGACCCGGAGGATGGCTGGTTGAAGACGCTGCTTCAATTTGATTTTAGCGTTGATGCCCGAAAAGTGGCCAACGGGTTGCCCGTGGAACAGTGCAAGAAGGGTGAGCGTTTGACCTTTTTTCTTTTGCGTTGTCAAGAAGTACTAACGCTAACGTTTTGTGACTGTGTAGTGCCTCCGCCTAGTTGGGAGCCCGAATATTTCCGAAGGAGGAGGAAACAGGAGGCGAAAAAGAAAGCTGCCGCTGAAGCTAGAGCTGCTGCTACTGCTGCTAACGCCGAGGAAGGGGAGGCCACTGCTACCGCTAACGTTACGGGCCCTCGGGTTGTAAGACAGAAAAGGCCTAGGAAAGCACGTGCTGCCCCATCCGTTTCGTCCCAAACTGTTGTCTCTTCAGAGGCTACGGTTGATCCGATTCCTGTTGGGATTCCTCTTGTGTCCTCCACCACTCAGGTGAGCATTTTTAAAACTTTTGTCTTTCTCTTTTGCATGGTTTCCTTATCACGTTCTGCATTATTTAGGAAGTCGTTGCTGCTTCTGTCCCCTCTACCTCCCACGGAGATATAGGTATCGCTGATGTCCTTCGCGAGCGTCAGAAGAAGGCTCGCTATGATCTTCCGAATAGCCCTTCTTCCTCGGTCGCCAATCGTAGTTCGAGTGCCCTTGGGGGCGAGGGTGCGTCTGCTGATCAATCAGAACCTGTTGATTTTGGCGGTCAACCCCATGTGCCTCCTGGTTCTCCGATCCATTCTGCGCATACCCCAACGGGCTATGATTCTGATGCCCTTAATCCTGAGGTGCCCGGAGGTAATGAGGTCTCAATGCCTAACGTGGAGGGCTCCACTAGCCGGCCAGCTTCTCTTGGTGCATTGTTCTTTGTTCCGATGCCCCATCCAACTATTGCGAGGGGTGGCCCCGCCCCTGCCTTAATGGCTGGTATCTCTCCCTACGAGCCTCCTCTCCTACCGACTCATCACGTTAGCTTACACTCCTTTAGGGACAGTATTCTGCAGTTTCCTGCCGATGCTGATCATGAGACCGTGATTTCCTCTACCGCTTATCTGGTGGCAGAGATTCTGTCTCTTCTAAGAGAGAAGGATGCCTTTGTGGCTCGGGGCGAGCAGGGGCGCATCAATTTCCTTCGCTCTCAGGCATTTTCTATGCTTTGCCATCTTCACTATATGGATGAGGAGAATGCCAGAGCTGCAGCTAACGGGCAAGGAGAGGTAAACAGGCTGCTGGAAGAGCGACAACGTCTTGAAAATGCCCTTGCTGCTGCCAACGAAAGTATGGAGACTGCTCGGGGAGAGGCTATCGCGGTTAAACAAGAGTTGGAGGCTGCTAAGTTAGCTTTGGAGGAGGAGAAGCGACAACGCGCTGATCTGGCCATACGCCTCTCTCAGGAGGAGAATAGCCTGCGTCTGGAGAGACAAAGGAATGCTGAGCTTTCTGCCGATTCCTCCCTTAACACTGAGAAGAACCGTTGGTACTTAGAGCAGGGTGGGGGAATCATGTCAGAAGTCGTGATGCATCATTATGGAGTTGAGGAGCTCCATATTGAAGATCTCTCTGCGTATTTTGACAAGAGAGCCTCCTCCATTACTGATAGCTGTTTCTATCAGTGGAAGGCTACTCAGCAAGGAGGGGTCAACGCGCCGCCCAATCTTTAGACTTTTTGTTGTTTAGATGTTTTACATTTTTGTGGCTGACGGGCCCGTCCATATTTTGTACTTTAAACAATGTCGGCCTTGACTTGGCTAATCCACTCTTTTTGGATAGAAGTTCTTTATCTGCTTTTCTTCATAATGCCGTTTGATCACTTGTCCGCATGGGACGTTTGGCGTTAGGTTTCCCTAGACGCATAGTATCCCGTTAGCTTTTCATCAGCTGTATTCAAGTAGCATTGCCATTATATCCTCCGATAGCCTTTCTGAGTGTAAATTAGCGTTGCTTCCGCATCTGCTGCACTCATATTCCTGCCGTCCCTCGTTGTCAGAGGGGGCTTTACGTCTATTTCAACGTTGTTGTTGCAGTATGGTCACCTCTCCGTCATCGTTTCACAGGGTATCAACCGCGCGGCTACTAGTTAGGATTTCTTTTGTTTCTTTTTGCCACAAATAGGCTCCAACATCGCTTCACCGGGTATCAACCGCGTGGCTACTAGTTAGGATTTCTTTGTTTCCTTTCCGCCACAGATAGGCTCTAACATCGCTTCACCGGGTATCGACCGCGCGGCTACTAGTTAGGATTTCTTTGTTTCCTTTCCGCCACAGATAGGCTCCAACATCGCTTCACCGGGTATCGAACGCGCGGCTACTAGTTAGGATTTCTTTGTTTCCTTTCCGCCACAGATAGGCTCCAACATCGCTTCACCGGGTATCGACCGCGCGGCTACTAGTTTGGATGTCTTTGTTCCTTTCGCCACAGATAGGCTTTGGGGAGTGCCTCGTCTTAGTGAGTTGTCTGATCAGGACCAGCCATCACAAGGATAGGACTTTTCACCCCCAAGCGTTGTACCTCTCGTCCGTGGAATCGTGCCTCGTCTCAATGGGCCGTCTATGTGAGCACGGTTGCCGCAAGGATAGGATTTTCACTCCGGGGAGCCGTTTGGGGTCGTGCCTCGTCTTAATGGGCCGTCTATGTGAGCACGGTTACCACAAGGATAGGATTTTCACTCCCAAATGCCTTGTTATGCCAGGGCGTGCCTCGTCTTAATGAGTTGTCTGATCAAGACCAGCCATCACAAGGATAGGATTTTCACCCCTAGCATTCTTCGCTACCTGCATATTACCAGTAGCAAACGCACGGTGAATATCTGAATATTCATTTATTAGAATAACTTTGATGTTACCCGATTAGCTCCTGGCGTGGTATAGCCTCAACCGAGCGATGTTCAAAGAGTTCTGCAGGAGCGTTCCCTCGAGCGTTTCCAGATGGTATGCTCCTTTTCCCACAATGCGGGTGACACGATACGGTCCATCCCAGTTTGGACTGAGTTTTCCCATACGTTGTCCTGCTGCCCGTCTGTCTCTGAGCACTAAATCTCCAATTTTGAGCAATCGCTCCCTCACTTGCCGGTTGTGATATTGTGCCATTTTCCTTTTGTAGTGCAGGGTTTTCAAGAGGGTTTCCTCGTGTGTTTCTGGTAGAGTATCGAGGTTAGCTCGTAACCTTTCTTCATTGTTTTCTTCTTTGAAGTGAGCCACCCGGAGGCTCATCATGCCAATCTCGACTGGTGTGACAGCTTCGGTTTCGAATGCTAACGCGAACGGGGTCTCTCCCGTGCTGGCCTTGACAGTCATGCGGTAGGCCCATAGTACATAAGGCAATTCGTCTGGCCATTTCTTCTTGGACCCTTCCAAGTTTCTTTTGATGCCACTAAGGATGCTGCGGTTAGTTACTTCCGCCTGCCCGTTGGTTTGGGGATGTGCCACAGAGGAGAATCTTTTGCTCTATCTGGAACTCTGCACATTGATCCCTGAAGAACTGGCTTGTAAATTGTGTCCCGTTGTCGCTAACTAGCACGCGTGGTACTCCAAATCGCATGATGACTTGGTGTTTGAAGAAACACCAAATTTTTTCAGTGGTGATGGTAGCTAACACCTCAGCTTCGGCCCACTTTGTGAAGTAGTCTACCGCTACGACCACAAATTTTAATTGAGATCTGGCCTTTGGAAACGGGCCCAGGATGTCAATCCCCCATTTTGCAAATGGGCATGGTGCGACTATTTCTGAAATTGGCACAGCAGGTTTTCGAGGAATCTTAGCATATTCCTGGCATTTCTGACAGGTTCTCACGAAGTTATGACAATCTCGTTGAATGGTGGGCCAGTAAAATCCCGACCGAAAGACTTGGGCTGCCAGAGTACCGCTAGTAATGTGCATGCCACATATCCCTTCGTGAATTTCTCGTAACACATGTAAGCCTTCTTGCTCCGTTATGCATTTAGCGGCCGGATGGGAGAAACATCTTCATATTAACTCTCCGTTATAATATGTGCATCGTGCTGCCCGTTTTAGGACTTTCTTCTTCTCTGTATGGTCTCCCGGTAGTTTATCATGTTTCAGATATTCTATCACTGGGATCCTCCAATCATTTTCCATTTCTTCCACACAGAGCGATGCCTGCTCTTCCATGAAAGAAGGTGTAGGCAGTTCTCCATAGCGCACGTCACTGGGTATTGAGGCTTCCGGATTGGCTGCCATCTTGGCGAGGCTATCGGCCTCTTCATTGTTTTCTCTAGGAATGTGCTCAAAGGTGACCAGGGTGCCTTTTTCTTGTATCTTTGACAGCTCATGCTTCACTTTGGCTAAGTATTGGGCCATGATGAGTTCTCTGGCTTGGGAGTTCCCCAGAACCTGATCCATTATTAGCTTGGAATCTCCTCGGATCTTTAAACGTGTTCTGTCTTCCTTCTCCCCACCGGGAGTGGCTCCGATAGAGAAACTGTTTCCAATTCTGAGTCCTGCCAGCAGCGCTTCGTATTCAGCCGCATTGTTGGACAATGGTTGTAGGATTCTGATGGCGTATCGCATCTCCAGGCCGTTTGGTCCAACTAAGAAAACTCCTGCGCCAGCTAATTCTTGATTTTTTGCTCCATCTACGTGGATGACCCACGTATCTGTATATGTCTCCAGAGACGGTAGGCATGGACTTTCTGCTTCTTCCTCCAACAGATCTGTCTTTGTGTCCTTTGTGAATGTGCACTCAGCTATAAAGTCAGCTAACGCTTGGGCCTTAACGGCTGGTCTAGCTTTGTATTGCAGCCCGTATTGTTCGAGCTCGATAGCCCAAATTAGCATTCTTCCTGAAGATTCAGGTTTTCTAAAGATTCTTCTCAACGGCTGATCCGTGAGTACAATGACGGGGTGGGCTTGGAAGTATCGATCCATCTTTCTCGTGGCTTGCACTAGAGCGAGTGCTATCTTCTCGATAGGAGCGTATCGCAGTTCGGCATCTTTCAATATGTGACTCACGAAGAATACAGGACGATGCACGTGCCCTTCACTTCGCACAAGGACGGCGCTGACTACCTCATCAGCTATTCCCAAATATAGATATAGTTCGTCGCCGGGCTCAGGCCTCGTCAGCACTAAATCTGATGATAGGTAAGCTTTTAGTCCTGCAAACGCTTTCTCACATTCCTCTGTCCATCCGAAAGGAGCCTTGTTGCGGATGACTTTGAAGAAAGGCAAACATCTCTCGCCTTGCTTAGATATGAATCGTCCCAACGCAATGATGCGCCCGGTTAACTTTTGTATCTCTTTGACAGTTCGCGGGGATATCATATCCTGGATGGCTTTTATCTTTGATGGGTTGGGTTGGATGCCCTTCTAGCTGACCACGTAGCCCAGGAATTTTCCCGTTTGGAATGCGAACATGCACTTCCGCGGGTTTAACTTCATCTTGTGCTTTCTCATCACATTGAAAACTTCTTGCAAGTCAGCGAGGTGCTCTCTGAAACTCCGACTTTTGATCAGGATGTCGTCTACGTAGGCCTCTACATTTCTCCCGACTTGATTTTCAAAAACTTTGTTTGCCATACGCTGAAATGTTGCACCAGCATTCTTTAGCCCAAACGGCATTGCAGTATAGCAGTATGTAGCTCTAGGAGTGATGAAGGCAGTTTTTTCTTCGTCCTCTACAGCCATAGGGATTTGGTGATATCCGGAATTCGCATGTAGGGAGCTTAGATAAGCATACCCAGCGGTTTGATCGACTAACTGATCTATTCGCGGAAGGGGATAGCAGTCCTTGGGACAGGCATTATTTAGGTCAGTAAAGTTGATGCACATGCGCCAGTCCCCGTTAGGCTTTGGGACTAACACAGGATTAGCTAGCCAGGTCGGGTACTGGACTTCTCGAATGAACCCCGCCTCTGTAAGCTTTAGCAACTCCTTTTCGATGGCTGCTATCTTTTCCGATGAAAAAGCACGTCGCCTTTGTTGAACAGGCTTGGCATCAGGACTAACGTTCAGCCGGTGTTCTGCGACTTCTCGAGAGATTCCGGGCATGTCTGCTGGTTTCCACGTAAACTCTCCCTTGCATTTCCTCAACAGCCGGATTAATTGCGCGTTCTCTTCAAGGCTTAGTTTCTCACTGGCTAAGAGATTCGTTTCACTATCCTTACCGATAGGGATTGATACCATCTGATCTAGCGGCTGAGTGCGCTTTTCTTCTTTATCATCGAAAGGGTCGTCTGCCACGCAAACGTAGCGGTCACAACTCCTTTGAGTCATAAGTAAGTAGCATTCGGCTGCCAACTTTTGGTCCCCTTTGATTGAGACCACGCCGTCCTATGAGGGATATTTCATAAGCAGGTGTTTTTGAGATATGGCCACTCCAAAACGATTAAGGAATGGTCGCCCCAAAATGGCGTTATACGGTAACGTTAGGTCTACGACCAGAAATAGTAGCTCTTCGGAGCGTTTGGATGTGTCTTCTCGGAAGTACACCGGCAGGGATGCTATTCCGGCTACCGGAATCGGTACTCCATCAATCCCAATAATTGGCCTCGTGCAAGACGATAGCTCACCGTCAGGTCGTTTCATCAAGTTGTACGCTTCCAATGAAAATAGATTCACTGCACTCCCGTTATCGACAAGGGTCCTTCTTACCCCATGACTTCCAATGACGGGTGTTACAACCATCGCATCATTATGCGGGAAGACGATGCCTTTTTCGTCCTCCTCTGAGAAAGACAATATCATTCTGTCTAAGGCGCTTATCGCCTCGATTTTCATTTGCGCGCTCTCCCGTTTGCGTTTTTCTCCGGGGTTGGGCGTTTGCGGCATAATTTCCTCGCAATAGGGTGCTCCCCCTGCAATGATATTTATCATGGGCATTTGGTCGCTATCGATAGCGAGCGCTTCTCTATTTGGCCCGAGGGGAACTGCATTAGCCCCTGTAGCGTGCGAGGGCGCTTGCCTCTGCTCAGTTGTATTTCCAGTTGGGTTGTTTCTGGCTTCCTTCCTGGCCTTTGTGGCAAATTCCCCAAGGTAGCCCTCTTCGACCAATCGCTCTATAGCCGATTTTAACTCTCTACATACATCTGTTGAGTGTCCGTTGACCTTATGGAATTTGCAGTATGCATTTTCTCTTCCTCCCATGATTACTCCTAGTTTCACAGGAGCTGGGTAACAGATAGGCAAATTTCTCTGTTGGACTATTGCTAAGATCTCCGCCCTTGGGAGTATGAGAGATGGGAGGTCAGGATCGTATATCCGGCCCTTTGGCGGGTCCGTTTTCTTCCGAGTGGGGGATCCTCCAGGTCTTCCTTTTGAGAAATTGCCTCTCTGCCGGTTAGAGGTCTTGGTGTTATGTTCTTTCCGCTGCTCGGGATCCTCGGTGGGTTTAGCGTCAGGGGCATTGCTGTTCAAGACGTTAGGGGCCACATATGGGTCCGCCGGCATACCTCGGATCCATTCTCTATTTTCTTCCTCTTCCATTCTCGCATAGTTATGCGCTTTTAACCTCAATGCATCCAGGGTCGTTGGGGGGTCCACTGTTAGCGTATCTTTCAGTTTACTGTATCGACAATTGTGTTTTAGGGCCTCAATCGCAAAATCGATAGTGACCCCCGGCGTTAGGGACATTTCAAGATCAAATCGACCTAAGAAATCGTTCAACGATTCTTGTGGTTTTCGATGGATATCGAACAGCGCAGCTGCTGACTTTCTGATAGGAATAGCCGTGCTAAACCGACTTTTGAATTTTTCTTCCAACTGAGAAAAATTATTGATAGACCCGGCGGGGAGCCCCTCGAACCATAGACGTGCCACTCCTGACAGCGTCATTACGAAAATTTGACACAATCCTGCGTCACTGCGCGTTTGGAATTGCACGAAATCCTTCACCTTATTAAGGTGAGAAATGGGATCTTTTGTGCCGTCATATGATTCTGCTGGGAGTTTCACATGTCGATGGACTTTGTGGTGCCTAACACGGTAGCTGAACGGATGACCCACGTTAGCATCGGGGATCCTACGAGGCTGACGTTGATGTGGAATTTCAGCATCGTATCTGGGATTTTGAGGATCATATTCCTGATGTCTCCTAGGAGAACGACTACGGCTCCTTGGAGTTCGAGCTCGTTGACTTCTGCTGCTAGATCTCTCGCTGTATCTAGGAGATGGATCTCTCACTATATCTCCCCGTCGATCATCCCAGGGCTCCCTATACTCGTCACGCTGGCGGACTACTTCGGTGATAGAGATTCCTCCCCTGTATTGTCCAGAATGGTCGGCAGGTCCACGCGTGAATGGTGGGACGTTTATGGGGGCCAAGGGGAAAGGTAAGGAGGACGGGAGTGCCCTAGACTGTTGGGGCGATAAGGGTCATTCGGTGACAATGGACGGGGTGAAAATTACTTGGGAGGACACACCAGGTCTTGAGGCATGAGGAGTAAATCCAGCAACCATCTCTGTCAGTTGATCCAGTTGAGCTTGGAGAGCTGCTATTGAGTTCACGAAAGGGTTGTCCGCTTCTCCTATCATAGATCTTCCCGCTTGGGGGGTAGGATGGCTGGTTCCTGCTATATGGGAGAAGGGAGAGAAAATCTGGAATGTAACTTCTTCTGAACTTGACCCGCGAGGAAGATCTAACTCTCCTGCAGCGACGTCCTGCCCTGGGGTGGGGGCATCGGAGGTAGCGAAGGGAAACAAGCGTCTGCGGGTGTTGTATGGGATGTTGGAAGTTCGGGACAGCGCCGGATCTGACTCTGAGGCCATAATCCTTCTAGCTTCGGGGAGGAGGAGCTTGGTTATTAAGGATGCTCACTTAATAAACCAAAGCTCTCAATGAAAGCACCAAATTGATAATAATTTGTCTTCTGCCGAAGGATGTATGGCGGAGCAGCTCTTCTCAGATCAGTGTACGCGACGGTCCACAGTACCTGCAATGCGCCGGAGGGGGTCTCCGGCGGAAACACTCCGATGCTTAAGTCAGTAGGTGTACTGAAATTGGCAGAGTTTTGGCTAGTCGAGTCCGCTTACCTGCCTCCTTTGTGGGGGAGGTATTTATAGAAGAAAGGGGGCGTTCCCGCCCGAGTAAATGGGTATGGAGCTATCGCTCGCGTTAGGGTCTGTTGTTCGCCCTTATCATGATACGCTACCTTGGCGGTAGGTGTTTTAGGTAGATATTGCCGCGGTAGGATAATGGCCGGAGCGTTAATCCTGACGCGTGGTTTCCTCTGGGGGTGAGATAACTCCTTGAGCCAAGCCGGAGGTCCGTGAGAGGAGCCGGTAGGGCCCCGTTAGCCTCTGTAGCGTTAGCCTTTGGGGAAGGTAGCAATCTTGTCCCTACCGTGGTGGTGCGAAACAGTAGCTATGCCTCTTCCCACCGGGTGATAGACGAAAATACCCTTTCTTTTAGGTGGATTGTTATCAACTTGTATGCCATTTTTTTTTATTTCTATCAGCTCGCATTTTACCTTGGCAAGATATTGCACCATGATGCTCTCCCTAGCTTGAGAGTGTCCCAAAACCTGGTCTATTATCAACTTGGAGTCTCCGCAGACTTTTAGCCGTAGATCTCCCAGCCTCCCCGAATCATGTACGCCTTTTATGGAGACGCTTTTCCATATCCTGATCCCAGCTAATAGCGCTTCGTATTCTGCGGCGTTGTTAGATAGCGGCTGCAGGATACGAATGACATATCACACGTGAATGCCGTGAGGCCCACTCATGAAGATTTCGGCCCCGGCAAGCTCTTGATTCTTGGCGCCGTCCACGTGGATGACCCACAAGTCGGTATAGGTTTCAGGGAAGGGGAGGTCCAACTCTTCTTTTTCCTTTTCAGTCAACTCCATCATTGGATCTGGCGTAAAGGTGCATTCCGCGATAAAGTCCGTCAGAATTTGAGCCTTCACGAACGGTCGGGATCTGTAGTGCAAACCATACTGTTCAAGCTCAATAGCCCAAATCAGCATTCTCCCCGAGGATTCGGGCTTCCGAAATACCTTTTTAAAGGTTGGTCCGTTAGCACGATGACGGGATGAGCTTGAAAATATCGACTCATTTTCCTCGTGGCTTGTATCAACGCGAACGCTATTTTTTCAATACGGGCATACCTCAGCTCGGCATCTTTCAAGATGTGACTTACGAAGTATACAGGGCGATGTGCATGATTGTCATCTCGCACAAGGACCACTTCATCAATGACCCCAAGGTATAAATACAGAATATCACCAGGCTCTAGTCTGGTTAGCACCAAATCGGACGATAGATAAGCCTTCAGGCCTGTAAACGCCTCTTCGCATTCAGTTGTCCATCTGAAGACGGCTTTCTTGCGTATAATTTTGAGAAAAGGAAGACACTTCTCGCCTTGCTTAGATATAAACTATCCCAGAGCGATAACACGCCTCGTTAACTTCTGTATTTCCTTCACAGTTCGAGGAGATACCATGTCTTGGATGGCTTTGATCTTTGACGGGTTGGGTTGAATACCCTTTTGACTGACCACGTAACCCAGAAATTTTCCCGTTTGAAAGGCGAACATGCACTTTCGAGGGTTCAGTTTCATTTGATATCGCTTCATTACTTCGAAGACTTCTGCTAGATCAGACAGGTGGTCTTCGAAACTCTAGCTTTTGACCAGTATGTCATCGACATACGCCTCTACATTTTGCCCGATCTCCTTTTCAAAGACTTGGTTCGCCATTCGCTGGAAGGTGGCTCCAGCATTTTTCAGCCCAAAAGGCATCGCCGTGTAACAATAGGTGGCCTTTGGAGTGATGAAAGCAGTTTTCTCTTCATCCTCATGAGCCATAGGGATTTGATGGTACCCCGAGTTGGCCTCTAGCGAGCTCAAATATGCATACCTGGTAGCCTGATCAACTAGCTGATCAATCCGAGGAAGTGGGTAACAATCTTTAGGGCATGCGTCATTCAAGTCTGTGAAGTCGATGCACATGCGCCACTCTCCGCTGGGCTTGGGAACCAGGACAGGGTTAGCCAACCAGGTGGGATATTGTACTTCTCAAATAAAGCTAGCGTCAAGAAGTTTTGCCACTTCTTTGTTGACAGCAGTCACTTTTTCGGTAGAGAAAGCACGTCGTTTCTGCTGAACCGGTTTTGCATTCGGGTTGACGTTAAGCCGATGCTCCGCTACCTCCCGCGAGATACCAGGCATGTCAGATGGTTTCCATGAAAACTCCCCTTTACACTTATTCAATAACCGGGCTAACTGAAAGTTTTCCTCCGCAGTAATAGGGCCCCATCTATCCCGTTCACTGGAACGTGAGTCATCTTATCCACGGGTTGAGTGCACTTCTCATCATTTTGGTCATATGGATCCACTGTCACGCACACGTACCTATCACAACTCTTTTGAGTCATGAGCAGGTAGCATTCAACCGCTAACTTCTAATTACCCCGGATTGAGACCACACCGTCCCAGGAAGGATATTTCAACCTCAGATGCTTTTGCGATATCGCTGCTCCGAAACGGTTGAGGAATGGCCGCCCCAATATGGCGTTATAAGGCAGATTTAGATCCACCACCAAGAATAGCAGCTCCTCCGCTTGGAGGTATCCTCTCTAAAATATACCTGCAAGGTGATCACTCCGGTCACTGGGATGGGGACTCCATCTACCCCGATAATGGGTTTCTTACAGTGTGTAAGCTCGTTATCAGGACGCTTCATGAGGTTATAAGCTTCCAGCAAGAACAAGTTCACGGCGCTTCCGTTGTCAACTAGAGTCCTTCTAACTCCATGGCTGGCGATAATGGGCGTAACTACTAACGTATCATTGTGTGGATATACCACGCCCTTCTCGTCCTCTTCAGAAAAGGATAATACCATACGATCCAAGGCGCTTATCACCTCACTTTTGATTGACACGCCCACACGCTTCCTCTTATCCCCCGATGCGGGTGCCAGCTGTGCGGACTCATCCAGATAAGGTGTGCCTCCATCAATGATGTTAATGATGGGGACGTCTTCGTCATCGATTGTGAGCGTTTCCCTATCTCTCCCTATGAGACCTGCGTCGCTGCCTAGGACGCGGGACGGTGCTGGCCTATCGTCGGCTATCCTGCTGGTCGGGTTACCCGTAGCTTCTTCTCGCGTTTTGACGGCGAATTCTCCCAGATAACCTTCTTCGACCAAGCACTCTATCGCCAATTTGAGTTCTCTACATACCTCCGTAGAGTGTCCCTTAGCTTTGTGAAATTTGCAATAAGCATTTTCTCTTCTTCCTAAGGTTACCCCCGACCTCACAGGGGCTAGATAACGGATTAGCAGGTTCCTCAGTTCCACTATCGCTAATATTTCTTCCCTGGGTAAGATGAGGGAAGGATGGTTTGAGTCATAAACCTGTCCCTTAGGGAGATCTCCCTGTCGCTGCGCTGAAGAGTCACCAGACTTTCCCTTTGAGGAGTTACCTCTTCTCCTATTAGAGGTCCTAGGAATGTGATCCTTTCGCTGAGTGTAATCATCGATGAACTGATCTTTAGAAGTAGTAGGAACGGGAGCGTTATGGACTGAAGGCATGGCTGGCGGCATGCTTCGAATCATAGCCCTATTCTCTTCTTCCTCAATCCTCGCATAATTGTGAGCTTTCAGCCTTAACGCATCTAAGGTTGCGGGAGGGTCCACATTAAACCATCTCTGAGTTTTCCATAGGAACAGTTTCGCTTTAAAGCTTCAATAACGAAATCGACTGTTACACCTAGCGTTAGCGACATCTCAGTGTCGAAGTAATGGAGGAAATTCCTCAAGGATTCCTGAGGTTTTCTATGTAGGTCGAACAAGGCAGCAACAGACTTCCTGATAGGGACTACAGTACTGAATCGACTCATGAATTGAGATTCTAGCTGCGAAAAGTTGTCAATAGACCCACCCGGAAGACCTTCGAACCATAAGTGGGCGACCCCAGACAGGGTAATTACAAATATCTGACACAAAGCAGCGTCATTGTGGGTCTGAAATTGCACAAAGTCCGTCACCTTGTTAAGGTGAGAAATGGGGTCTCTAGTGCCGTCATAGGATTCTGAGGGGAGCTTCACATGTCGACTGACTGTGTGACGCCTTATGCGCAGGCTAAACGGGTGGCCAGAAGTATCATCAAGAATCTCACGCGCATACCGAGGTGGGGATACCTCCAATTGACGCCTATGATCTCACGGATTTCTATCATGATGTCACCTTGGAGACGGGTTGCGACTCCTCGGCGAGCAAGTTCGATGCCTCCTACTGTTGGATCTTTCACTCCCTCTAGGAGATATATCTCTATCATTTTTGACCCTCCTACCGCCCCAACGACCTCTGTCCTTGCCACGCCATTGCCGCTCCTCCTGGGAAATAGGGAGCAAAGGCGCCTGTGGCACGTACGGCCCCACTGTCCTATGAGAAAATTGTACAAGACAGACTGGCGCGTTCAACGCAGGCAACGTCAGAGAGGCATTCGCGTGCGACGGGGATGACAACGGTCGTTCGGTGATGATGGATGGAGTAAAAAAAACTGAGATGGGATGCCCGATCCAGAAGCAGCAGGCATGAATCTAGTAGCCAATTCTGTTAAGTGGTCCAATTGGGCACGAAGGGCTAAAATTGAGCTCACGAAAGGGTTATTCGCACTGTTTATCATGGATCCCCTTGACTGGGGAGTAAAATGACTAGGCCCCGCTATCTGGGATAAAGGAATATACGACTGAGACACAACTGTTCCCGTTGTTTGTTCGAAGGAGGGATCCAACATTCATGGAGGAATTTATTGTGCTGCGGTTGGAGCGTCAGCGGTGGCGAAAGGGAAAAGTCACCTGCGGGTATCAAATGGAAGGGTAGAGGACTGAGACAATGGCGGATCTGGATCAGAAGCCATAATCTTCCAATTTTTTGAAGAACAAAGGTTGGCTATTAAGGACACTCACTTAATTAGAACCAAAGATCTCAATAAAAGCACCAATTTGATAAGATTCAGACCTCTGAGGGAAGCGGGGCAGAGATTATGGTCGTCTGAGGTCACTGTTATGGCAGTCCGTCGTACCTGTAAAGCGCCGGAGGGGGGGCTCCGGCGTAGACACTCCGATGCTTAAGTTAGTATGGCTATAAATTTTGGCTAAGATTTTTGTAGTGATTTTAGTTTTACCTTTGATCCAGAAATGGAGGGTATTTATAGGCAAAGGAAAGGATGTTACCATAGGGGTGGGCATTATCGAAGGAAGATAACGCCCCAGATGACGTCATCATGCATCAGCTGGATAGGATATCGCTGACGGGATATCGCCAGTGGGATGTTATCGGGGTATCCTGGGATAGGATGACGCCGTGTGCCCCCCCCCCCCCCCCCCCGGCGCTGATGTCGACCAACCCAGGACTCCTCGATCTAACACGGGCGGTAGCCGGGTGCTGTCGCCAGTCAAGGTCTACAAGGATCTGGCTTTGACTACGGGTGAGAAGACGAATGTACCCTTAGTTTTTCATCAATTGTTATCAATCATTTAAATTAATTTTAGAACCAGATGCATAAAAATTAATGATGCTTATACTCACACAAATCGCTCCTTAGGGAAGAGAGCCATACCATACCCTTTCGGTTAGGGTTTGCCGAAATAGGCACCATGGATGCACAAGGCTCTTTTCCTCTTCTTGGTAGTAAGGTCAGAGGCTTCTTTTCTTCCAACAATCTTCTATTTTCCTGCACATTAGGAGAAATAATAATAGAAGGGAAAACAATCGGATTAGGGTTAGGAAAATCTAAGAGCAATGGCCAAAAATATAGTTTTTGGTGGCTTGCGGCAAAACAATTTTTTTGCACATGTAATGCATCCCTCACTTGTTCTCTCTTGGAATAAACACACATCTCTCCTTTTCTAATGATGTCACTCTCTGCATGCTCTTTATTTTCATGCAAGTGTTTTAAACTCTTATCTCTTTTCCCATGCTCGCTATTTTCATGGGGGCTGTTTTTTATTTCATCTCTTTTCCCATGCTTACTCTTTTCATGGGGGTTGTTTTCCTCATTATTTCTCTCTTTCTTTTCACTCAACTCTCCTCTTTTTCTCTCAATATCCCTGGTGATTTCAGACTCGGCATAAGCTTTCACAAGTCATTTTTGTTCCTCATCTTTCGCCTCAATCTTTGTTTGCACATCTGTGGTTTGTCTATAGCCAAGTACTTGAGGTATGACGTCGACCATAACCTCTCCATCAACCAAATCACTACTGACCAACTTCCCTTGAGGTGCTTGTGAATCAATTTCACGCTTAGTGCCATAGTTACTTGACAACACTTTTGTAACCGGACTCACGCCTATATTCGTTTGTTGCCAAGTCGGCTCCCTCCTCATCGTTGACTTAGTAGGCATGTTACTAGGATAAGGAGAACTCTTCTTCCTTTGCTTCTCTATACTGATCACCTTTTGTAACATATCCTCTAAGTAGAAGAACTCAGTGTAATACAGTGGATCGGTTATCTCTCGGTTGAGGCCTTCGAAGAATCTTACCATCGTCTCCCTTTTGGTCTTCTTGACTTGTGCTCTCTCCAAAGCAATCTCTATCTCATTAAAGTACTCTTCAACACTCTTATTTCCTTGTTTCAAGGTCTCCAACTTTCGGAGAAGCTCACGGCTGAAGTGAGTAGGGATAAAATGGTGTCTTATAATCTGCTTCATCTCCTCCCAATTCTGAACTGGAAAACCCATGAGAGAGGTGCGCTTGTGATTGGTTTGTTCCCACCAACATGTAACATCTCCACTAAACACAGCTGCTGCTAGCTCTACTTTTTTCCTTTCCGAATAATCATGGCAGCGAAAAATAGATTGTACATCTCGCTCCCAATCCAAGTAAGCATTCGGATTGTACACTGCTTTAAAAGGCGGAAGTCTTACCCTTGACTCACTTTTGTTATATGTCTCAGCCTTAACCCTCAAACTAACCGAGATCTTCCTCCTTTCACGCCTATCATACTGCCCTTGCCTCAGATAGGCATCATCCTCATAATCTCGCCCCTTGGACCATTGCGTGTAAGACATTCTGTAATTCCTGTAAATTCACAACACTAGCAAACAAACGTAAATTTGTACTAAACCTAGCACTCCCTCACGTGTTTACTCTCGTGATTAAACTCTCTAATGCACTCACAAAATTCACTCAAAAATCCCTGCAATTGTTCAAGTGTTAGTGAGACTCAAGAGTTTAAGAAAAAAAGGCTTCCAAGAAGACTCTCAAAGACAACTAGCACTAAAAAGAATGGTGACACTTGATATTTGAGTAATTGCAAGAACAACCAATTAAACAAATAGCAAGTAGAGTAGAAGGCAATTTCAAGGAATCAAAGAAAGCTGAAATTGACTCGAAAGGACTCAACAAATCCAATTTTTCAATTCAGATTTTAATATCCAATTGCACTTCAACTCGCTTCCTTGCTAAATCTGACTTTTGTGGTGCAAATACTTCTATATATTTTTGTATTTGCAGAATCGAATTCCTTTCTTTCTCTTTTGTTTGTTTTTTTTTTGTTTTTTTTACTATGAACACAGTTTAGTGTTTCACTCACAACTTTTTACTGCGGACTCCGAATCACTGGATTCTTTTTGATTCGAACTCCTAACAACTTTCCAACTAATCCTTTTTTCACTCAAATCGGACTTCAATAGCTATATATTAAAATTCAATTTTGACTTGATAGAATTTGCACAGATTTTCTCTTATGTTTCGTGACCTTTTTGTTGGTAGAAAACGCAAGTAATTTAGCTAATTTCAACACAACAAACTGGACTAAAAATGCAAACTATTGTTATTCAAGTAACGAACTAAGCACACAAGGAAATCGATTTTAGAATGGAGTAGAAGAAGAAACCGCTTTCAGCAATGAAAACTTGAAAATAATTTAAGATACTTACTAATCTTTGAATGCCTTAAGCTCCGCTACGAACTGATAAATCCTAGTTGCTTAGGATGCATAACACGTAATTTTGATCATTGCTCAAAGATGGATTTTGATGCGGATGAAGATAACTCACTTAGACATCATAAGCCTGCTGGTCGCTAAGCACCAGCCAACCCAAGTCCGAAATACCCGGGTGATGTCATACGGGGTGACGTCATGCATGACCTGGGATGGGATGTCACCGTACAGGTGTCGCGTGAGAGCCCCCTCCGCTGATGTCGACCATCCTAGGGTCGTCCGCCAGGTGGGATGGCGGAGATGCCGCTACAGTGATGTCAATGATTATTATAAGCCCAACTGAAAACAAGCCCGAGTGTTTACCAAGGGCTACTACCTTTTCTTCAGTCTTGCCTCTTCAGTGGTTTATGCATTAATTAGGGCTCGACAGTCGATACGCGCGTCTTTTTAGAACGCTTCTCCTCTTTCCTGTCCCTATAAATAGGCCTTTTTTCTGCATTTGTTTTCACATAATGGACGAAGTCACCAAGAATTTTCTGCTCTCTAAAACTCACACCCTGAGGAACCTGACTCAGGCGGACATTGATTTCCTGGGTGCGCTGAGTACGAAGACTTTGAAGGATATCTTGGAACTCCAGGGGATGCTGACTCCCCTGTAGGCTAGGCAGACTGCTGTCACCATGGAGGACTTCAGCCCCGTGGAGAAAGCGGTGAAGCTGTCAGTAGCTGTTTCTCAGATTCAGCTACTTATGGCCATGCTGCAGCACAGGAAGGATATGCTGGGGTGCTGCCTGAAGAGCATGAGGGCTTATTCTTCCGAACTGACTACTCTGGTGGATGCCCTGAGGGTTATTCCCTTCCTGGAGTCGGAGGATGATGACGCTGGGTAGAATGCTTGACCAGTGGTGGGGACCTTTCTGCTAGGCCTCTTTGTGTTTCTCTTGGTGCTGCCTTTTGTAATCTCGGGCCGTTAGACCCTTTAAATAAATAAAATGTTTTTCCTCATTAGATTGCCGTGTTGTCGATATTTTTCTTCCTCGCAGGCTATCTTGCTTGAAAAATAACCTCTGCACCCATTAACTGTGGGTTTAGCGTCCCTTGGGATCTAGCACCTTTTCGTCTGCTTGACCGGTACATAATAACTAACTTGTCTCCCCTACCCCAACTGCTCTGAATTTATTTTGCGTCATTTCTTCAGTGCTAATGGATTGGGCAACGATCTCGGTGCCTTTTGGTTGGCGCAGATTTTCAACAATTGTAATTATGAAATCAGATCTTTCCCCCAATGGTCGTTGCATCTGATCGCATTGATTATCCTCGAAAGCGAGCGTAAAAGCGGGAGCACCTCCCTTCCTTGGCTATATAATTGGGCCGTTATCGCGAGATCAACCGTCAGCGATCTTAGTGGGTGACATATTTGGTTCGCCTGAAGATAAGGAGAAGTTGCTATAGCTTCCGCCCGACGTTCAACGCGCATGCATTTTGAATGATTCTTTTGCTTGCTTCCGTAAATTTTATTATTTTACCAAGGCCCATGGTGGCAAGCTTCAGAGTTCATCTGACTCAAAGGCACATCTCGACCACGCCTTGGCCAAAGTGAAGAAGTTAACGCAGCTACAGAATCATACTCAGGCGGAGTTAGATGCCTGTCGTGCTAACCTTGCAAGGGAAAAATCCATAGGAAAAGCCAAAGTTGAAGCATTGGAGGCTGAATTGGTAGCTGCTAACAAGAAGAATTCTCTTCTTCATGAAGAGATATCAGTTCGCGACGTGAATCTAGCAAGGGAAAAATCCAAGGGGAAGGCTATCGTTGAGGCTTTGGAGGCGGAGCTGGTGGTAATTGACAAGAGAAATTTTCTTCTTCGCGAAGAGATATCGATCCGTGACACGGATTTAGCCAAGGTTCCGTCAAAGATTAGCTGGTGGAAGAAAGAATCCAAATGGGCCTTTACCGCCGGGTTCGTGGACTATTATCGCAGTAGGACTTTCGATCCTGCTAAGAAAGCCAACTATGCCTCTGCGAAAATGAGTGAGATTGATGGAAGCAAGGAAGGTTTTCTTTCCTCATAGGAGGAAGAAGAAGGCGACGACGGCAATACCGAGATGCTCCCGTTATCTGATGTTTCGGATGTCGCAGATGACGCGAGGGGTTCTGCCTGTCCCCGTTAATTGTTGTTTCTTTCTTGATTTGATCATTGTTGCCATTAGCTTTGTAATAATAACGCCCAAACTTCTTTTAAATAATAATAATTAATCTCTGCCGCGTTATCTTCTTCCTTTGCATTATCTTGGCAACTGTTGACTGAATTAGCGCTGCCTCGCGTTATCTTGATCATCACGTTATTCCGCCTGTCATGGTTTGAAAATCGATTCCACTTTTCTAGAGCATTTAATGCTTGAGAATCCCTCATTAATATAGGGGCAAAGTAATAATAGCCAGACCACACGTGTCCATTCGCAGAGGCGTTAGGGGTTGGTGTCCCCTAGGGAATGGTAAAATCGAAGCGTCTTCTTGCTTCTCTAAAAATTTACTCATTGCTCGTGTCTTTTCTTCCTGATGTTTCCCACACAACGACCGTTTCAACAGTCATTTTGGTTAATCGCTAGGGTTATAAAACCCGCCACATGCTTCCTTTCCTCCTTTTGTTGCTTTATTTTCTCCATAAGTTCTCAAGCCATCTTGCGTTTCTTCTTTCCAACATATGGGCACTCTGATTTCTTCTCTTAGAAAGGTACTTTTGTTCTTTTTCTGTTACTTTTTCATCTTTATACTTCTGCCATGGCTAGAACTCGTCGTCGTCCTCAACCCAAATCTGTTGGGGAGGAAAAGATTGAAAATATTGTTACCACTATCACTTCTCCGACCGTGCTTCAACAGAAATTATCCTAACACAATGCCCACATTCTTGAGGATTGTTCGGTTGAAGTCGCCCCCGATTCGTTATGCCTTAATAGTGAATTGGCCGACAATCGTAGGCTTTTGTTTGCCAAGATATTTGGCTATGGTTTCCAGTTTCCTCTTCATCCTTTAGTGGAACAGTTATTTGCCACTCTTAACTTAAATACCGTCCAATTGACCCCTAATACGTACTGTTGCATTTACGCATTCATAGAACTTTGTAGATATAAAGAGATCACCTCTCCTTCCCTTTTGCTGCTTCAATCGCTTTTTCAATTGTACAGTCGTATGGGTGTTATAGCGATATCGCCACGTTATGATGACGAATCGTTAAAGCCTTTTACCTGGAAGCTTCTGCACCTTGAATCTTCCATTGATAATTGGAAAAATGAGTTTTTTATTATTAATCTGGCTGGCCCCTGGTGGAGAACCGGTTTTAATCACGACATCAGGGATGGTGCCTGGGGTCAGCGAAGGCCTCTCCCTTCGCCTGAGCAAGGCTGGTTAGACAAACTGCTCGAGTTGAACCTTAGCTTTCATACTCACAAATTGGCGTGCAAGATCGATATTTGAGCCTGTGTTGAAAGTGAGTATTTTGCTATTTTCTTGTTATTTCAAGGGGTACTAACTCTAACATTGTCTTGCGATTGTGCAGAACCTCCGCCTGGCTGGAAGCCTGAGTGCATTAGAAGACGAGAGAGGAGGGCTCAAAAGAGGACAGAAAGAGAGGAAGCTGCCACTGCCGCTGCCTCTACCGCTACTGCTACGGCCGTTAATCCAGTTCTACCGTCTGTTGCAACTATTAGTCCCATTCAGGGATCTAGTTCTCAGACTGGTGAGGAGGTTGTTATCATCCCTGCCTCTGTTCTGACTGTTTCTGCCATCGTTATTCCTGTTCAAGAGTCTTCTTCTAGAGTTTTCGGCGGGAGAAGAAAGAAGAGGAGAAGACGCGTTGCCGCCCTTGCTCCTCCCTCTGGTGTGGTAATCTCTTCAGAGGTGCCTGTCAATGATATCGCTACTGTATATTTTCTTTCATGCCCTCGTTATCTCACGTATTGCATTTTTTAACATTTTCCAACAATTTTTAATTTTTTTATCTTTCTCAATATTTCTCATTGTAGGATATTGTTGCTGCCTCTGCTCACCCATCATCAGAGGATAACATGAACTTGTCTCACATGTTCAATCAACGTCGCAAGAAACTGCGACATGACGGGGAGGGCGCTAGGTTGTCGGGGGGTCCCGTTATCGACCAGGAGGGGAATAGCGGGGGTGTTGCCGCCTTTGCTTCTGAAGTGCCTTCTGGGGGTCAATCTTCTGATAATTTAAGGATTGTGGGTGGTTCTGGGTCCTTTCAGGTTTCGCCCAATTCCTTTGGCACGTCGCCTGATGAGGAAGGATTTTCTTCAACACTAAATGCCCGGTCTTGAACTCGCGTGGCCGCACTTTCTTGTTGTAAGCATTATCCATTCTCTTTTGATATAATTATGCATGGCACATAACAGCCAAACGTTTCTCTGAAATGAGATTCAATTGCTCATATCTCACCCTTGCCCAATTAGATTCTTCTACTCTTGACTCTGCCAAGACTTTGAGGGAAGGAATTTCTACCTCAAGTGGGATCACCGCTTCCATACCGTAGACCAAAGAGTATGGAGTTGGTCCCTTAGCGGTAAGAATCGCAATCTGATAAGCGTGCAAAGCAAAAGGAAACATGTCATGTCAATCCTTATGAGTGACTACCATCTTCTGGATGATTTTCTTTAAGTTCTTATTTGCGGCTTCGACCACGCCATTCATTTTTGGGCGATAACGTAAGGAGTTTCGGTGTTTCATTTTCCATTATTGGTAAAGGTCGTTGATCATTTTTCCATTCAGGTTAGTACCGTTATCTGTAATAATCATTTTAGGGACTCCATAGCGGCAGATGATGTTCTTCTCGATGAACCACATGGTTGTCTTTTGAGTGATGCTTGAGTAAGAGGCGGCCTCCACCCACTTAGTGAAGTAATCGATCGCCAGAAGATGAAGCGATGGCCGTTAAAGGCTTTTGGATGAATTTGGCCAATGATGTCAATTCCCCACATTGCGAAGAGCGAAGGCGATGTCATGCTAAAAAGAGGAGCCGGAGGGACATGGAGATGGTCGGCGTAAATTTCGCATTTGTGGCATTTTCGGAAGTAATCGATGCAATTTCATTCAACGGTGAGCCAAAAATAACCTTGTCTCATGATTTGTCTCGCTATCATATGCCCACTAGCGTGTGTGGAGCAAACCCCTTCATGGTTCTCGATCATGATCTTCTTGGCTTCCGTAACGACGACACACCGAAGTAAGGCTCCATCCTCCCTTCTTTTGTACAAGACCTCACCATCGAGGTAGAAATCCAAAGCCAAACGCTGAAGAGTCTTTTTACTACCTTGGCTTGCCCCCGATAGATACACCCGATTTTTTATGAACCGTACTAAGTAGTGGAACCATGGTTTCTCGTCAGGTTTATTTTCCAAAGTAGCGCAACATGCCAGCATTTCCTTTACTTCCACCCTCAATGGTTGAAGCATTACTCCACATTCCAATTTGAACATTGAGGCCAAGGTGGCTAACGCGTCTGCGAAGCGATTCTTGTCCCGATCGATCCTATCGAACTTGGTTTCTTTGAATTCTCCCATGAGTTGTGTGTGCAACCTCTGATAAGGTATTAGCTTGGAATCCTGGGTTTGCCACAAATCTTGAGCTTGATAGATGACGAGGGCCGAGTCTCCGAAGATTTTTAACTTCTTTACTTTTAGGCCAATTGCCGCTAACACATGCTTCGTATTTGGCGATGTTGTTGGTGCACGGAAAATTCAGCTTGCATGCTATGGGGAATTGACTACCATATGGGGCTATGACCACGACACCTACCCCCTTTCCTGAGAGGTTTACTGCACCATCGAAGAACATGGTCCACCAATCATCTTCTTCTAAATTTTCTATGATTTCATCATCAATTACCATGATATCTTCGTCGGGGATGTCGAACTTTATAGGCTCCTACTCGTCCATGGCATTATCGGCTAAGTGATCGGCAAGAGCACTTGCCTTGACCGCCTTTCGCGTCACATATACGATCTCATATTCGGCCAACAAAACTTGCCATCTACAAATTCGGCTTGATAAGTACGGCTTCTCGAAGATGTATTTCAAAGGACCCATACGAGAAATTAGCCATGTCGTATGATACAACATGTATTGTCTGAGTCTTCGGGCACTCCATGCTAAAGCGCAACAAGTCTGTTCCAATGCCGAATAGTGCATCTCGCATTGGTTAAACTTCTTGCTTAAGTATTAGATAACTTGCTTGCGTCTTCCGGATTCATCGTGTTGTCCTAAGCCACATCCCATAGCGTTAGCCGTGACCGTTAAATAGATGAGTAAAGGGCGTCCTAGAGTAGGAGGGACTAACACAGGTGGACTTTGTAGATATGTCTTAATCTTCTCAAAGACCCTCTAATAATCTTCATCCCATTCGCCCTCTTCGTTCTTTCTCAATATTTTGAACATCGGCTCGCAGGTGAGCATTAACTGACTAATAAAGCGGGCGATATAGTTGATGCACCCCAAGAAGCTTCGTACCTCTTTTTTAGTCTTGGGAGAAGGTAACTCTTGAATAGCTTTCACTTTGTCAGGATCTACCTATATGCCTCCGTTACTAACGATGAACCCTAGCAATTTTTCGGACGTTACTCCGAAGGTGCACTTGGCGGGATTCAAACGTAATCAAAATTGCTGCAATCTTTCAAAGACCTTTCTTAGGATGTCTACATGATCTTGTTCTCCCCGAGATTTGGTGATCATATCGTCGACATAAATTTTGGCCTCTTTATCCATCATGTCATGGAAAAGAGTGACAACGGCGCGCTGATAAGTGGCACCTGTGTTCTTTAATCCGAAAGGCATCACCTTGTAGCAAAAGGCCACCCAAAGCGTGATGAACGTTGTTTTCTCGCTATCTTCAGGAGCCATCTTAATCTAATTGTGTCCTGAAAATCCATCCATGATGGAGAACATGTTGCTGTGAGCGGCGCTGTCCACTAGGACATCAATATGAGGGAGTGGGAAGTCATCCTTGGGACTTGCTCGATTAAGATCTCGAAAATCCATGCACATGCGGACTTTTCCATCTTTCTTTAGTACGGGAACAATGTTGGCGACCCAATCGGGGTATTTGGTGACTTTTAAGAAACCTGCCGCTAGTTGTTTCGTGACTTCCTCTTTTAATTTCAAAAGGATGTCGGGACACATTCTTCAAAGTTTTTGTTTTATGGGTTTGAATTTGGGTTTTAATGGGATGCAGTGCTCGACTATGTTGGGGTCAAGACCGGGCATATCTTCGTATGACCAAGAGAATGCATCCGAGTATTCCTTAAGGAGGGAGATTATCCTTTCTCTCCGACTAGAGTCTAAGGTTGTTTCGATCTTGACAATCTTCCAATTTCCATTGCTTGCACCCAAGTTTATTTCTTCCAACTCCTCCTAATGAGGGATTATTTCTTTCTCTGAACTCTCGACTAAACGGGCCAATTTGCGTGGGACCCCATCCTCATTTTCAATTGTGGCGATAATTTCTTCACCGGTAAAGACATAGGGTATATCAAGACCAACCGAATTAACATTTATCTTGAAAGTAAAATGCGAACAGTAAAAGACGTTTGGAAAAAAAGGCTTGCGTATATTTATTATCATAAAAGGAACGTGAGTTCCTACAAAAAGAGTTTATCAAACTTGAGAAAGTAAAAAAAGAAAACATGCACAAAGAAATTACGGAGAGACATCAGGAAGCATGGTGGTGGTCCAATTGCGCAAAACCCCCTAGACTTCTTCACGAAAATGGCCAAGCCTTGAGACGATTCTTCTTCTCCGAGGGTACAAATACGGAAATCTGGAGCTATAACAACCATGGTTGAATCTGAGTTGACGATTTCAGCCGCGAAGGGAAAAGTGGTTCTGATATGAGGGATACTCATGCCATAAAAAGGCGTTGGACGCCCAAACAACTTGGCTAATTGCCTTTCCTTCTTTTACTTGGAGATCCTAACGAAGTCGGCTTTGTTTGGTTGATACCCCAACCCAAAATGGTCTCCGATATTCTTAGGAGATGCTAGGTTTTTTTCTCCCCGTAGCATGGCTTATAGCCTTTTCCCTAGTTGAGAGTCGTTCTTTGGTGTTACACTAGAGACTAGCACGGTCTCCTCAGGAATTTGGGCTTTAGGGATGGTCGATACCTCCTCTATCCATTCCGCGTTCACGATTTTGAAGGCTTGGAATGAGCTTTCCAAAGTTTTGGTGCCTTCGATGTAAGGCATGGACGATTGCTTTGCTAGGATCAAAGCTTCCTCCGCTCTTATCATGACGAGAATGCCATCCTTTACATACTTGATGCATTGATGTTAAGAAGAGGGAACGGCTCCCGCCGCATGGATACAAGGTCGCCCTAAGAGCATGCTGTATGCGGGTTGGATTTCCATGATTTGGAAGGTCAAGGTGAATGTGTGGGCCCCGATTACCATGTCCAATTCAAAGTTCCCAATGATCTCCCGAATAGTTCTATCGAAGGCTCGGGCCATCATCCCACTTGGCTTTAAAAGAGGCATGTCGATCGGTAATTATTCGAGGACATATTTGGGCATGACATTTAGTGCGGACCCATTATCAATCAAGGCCTTTGATATGACGTGCCCTTTGTATTCTACGGTTATGTAGAGGGCCTTGTTGTGACTTATCCCCATGGGGTCGATTTCTCCCTCAGAGAAGGTGATGGTGCTCAAGGCTTGGATTCTCCCCACGAGGTTTTCCACCCCTTCTATGGTGATGTCTTTGGTTACAAAAGCCTCATTCAAGACTTTCAAGAGAGATCGCTGATGAGGCTCCGATGTGAGAATTAATTCCATGATGGTGATGCGAGCTGGGGTTTTCTTCAATTGTTTAATGACATCGAACTCGCTTCTCTTCATGATTTTCAGAAATTCAGTCGCATCACCTTCGGTCACGGGTTCATTCACCCCTTGCGTTTTCTCTACTACTTCTTCGGGAATCAACGGACCTTTCCCTTCGGCTTGCTTTTGTTTCTCAACTTCCTCCAAAATGTAACACCTCCCGGTATGAGTCATGCCTCCAACATTGAAGGTTTCGGTCGTTGATGTAGTGAAGGGAGGAGTCATGATAACCGTGTATCCGTAGTCGAATGGGATGGCATGCAAGTCTTGGCTAGGGGCATTCCGAGCGAATTTGAATACTAGCTTGAGTGGCGTTTTGAGTCTCAGCTTAGGCCACACATTTGAACGTATATGGGGTCGGAGGTTCATCCTCAATAGTGTCGATTCCCTCTATCATGTGGGTTTTCTCTTTGACGTGAATAACCCCGAAACCCACAAGTTTTTTTTACTTTTTCCATAAAAAATCCGCAATCTTAGATCCCATGGTCACTTGCCCAACGACATAACAAGCAAGCACCCAAACCTTTTTCTGAGTGCGGTAGGTAGCCACTCTCGACTAATGTGGCAAAAAACCTTTCTCTAGTCAACCCTAAAATGAGAGGAAAAGGATCTTCAATCTCTTCTGCCGGCACGACGTTTACCCCTCCGCTTCCTCAAGCGTGATTTGGGAGAGGGTTAGTAGTAGTGTTGGGTCCTTTAGCTATTCCTTCAAAGGAGACCCATCTGCTCTTAACCAATTATTATATCTTTATTTTAAAGACGAAGCAATTCTCCATCGTGTGACCTGGAGCTCCAGCATGATATTCACATTACGCGTTGGGGTCATACCATTTTGGGTAAAGAGGTAGCTGAGGTTGGGCCGGGATCGGTGCAATTTTTCCGGTTGCCAAGAGGTGCTTGTAAATTTCCTCCGCGGGAAGAGGAAGTGGCGACGGTGGTTCCCAATTCCCATGGTTATCTTGAGCAACTAGGTAGTTAGGGTTCTTCGGTGGGTTATATGGTCTAGGTTGCGCGGGTTGCGATATTTGTGGTGAAGGATATGAGTAAGGTGGGAATGGTGCGGGGTATTGCGGAGCCACATTGGCAATGGGCATTGGTGGAGGAAAAAATGGCTATTGATATGGCGATGACGCGTGGTATGGAGGTGGCGCGAAGGGTTTCCTATAGTTGGACTTGTGGGACACAAAGACGACCTCTTTCTTCATGGGAGGTGCTTTCTTAAGTGTTGCCTCGGGGGTGGGAATGATGATTCTCCCTGTCTTTACCCCTTGTTCGACCCTTTCCGCTATCAGAACGATATCAAAAACATTGTTCGATGGATTGGAGATAAGGTAGGTGTAGTAAGGGGCCTTGAAGGTGTTTACAATGTTGGCTATGAGCTCTTTGTCGCTTAGCGGAGGAGAAATTCTGGCCGCTAGCTCCCTCCATCTCTGAGCATCTTTACCGATTCACTGATTTTCTTTTCTAGATCCTGAAGATCGGAGCGGTCCGGCGCTACCTCCATGTTGAACTTGTATTGCTTGAAGAAAGCATCGGATAGATCCCTCCAAGTCTTAATCTTGGCCCTATCTAAGCCCATGTACCAAGTCAAAGCATGCTTGGCCAAGCTCTCTCTAAACAAATGAATCAACAGGGGCTCATTGTGTATCATTTCGGTCATTTTGTTGCAATAGGCCTTGAGGTGAGTCTTTGGGCACTCGACCCCAGTATACTTTTCGAAATCTGAAACCTTGTAGTTTGCAGGCATTATGATCCCCAGGATCATGCACATGTCTGCGGGACCCGTAGCGTCGAAGGGGTCAGTCCCTTCAATAGCTTTGAGCCTTTCTTCTAGATAGCTCAATCTATCTATATTTGGTCTCTCTGTGATAACAGCACTAGGACCAACGGGTAACAGAGGTTCCAACTGTGGTGTTTGATGGACGATAGGAAGTCAAATTCCTGAAGGCTCAGGAATCATGACTTCAGTGGAGTGGCCCTAAGGAGGGCGGAGATACCAAGATTCCTTGTGGATTTGATTTTTACCATAGTCCAATGTAGGATTAATTGAAAGGTGCTGTAGAGAGGTAGTAATTTCCTCACCTGTGTTAACTACAGGATTTTCGGTGGTAGGTATGATGAAGGGATCAACGGATTTGCAATTGCTCACGTTGAATAAATAAAAGAGGGGTAGAAAGCATACTTTCGAGCGAAGACAAACATAAAAGAAATTTCTCATTAACTTTCCTGGAAATGAAATTGAAATTTCCCTTCATAATCCAATTACCCATCAGCAACAGCATCAAACCCATTAACGAGAAGGCATAATTGATACCAAAATGGCATCAAGGATAGAAAAGAGGAGTTATAATCATACGTAATTGAAAATTGTAAGTAAGTAATTTGAGTGTCTGCAATTTTTGGCTCCCGTGGTGCGACCCGAGTTCCCTTTCGAGGAATCAAATGCATTTAAGCTTTGCAGCTAGGATCTATCTCAAGTTATCAATTAAAACTTAAGTGATTTACAAACAGAATTGATGATTGATGCGAAAATGAAAGACGAAGGATGCAGCGGAATCAACACGATGACGATGAACAAGGAAACAGAACAATAATAGTTGAATTTGCAGTTGGATAATTAATTTAAAATGATTGATTAATAATAAAAGATCAAATCACACTTTCTAGCAAACATCCAAATACATAAATCTAGAATATTCATCGATTACAAATATCCCGAAAGTTGTTTAGGACTTAACACAAATAATAAATTAAAGGTTGAAGACTATGGATCTTTTACTTACAATGAATCAAGTCGTCTTCTGGACTTGATCCTCACAAGGTGAATTTCTGGTGTTTAGAGGGCGAAGTATTTTCTATGCAAGCAATAAACACTTTACACAAAAACTGACTAAAATGAGAGAAGAGTTTGCTATTTATACTAGTAAGTACAGCTGGATCCGTAAGTCTGTTTGTTGAGCATTCCTCCTATCCCTTGTGGAGGTTCCCAATAACTATCCTATAAGCTTCGGGCTCTTGGGTTCTGCTATGGTGCGCAATCACCGTTAATGTCCATTTCTTGGGACGATATACTTTTGTCTTCATCTCTACCGTTATCCATAGCGTTAGCTTCCTAGCCATGTTGCGGGTTATCGACCCTTTTGGCGCCATCTTCTGCTCTTTAAGCGTTATAGTAGTCGTGATCGCATCATCTCCTCCTCCTTTGAAAGGATTCGTCTTTGAATCCGTTACCTCAGCTCGTCTGTTATCTGCATTGTAAAGAGTTAAGTCATTAATATGGAAGGAGTTGCTCATGGATCCATACTCACCCGGTAAGTCAAGGATATAAGCGTTGTCATTGATCCAGTGGAGGATTTCAAAGGGTCCGTCGCTGTGGGGACTCAACTTCCCTTATCGTTGCTGAAGGAACCTATCTTTGTGCCAGTGCAACCAAACCCATTGGCCTGGCTCAAACAATGTCGGTGTTTTTCCCTTGTTCTGTTTGATGACTTCTCTTGTGTTTATTGCTTCTATGTTCTTCCGGACTTCCGCGTGCAACCTCTTAACCTCCTCTGCCTTGGTTTCACCATCTACACACTCAAGCACACTCAAAGATAATGCTAAGAGATCAAGAGGGGTCAGGGGTTGAAACTCGTATACCACCTCAAACGGAGAGAAGCCAATGGTTGAGTGATAGGTATGGTTGTAAGCAAATTCAATAAATGCAATGCTATCTTCCTACTTAGTACCGTGTGTGTCAACCATGACTCACAATAATGACCCTAAGGTCCTATTCACTACTTTCATCTGTCCGTCTGTTTGAGGATGACTCGTAAAAATGACTCAAGAATTTAGTATCCCTGTCACTAACGATTGTTCTAGGTATGCCATACAAACGGACAATGTTTTGGAAGAATAGATGAGCAATACGACAGGCGTCATGAGTTTTTGCACAGGGAATGAAATGAGCCATCTTGAAGAAATGGTCAACAACAACAAAGATGGAATTATTACCGGTTCTAGACCTTGGCAGTCCTAAAATAAAATCCATCCATAAATCAAACCAAGGATGACTAGCTACCGGTAATGGCATATAAGATGCATGATGCATGGATGTAGACTTAGCCTGTTTGCATACAAGACATTTAGTAATTAACTTCGTTACATCGATTTTCATCTTTGGCCAAAAGAAGTGGTATTTCAGCGCATGTAATGTCTTGGTAATACTAAAATGACCATTTAATCCACCCCCATGGGCTTCCAACACAAGTAATTCTCGGATGCTAGACTTGGGTATGCAAATCCGTTTGTGTTTGAATAGGAATTCATCATGCTTCATAAAATGCAAGTAGGGCCCTTTATCACATGCAGCATATATGTCACGGAAGGTTTCATCATGTTTATAATGGTTTACTAGATGGGAAAATCCAAAAAAAAAATAGCTTCAAGGGAATTAATGAGCATGTACTTTCTTGAGAGAGCGTTGACAACCACATTTTCCTTTCCCCTTTTGTACTTGATGGTGTAATGGTAGGCTTCAATAAGTTCCATCCACTTGGCATGCCGATTGTTGAGCTTCGCTTGACCTAGGAGGTACTTTAGGCTCAAATGATCCATATGGATGACAAATTAGTTCGGAAATAGGTAATGTTCCTAAACCATGAGCGATCCCACCAAGGCATACAGCTCCCTGTCATACATGGAGTAGTTGAGTAGCGCTCCCAATAACTTCTCGTTGAAATAGGCTATCGGGTGCCCTTCTTGAGTAAGCACTGCACTGATACCTATCCCGCTACCATCGCACTCCAGTTCAAATGCCTTATTGAAATTCGGTAAAGATAGTACCGGTGGCTACATGAGTCGGTTCTTCAACTACTGGAAGGCTTTTTCCTGTCTGTCTCCCTATTCAAACTGTACATTCTTCATTGTGAGCTCGTTGAGTGGAGCGGCTATTGTCGAGAAATTGGGAACAAATCTCTAATAGAAGCTAGCCAGACCATGGAAGGACTTGATGTCATTGGCGTTCTTCGGGCATGGCCATTCCCGGATGACCTTTACCTTATCTTCATCAACTTGTACTCCATCTATACTCATAAAAAAACCAAGGAAATGCACTAGATCCAAACAAATTCACACTTAGTTAATTTGGCATATAATTTATGAATCCTAAATGTGTGGAGTACGGTGCATAAGTAGGGAACATGAGTTTCAAGTCAAGGGTTATAGATAAGGATGTCGTCAAAGTAAACAACAACAAAATGCCCGATAAAATCACGCAACACATGGTTTATCAAATGCATAAAAGTACTTGGCACGTTAGAGAGACCAAATGGCATTACCATCGATTCTTACAAACCGTACTTTGTCTTGAAGGAGGTCTTCCAATCATCTCCCTTATGCATCCGGATCTGGTGATATCCGTTCATCAAGTCTATCTTAGAGTAAATAGTACTACAACTCAACTCGTCCAACATGTCGTCGAGGCACAAAATGGGATGATGGTACTTGACGGTGATTTTATTGATGGCCTGACAGTCCACACACATACGCCACGTTTCATCTTTCTTGGGTACCAATAGTACCGGTACTGCGCATGGCGGCATACTCTCTCAGATGAATCCCTTACTCATAAGATCCTCTACCTGACATTGAAGCTCCTTGGTTTCTTTCAGTTTGGACCGCTAAGCTGGTCGATTGGGTAATGTCGATCCTGGTACTAGGTCAATCTTGTGCTCAAATCCTCTGATGGGAGGTAGGCCTATCAGTATCTCTTTCGGGAACACATCATCGAATTCCTGCAAGAGGGAAACAATCGGACTGGGTAGGGAAGAAAGGTCAGGATTAATAGTTAAACAATGTGCTTTCTACCAAAGTACAAGATACTATTTGTTAGAATGCAATGCATGCCTCGCATCCCTTCTCTTCGCATACACACTCAATGATTTGAGTTCATGCTTGCTCTTTTCATGACATGTGTTTTGCTCATTTCCTTCCTTTTTCTCTCCACTCCTTTCCCCTCGCAATCGCTCTTGCTCACTCCCATTACCATGCTTACTCTTTTCATGGCGTGCTTTGCCTTCTCGGCTTTTTTTCTTCTCTCAAAATCTTTGCTATATGTAACTCAGCGCTAGCTTTTTCCATTTGTCGTTGGTCCTCACGGACTTGAGATGGTGATAGACGTGGAATGTTGAGCTTCTTACCGCGATGGGTAAGCTGAATTTTATTGGTGCACGTATCATGAATTACATTCCTATCGAACTGCCATGGGCGACCGAATAGAAGATTTCTAGCATCCATCGATAAAACATCACACAAACGTTCATCCTTATATCCACCCATCTTGAAACTCACAAGAAGTTGCTTCTTGACCTTAACCTCCCCATCATCATTGAACCAATGGAATGAATATGGCTTAGGATACGGTGTTGTTAGTAAATTTAGCTTGCTCACTAAGATGTGACTTGCGGCATCTACCACACTACCATTATCCACAATCATAGACACAATCTTGCCATGTACCACACATCGAGAATGAAAGAGGTTCTCCCTTTGCTCATCATCCAACTTAGCGTGTGCATTTAAACTTCTCTGTACAACCAAGGTCATTGCCGAAGTTGGTAGAATTTCTTCATCACTTCCCGTTACTATTTCCTCATCCCGATGTTGTTCCTCCTGATAGTGTTCCTGACGTAGAAATTCTTCTCCTTCACTATCGGTCTCATATATTCCTTCCCTAATAACAATCACCCATCGGTTTGGGAATTCGGATGAAATGTGCCCTCTTCCCCGACACTTGAAGCATTCAATGTTGGAAGAATATTTTTTAGATGGTGGGTTAGGACTTACCAGATTAGATGTTACCGGTATAGAGTTGGGCTTGGTAAAAGGCGTGTAAGATTTCATTGTAGAAGATGAATTTGTTTTGGTGTAAGGTGAGCTTTTCGAATGTTCTTTCGGGTAAGGCTTCCAAGGTGATTTAGGCTGAGATGAGTAGGTGTTAGAAGGGTTGGTGTTTCGGCTAGGGAAGTTTTTTCGTTTGATGGCTTATGGATTTCTACCTTCAAGGAGTAGTGTAACATAGGCTGTAATCTTTCAAAATTCCGTAGCTCCAGCTTGTACTTGAACTTCTCATTCACAACCTTAAAAAATTTAGCCATAGTTACCTCTTCATCTTCATGGGTATCGGTTTGTGTGAGAAGAGATTCAAGCTCATTGTAATAGTCTCCTAGAGACTTCCTCCCTTGGTTGAGCCCTTGCAATCGATTTTGCAAGTCCCATTTATAGAAGGACGGTACAAATCTCTCCCTCATAACTTGCTTCATCTACTCCCAAGTCTGGATGGTTCTTGCCCCACTCCTTTCCCGATAAATTTTCTCCCTCTAACTCAATGAATACCCATCAAACTCCATCGTAGCAAGTTTCACCTTCTTACCCTCCGAATACTGATGGCAATTGAAGATACACTGGATTTTGCCCTCCCATTTGATGTACTCAGACGGGTCAGTAGTTTCTTCGAAGGTAGGGATTTGTACTTTGATGTTGTTCAAATTATCATCATACCGAGGTTCTGGTAACCGTCCTCCCCTTCCTCGATTCATCCGCTCTCTCTCCTCATAATCATCAAATTCCTCATTTGCTCCTTCGTGCAAATCCTCATAGAACTCTCGATCATGGTAAGGAGTCGTGATGCCTTGTAAGTGAGGGACTAGAGCTCCATTGTTACCGATAGAAGTACCATCGCCTTGGTGAAGAACCCAGTTATCAGTACTTTGAGGATTACGGGACATACCATTAAGCACAAAGAAGTACCGGTATGATGGGAGCCTCGTTCCTGCGGCTGTCTGGATGTGTGGCTACGGTGACACTAAGCATCGTAGCCTTGGGCTCGCAGGTCTCTAAGCACAAAGTCGTGCACTTCGGCATTGACGAGGCCTTCTCAGGGACCTGTGGTAAAGGTATTTGGAAAGCCTTGGTTGACTATCCCCTTGCCCCTTCCATACCCGTCATCGCTATCATGTCCCTCTGACTCCGTCTCGCAGATACCATCTTAGATTACCTCCCCATATGGCTTGAAGGTTTGGATCCTTTTGGGCCTTAGAAACATTAACGGGTTTACCTTGCGCCAACATGAAGGACTGAAATATTTCCCTCAACTACGCTTGGCCTCATTCCATAGCCTCAATCTTAGTCATCAGCGATGGACTCGCCTCAATGGATTTCGCATCATTGTGGTTGACTACACTTTTGGTAGACATAATGAAATTTGTATATGCACAACATTTCAAAGATTAACAAAAATGTATAAAAAGTTACAAAATAAAAAAAATAAATAGACAATTTATTAATATGTTGAAAAATTGACTCTAAACACTTTTAAGACTCGGCACAACAAATTTCAACCAAGAAGGAAGAAGGAAAGTCGGTTGTAAATCAATGAAAACACAGTCAGCTTGAAGAGCTCCAAGAACACCAAAATCTCAAAATCTCAAAATCTGCGATCTTCAAATCCAGTGCTCAAAGGGTTCAAAAATTCACCAATAGCTCAGTAAACTCAAATCAAACACAGTTTGCACAATAATGGTCTCCAAACATAAATGTTGTGTCGATTTTGACAGAAAACAAAGACCCAAATGATAACTCAAGCGGCAAAGCTCCGCTACCACATGGTACGATCCGAGTTCCCTTTCGCGGAATCAGATGTGTTTGAGCTTTGCAGCTAGGATCTAGCTCAAGTTATCAATTAAAACCTAAGTGATTTACAAATAGAATTGATGATTGATGCGGAAATGAAAGACGAAGGATGCAGCGGAATCAACACGATGACGATGAACAAGGAAAGAAAACAATAACGATTGAATTTGTAGTTGGATAATTAATTCAAAATGATTGATTAATAATAAAACATCAAATCACACTTGCCAGCAAACATCCAAATACAGAAATCCAGGATATTGATCAATTAGAAATATCCCGAAAGTTGCTTAGGACTTAACATAAACAGTAAATTAAAGGTTGAAAACTATGGATCTTTTACTTGCAATGAATCAAGTCGTCTTCTGGACTTGATCCTCACAAGGTGAGTTTCTTGTGTTTAGAGGGTGGAGTATTCTCTACGCAAGCAATAAACACTTTACACAAAGACTAACTAAAATGAGAGAAGAGCTGGCTATTTATACTAGTAAGTACAGCTGGATCCGTAAGTCTTCTGATAGGTCTTCCCGGTAACCGTCCCGAAGGTTTCTGGTTTTGTCGACGACTCTTGGCGACTCTTCGGAAGGCTTCCAGTATTTGGCGCTTCCTAGATAAGAGGCGCGTTCTTAGTAACATATGTATTTCCTGTAACTTCCCTGAATACGTCTGTTTGTTGAGTGTTCCCGGTATCCCTTGTGGAGGTTTCTGGAAGATGGAGGTTTTCAGACATGTTCTTGGTAACTATCTTGTAAGCTTCCGGCTCTTGGGTTCCACTATGGTGAGCAATCGCCGTTAATGTCTGCTTCTCAGGACGGTATCCTTCTGTCTTCATCTCTGCCATTATCCATAGCGTTAGCTTCTTGGCCATATTGCGAGTTATTGGCCCTTTTGGCACCATCTCCTGCTCTTCAAGCGTTATAGTAGTCGTGATCGCATCATCCCGCCCTATGGGCGAGAAATGAAAAAACCTATCTTCTTTCAAATAAAATAATTTTTTCAATTCTATTTAAAATATAATTGAAATTAAATATTCGAATTAAAATGAAATTTTCAAGTTACAATGGGCGGGAAATGAAGTTTTCAAGTTACAGTGGCCGAGAAATGAAAAAAATAGAGTATATATAAGAGCATTATACATACATGGTATATATATAGTAACAAATGTTATCAAATTAATTTGTTCGAATTTATTACACTTACTATATTTATATAAATTTTAATATTATAAATATTTTAATTTAAATAGAAATTTAGATCAATAAAAAAATAATTTAATTAAGGATACATGACGACCTAGAAAGTATAAATTTTTATATTTTTAAAAATATTTTATTTTAAAGTTGGAAATTTCATGAGAAACCTACTGTTTTTTTTAAATGTAAATATTTGTTTTGAATAACAATGTGATATAAATTTGTTAATTTCTATATAAAATGTCATTCAAATTAAACTTTCCAATAAAATCATTTTGTAAGCTAGCTAAGAAACTATTTACTTAATTACATATTAATTAATTAGTAAGATTATGTAATTTCTTATATATATATATATATATTATAGATACATTTGTATAATTACCAAAAATGGCCCACTTGGAGCTCTCGATTCCGCGGTGAGAGTCAACAAAGCAGTCGCGTCGTCCTACCTATTTAAACTTTGAGAATAGGTCGATGGCGTTGGGCCCTCGATGCCTCTAATCATTTGTTTTACCTGATTGAACTCATACCGAGCGCTAGCTATATTGAGGAAAACTTCGGATGGAACCAGCTACTAGACGGTTCGATTCGTCTTTTTCCCCTATATATACCTAAGTTAGAAGAACGACTTACACGTCATTATCGCAAATTTACATTAAAAAAATATTAGTTTTTAAACAATTATCTCACTTTTATATTAAATAAACTGACCAATAGTTTGATTGTTTGAGTTCGAAAGGAGTAGTACTTCATTGAAATTACTACTCCACAACAACAACAATAACAAAACAGATCTACTTCTCCCCACAAAATAGAAAAACAACAATTAAACAACTCGGAGTAAAAGATATAATTTGGAATAAAACAAAATAACTTAATTTTCTAACAATCATGCTCGAATGAGATAATCACAAAATCTAAAGAAATAAAGGTAGAAAAATATTCAAGAGTATTTTTTTATAAAAAATAAAAGAGAAAAAAATTAATTAATTATACCCAAGTCAGATGAGCGATACGCACGTCAGCACCTGCACCACACGTACCTTATCTCTTCTGCACCTCATCTCTTCTGCATCTCCTCTTCCAACTCCAACGACCCTTTCTCTTCTTCTTCCACTCTCCGTCAGCCTCTCATATCATCGGCATCCTCTTCCAATTGCGCGATTGAGTTGATCCTTTCTTGTCATCATCGATAACTCCGTCGGCCTCTAAGCCTTGCCGTTGACAAGTCCTCCAGCCTCTCTCGTCTTCCTTGACCACCCGATAATTAGTAATGGTTTTATCAAATTAATTTATATATATATACATTAAAGAGAACAAAAGTTTGAGAGTTCGATCCGATCATATTCATGTTGTAAATTTGATTCGATTCATGCTAATATTATCAATATATTCATGCTGTTTCTGTAAGATTTTGCTTGCTTGGTTGTCTTCGGCTTTCAACTTTGAATACTAACTAGTATTCATTATTTGTAAGGAAACTTTGGTTTCTAAGGAAAAAAGTGATTTTAGGTTAATTGAAGCAATTTTAAGATTCTTGTTGTTGAGATGGTACAAATGTATTTATCTATGAGGTACATTATAAGAAATTACATAATCTTACTACCATCAGAAATCTCTTCTCTGATCTCTATCACCCTAACCTCTAGCTAACCCTAACCTCTTCTCTGATCTCTATCACTACCATCAGAAATCTCTATCACCTCCACAATCTTCGATCACCATTTCTCCGGCCAACGCCTCTTCAAGTGACACCTCTTTCCCATTCTAATATTTTCGAGTTCCGACCAACGTCATTTTTTCGTACCTAGCTACAACGAGCAATGGCTGGCAAACAGAGCAAAGCATTGGTTCTATACGGAGATGGGTTGGCGTGTTTCATGAATTCTGCACACACCCATCTCCACTCCCTCGCATGCGATTTCTTAAGCCTCCCCAATGCTCCGCCCTTAGGTTCACATCCCCTGGCACTTTCTCAACTCTCTGCTTATTCTTACTTTTACTTATATTCTAGTTTCATGGTCAAGCATCCATGATTCTTTTTCCCCTTATTTTGATTGAATTTGCTTATTGGGTTCTTCAATTTTACGAATTGTGATGTGGAATTGCTCATTTTTCATTCATGGATTTCAAAGAGATACCCATGTTGTTTTGATTGGTTACCTTATAGTGGCGTCTATTCTTGTGATTTGAAGTGATATGTATGCTTGTTCTGAATTATCGAAGTTGTCATCTTTAATTGTGGTTGTAATTGAATACTAACTAAGATTTGGATTGAAGAAAGTGAGGATGAGAGGATAGTCAGAGAGTTTGCACATATGTTGGATGCATTTGAATACAGTAAGAGTTTTTCATTCATATTATCCCTAATAAGGCCAACAATACCCTCACTATTATTGATAGTGGACTTGGCATGACCAAGGCTGGTGAGTTTTTTTTACCTCACCATTATTGATAGTGGAATTGGCATGACCAAGACTGAAGCTTGTGTCTGCTACTAAGTGATACGAGCGCGGGAGCCCATGGCTACTTCACATGGAGCAAAGGAACAGTGGCCTTGCTCTTGAAGACCCTTGATGGTTGTCGAATCCGTAAAAAATAAATATAAATTACAACTCGTGATACGAGCGTGAATCCGTACATTGCTAACGACAGACCACTCGCTTGGCCTAGCTTTCCCACACGCGCGCAAAGGGAATTGCCCAAGATAGTGCTTGGCGTCATTGACGCTAATGACTTCTGGCACGTGCATGAAGAGAATTTCACAAGACAGTGCTTAGCGTCATTGACGCTAAGGCCTTAGCGTCAATGACACTAATGACTGGAATTCTGGCACATGTGGACTGTTTTGGGTTTTGGATGAGCTATCAAGACCTTTTGTCCAAGGGTATTTTGGGGACTTCCCTTGTAATAATTGTTGGGTATAAATAGATGGACTTAGCTTCTTTTATGCCTTGTCTTTGAATTAAATGTGAGTTTATCTCTACATAGACCAAATCTTAGGTTAGGAATTAGGGTTAGGATTCTTAGAACCAAACTATCTTATATCTTGTCAATGAACCGGGTTGTTCATCCTTGACGTGAGAGGGTTGGCTTGACTAGAGATCCTTACATAATTTGAGGCGTGGTTGCTCAAGAAATACTTGAGAGGGTTTGTCAAGTTTGTAAGTTCTATTATTGTTAATCATCAATACATCTTCCTTTTCCTCCATTATCATCCGCTGCACTTATCACTCCATCTCCGTCTATATTCGTCCATCCTTCATCCATCCATCCGTGATTACCTTCCTCCCAATGAGGACTAGATCCATCGACACTCAATCGGCCATCTTCGTTCTCCATCGGAACCAAGATTGTATCAACTCGCTACTAAGAATAAATGAATTGTAGATAGCAATAAGAGGTTCGATCCACAGGGAGTTATGGTATGAATTTTTGTGAAAACTTGTAATAACAGTTAGGTGAAATCAGGGGTTTTGTCTTAAAAATAAAACTGAAAAGTAATAAAGCAATAAAATAGTCTTGGCCAAGAATGGTGTTCTTGGTCAATAAGGCAGGTCTAGAAATGAAAATCAAATATGAGAGAAATTCCTAGTAAAGGCTAACAAGCTGTGAGACATGAGTTACAATCATTGACGTAGAGGTATTCATCTCAATCTACAAAGTTGCTATAGGATCAAGGTACGTTGATGACCCCTACTTCCCTCCTGTGTCAACACCACCTCAGGTACACTTGGAGATGATGCCTAACCAACCAGCACCTTACTAGTTAAAAGGTTTACTGAGTTGGCTGATGAACGATTAGGGGAAGACAACTCCAGACTACTATCCTCAGGGATCAGTCAGGATTGGATCTGATTAACCTTTCACCCTACCATTTCACGGATGTTCCGCTAGCGCGTAGGTGTCTACTTCGATCCTCTTAGTTAACAATCCATGGCTAAGAAGAATGATTGTTGTGTGATCTATTCGATCCTAGTTTGATCAAGTCTAATATCAAACAGAAAAATATGTTAGAAATAATTGCGAGATTGATCAAATGTAGATTCAAAGATTAATAAGGTCAGTTAGGTCTCATGCGTACTCATACTCATGCTTAAAATGCCTCTACTAAGAAGGATGAAGGTAGCTACTCATACTCATGATTGAAAGCAAAATAACAATGTATTAAGATAATAAAAATCCTTCATTGCCGAAGGAGCAGAGTGTATGTGAAAATGGCGATAGAAAACTAGAGAGAAGATTCAAACCCAGCAACGTTGAATCCCCTCTCAAAACCCTAGGAAGAGTATAAATAGACCACTGTTCCTAGTAAATATCTAACGGCGAAAATAAAGGAAAATAAAATCCTAATCAACTCTAAATTGTATTTGAATTTCTCTCTTCCTCACAAAAGAATCTGATTGGATGTTAAAAGTGCTATTATTCATCATCTTTTCTTGCCATTTTGGATGATGATACAACTAATTGTAGGTGCTTTTTACAGCTTTTTGCAAAAATTAGATCTGAGGAGCTAATTATTCAAAAGGAGCTGAAAAACCCCATTTAGAGCATAAATTTGGTGGAAGGCAAAAAGAATGAAGTAAGCTCTCCCCCAGGCCTAGAATGAGTCAGGCAGAAGCGACTTTGTTATTAGAATTGTCCTAAAATCCTTGAGAAATTATCCTTTTACCACTTGCTACAGTTTTAATTTGTTATTTCGTGGTGAATTGTACTACTTTGTTTTTTACGGAATCGACGACCATCAAATTTTGGCGCCATTGCCCGGGATTTGGTACTAATTTTGATTTCTTTTTTTTATGACCAGGTCCTCTCATTCGCAATTGATTCCGTACAACCCAGAGATAACAAGAACAGAAACTCAGTACATAATTTCAAACAAAGGTCAGAACCGTTGCCATTGCTAGCCCCACAATAGCCCCTACAAATCACTGGTGTCCCTATTAAGGAAACACTCAAACAGTTCATGAAGGCTACTCAAGCTAACTTTGCAAATATGGTAATATCTCCTCTAAAAATGAGATGCCCCTTAATCCAATATTTGCATGTGAAGTTTTTGATGTCTAGAGACTTCATGGGTCCTTTTCCCAAGTCTGGGGGAAACCAGTACATTATTCTTGCAGTTGACTACCTTTCAAAGTGGGTTGAGGCTAAATGTACTGCGGCTGATGATGCAAAAACTGTTGTCTCATTTCTAGAATCTCATGTTTTGAACAGGTTTGGAGTGCCAAGGGTGACCATCAGTGATAGGGGCACTCATTTTTATAATAGGGTGGTTGCTGCTCTATTCAACAAATACAAGGTTACTCATAGAGTCTCAATAGCCTATCACCCCAGACCAATGGGCAGGCTGAGGTTTTGAACAGGGAAGTGAAGTCCATCCTCATAAAGACTATCAATCTGGAGAGGACGGACTGGAGTTAAAGGCTAGACGATGCCTTATGGGCATACAGAATGACTTTTAAGACTCTTATTAGGACCACCCCTTACAAGCTTGTGCATGGTAAGTCATGTCATCTTCCTGTGGAGATGTAGCATAGATCCTATTGGGGTATCAAACAATGCAACCTCAACATGGGAAGAGACGGATTGGCAATGAAGCTCTAAATCTAAGGGCTAGATGAGCTGTGAAAGGAAACTTATGAGAATTCAGACATTTTCAAAGAGAAAAACAAGAAATACCATGACAGTATAATTAAATATAAGAATTTTTATATTGGTCAGAGAGTGCTTTTATTTAATTCTAGGTTTAGGATTTTTTCAGGAAAACTAAAATCTGGATGGAATGGTCTATATGTAATTTGTAATATTTATTCTCATGGTGTAGTGGATATTCAGGACTTGAAAACAGGGAAGATTTTCAAGGTTAATGGGCAGAGGCTTAAACCTTTTTATGAAGGGTTCAAGGCCTACACGGTGGAGCAGACCCAAGTCCACCAACTTTTAGAGATATGAGCGCAAACTCTATCTAGTCCACGACATTAAAACAAGACGCTTCATGGGAGGCAACCCATGTATTTTATTTTTTTCTATTTTATTTTCTTTTAATAAACTTTCACCCTTTGGAAAGAACTGATAGAGAGTATGATTTTTTTGGCAGGAGCAGATAAAAAAGGAGGAGAAATCAGACTCGACTCTTTCTCAAGCTTAGGAAAAGAGTCCTTAAGGAAGTAGGAAGTGGTGAGCTAGATTGGAGAGGATTGAAATAAAAAATTATTACTGTTATCCTCCCAACGGTAATATTATTTATTATCAGTCCATTTTACACTCAACCTCTATAACCCAAATTTTATCCAATCTCCCTACTTTTTCAAAATAATAACACAAATTCGAACTCCTCCCTTTTCCATCTCTCTCTCATACAAACAAACCTACCTAAATTCAAATTCTCCATCTTTGTCTTCTCTCTTTCAAAACCCTAGAATCCCAAAAGCAACAAAAATCCCGAAACAACCATGGTTCTAACCAGAGGTGGAAAATCAACCAAGCCAACAAACCTAGACCAAAAGCTAAAGCAAAAGCAACAACCTCTACTGACGCTCCACCACCACCACCAAAACCAGTGAAGGAGGTAAAGGAGGAAATGTTCATAAATGAGCAGGGGAATCTCACCTTTACCAGACCCGGTTCTCCACCACCGTCGGTTGCTTCTCTACCATCACCTCCACCACAGGCATGTATTTAGAGGCAAACATGGAGGAAAAATCAGATTTGCTCACGAGGTAGAAACTGGAGATGTTGCCACAACATCCACTGCCTAGCAACAACAAGGTGACTCTTCCCCAGGTCACGCAGGAGTGCCAACGAATGACCAGGTGCTAAGAGCTTGGTTCCTTCAATAGAGCTTCGGCCGAATGATGCTAGGAGGATCTAGCTCACTTAGAGAGGTTGAACACTTGGATGACGTGTTGGGTTGGACGGATGTAAGTGTAGCAAGCGGAAGCGATATGGATGAACGTAAATGGAAGTAATATTGATTGAAGAGGAAAATACAAAGTATTGAACTTGAAAATCAAGACAAACCCTCCTAAGAAAGATCTTAGGCAACCTATTCATTTGGAAAGATGAAGATAGTTGGTTCTAAGAACCCTAATTACTAGCCTAAAGTAAATGGTCTAAGTTTAGTGATTTACTCACAAAATCAAAGATAGGCATAAAAGAGTAGGTTTAAGCCTATTTATAGGGAGGCTATTTACATAGGGGAAAACCCTAGATCACCCTTGGACAAAGGGGCTTGAGACTCCTTGCAGCTGGCTTGAAGATGACGTAGATAAGGCAAAGTGCTCGTCTGGCGCTATAGTGCTAAGGTGGGGCACTATAGCGCTAAACTCGCTGATTCCACAAATGCTGGCAAGTCGAAGCTAGTGGTAGGGTTGGTGCGCTATGCCGCCAGCGACGCTTGCACCAAAATGCGTCTAGGTCAAAGCTAGCGCTATGGCACTAGGGTTCGGGTGGCATGCCGCCAGAAGCTGAGACTTGGGATTTCGGGGAGGCTCTTCCATGGCTCGTGGGGAATACCCTTAGAGGTTCGAGAGTGAGCACGTTGGCGTGCACACAAGTCACCCAACTATCTCGGGTCTTCATGTTGCTCTCTTCCTCCCTTAGTGCCTTCAAGAGTAAGGCCACCGTTCCCTTGCTCCGAGTGTGATAATGGTGAGGTATTGTGCTCGTATCATCCCCTCCCCCTTTGAAGTGATTTGACCTCGAATGCAAGGGGTCACCATGAGCAAGATCTAAGTCTGTAAGCTCCTCGTCATTTCCTACAAAATAAGGGGACAAATCAGTCACATTGAAGGTAGGGTTGACATTGCCAAAAGAAGGAGGAATATCAAAGCGATAGGCATTGTCGTTAATCTTGTCCACAATGAGGAATGAGCCATCTCCTCGAAGGCTAAGCTTGCCCTTGCGTTAGGTGGGAAATTTGTCCTTGCGGAGGTAAAGCCAGACCCAATCTCCCACTTCAAACCTCTTGATGCGCCGGCCAGAGTTTCTCTTATGCATTAGTCTTGCATTGACATGCTCCATGCGCTCCTTCACTTTCTCATGCAATTTTTTCACCGAGGTTGCCTTCTTATCACCATCTAGGCTAGCAACATCAATCAAAGGGAGAGGCAGCAATTCTATGGGGGTGAAGGGGTTAAACCCATAGACAAGCTCAAAATGAGAAAAGCGAGTGGAAGAATGCATGGTACGATTATAAGCGAATTCAATGAATGGAATGCAATCTTCCCAAGACTTAGCATACTCTTGCACCATGACACACAACATTGTTCTTAAGGTATGATTAACAACTTCAGTTTAGCCATCCGTTTATGGGTGACAAGAGGTAGAGAACAACAATTTGGTACCAAGTTTAGCCCACAAGACACACCAAAAATGACTAAGAAATTTGGAGTCCCTATCACTAACAATGGTTCGTGGCATTCCATGAAGTCTCACAATTTCACAAAAGAAGAGGTGTGCAATATGTGAAGCATCATGTGTAGTGTGACAAGGTATAAAGTGAGCCATTTTGGAAAATCTGGCCACTACTACAAACAGCGAATCCTTACCATTTCTTGACCGCGGTAGCCCAATGACAAAGTCTATGGAAATGTCACACCAAGGGTGCAATGCAACGGGTAATGGTATGTAAAGAGCATGATCTAAACACTTAGACTTAGCACGTTTGCAAGCAATGCATTTGTCAACAAAATAGGTAACATCATGTTTCATTTTTGGCCAAAAGGAATGCTCCCTAAGTGTGCTAAGTGTTTTATCAATGCCAAAGTGTCCCATTAAACCACCGCCATGTGCTTCTTTCATTAGAAGTTCCCGAGTACTACACTTAGGTATGCACAATTTACCCTTGCGAAATAAAAACTCATCATAGATCATAAATTGGTCAACGAAGCCATGTAAGCAAGCATCAAAGACATCTTTAAAGGCAACATCATAATCATATAAAGAGGGTAAATGCGCAAAGCTAAGTAAGCGAGTGTGAAGGGAGTTAAGAAGTGTGTACCTTCGGGATAGCGCATTGGCCACTATATTTTCTTTACCCTTCATGTATTTGATGTGGTAGGGAAAGCGCTCTATGAATTCGATCCAAGATGCATGGCGTTTGTTGAGCTTTCCTTGCCCCTTTAAATACTTGAGACTAAGGTGGTCCGTGTGGACAATAAACTCATGAGGGAAGAGAAAATATTCCCACACATCCAAGGCACGGACAAGGGCATAAAGCTCACGATCGTAGGTGCAATAATTGAGTTGTGGCGCCTTTAATTTCTCACTAAAATAGGCCACGACGCGCTTGTCTTGCATTAACACCGCTCCAATCCCAATACCACTTGCATCACATTGCACCTCAAAGGTCTTGTCAAAGTTAGGCAAGGCTAGGACTGAGCTGGAGGAAAGCTTCTGTTTGAGGGTGTTGAAGGCTATCTCTTGTTCTTGACCCCATACGAAAGGAACATTCTTCTTAGTGAGGGAGTTGAGGGGTGTGGTGATGGTGGAAAAATCTTGGACAAAGTGCCGATAATATCCCTCTAGCCCATGAAAGGAACGGACCGGCGACATTGGACGGGGTAGGCCACTCGGATATGGCGTTGATCTTGTCCTTGTCTACTTTGAGACCTCGACACCTTCAATGAAACCAAGAAAATGCACTTCCTCCAAGCAAAACTCACACTTAGACATTTTAGCATAGAGTTGATGTTGACGAAGAGTGAGAAAGAGTTGATGCAAGTGATCTAAATGGTCATTAGTCGATGTGTTATATACCAAGATATCATCAAAATACACAACAACAAACTTGCCTATAAAAGGCCTAAGCACATGGTTCATTAAATGCATGAAAGTACTAGGTGCATTTGTAAGACCAAAAGGCATAACCAACCATTCATACAAGCCAAACTTAGTCATAAATGTTGTTTTCCATTGATCACCTTTATTAGGGTTGGCAATTTCCGCCCGCGGACATGGATATCCGCCGGATACTCGCAATTGCGGGTGGGTATTACCCGCAATTTGTGGGTATTTTGCGGGTATGGATTTACCCGCACCCGCAAAGTGCGGGTATGGATGTGGGTATGGATAGTGCATACCCGCTCCAATACCCGCACTAAATACCAGCAAAATGCGGGTATGGATACCCGCAATAATACCCGCAAAATATATATACATATCATAAAATTTGTAAAGCTTAGTAAATCCCTTAGTCAAACACAAACCATAAATTAAAGTTTACATATCCACTAAAGTAATTTTTCAACTATTTTCCAATCCAAAGTATAATACAAACCATAAATTTAAATGACTTCAAAAGGGTGTTTGAAAACATTAAACATGAAATTATTTGAAAATTTAAATTTTAAGAAATTTGCAGGTATCCGCGGGTAATCCGCGGGTACAATTTGTCTTCTCTTACCCACTCCGCGCGGGTGCGGGTGAGGATATGGATTACCCATAAATTTACGGGTACAGGTATGGATAGTTCCTTACCCACTCCATACCCGCTCCATTGCCAACCCTAACCTTCATGCACCCTAATTTGATGATATCCACTTACTAGGTCAATTTTAGAAAAAAATTGATGCACCACTTAATTCATCAAGCATATCATCAAGACTAGGGATAAGGTGAGAGTACTTCACAGTGATTTTGTTTATGGATCTACAATCTATGCACATGCACCAACTCCCATCCTTCTTGGGGACCAAGATAACGGGTACGACGTAAGGAGAAAGACTCTCCCTAATGAAACCCTTCGTGAGCAACGCATCAATTTGAGTTTGGAGCTCGTGTGTCTCCGTTGGGTTGCATCTATAGGCGGGTCTGTTTCGGAGGGTGGAGCCAGGAAAGAAATTGAGCTTGTGCTCAATGCCATGCACCGGTGGAAGGCCATCCGGAATCTCACCAGGAAAAACATCACCAAAATCTTATAAAAGAGACGAGACACCACTAGGTAAAGGGGGGTTAGTGTTAGAGGAAATCAAGCAATAGTTCGTGAACCGAATGAGGATACAAGGTCTCCGTAAGATCAGCGCATGCCTCACATCCTTTCCTCTCACAAATGAACTCATTTTTTTCTCACTTTTCACTCTAGGTGCCCTCGGCTCCTCACTAGCTTGCTTGATGTTTTCAAGTTGTGTTTTTCCCCTCAATGCAAGCTCACTTTTTTTTTGCATGTTGCTTTCCTCATTCTCACACCTCACATTTTTCACTCCACTCAGGGCATGCTCTCTCTTTTCATGCCCGTTGTTTTCCTCTTTCCCTCTACTTACTTTCTTCACTCCACACCACTCATCTCTCTTTACTACTTTGGAAGTGATGTCAAAAGTAGCGCAAGCCTTCTCCAATTTAAGTTGGTCCTCATAAACTTGGTGCAGAGGTAATGGGGGAATAAGAAACTTAATGCCGAGATGCTCCAACTTATAAGTGTTGCGAAATCCATCATGGATGGCTCGTCTATCAAATTGCCAAGGACGGCCAAAGAGGAGATGGCTGGAGTGCATAGGTGCCACATCACAAATCCTTTCATATATATATGCACCAATCGTGAAAGGAATAATGACTTGCCGAGTGACCTTGATGGAGCTCCCATCATTAAACCAATTAAGGACATAGAGGTTCGGATGTTTAGTCGTAGTCAAAGCCAAACAATGAACGAGGAGGGAGCTAGCAACATCCTTGCAACTTCCATTATCAACAATGATGGAAATTGTCAAGCCATTGGAGATGCCGCGGGTGTGAAATAAGTTTGTTTGTTGCTCTAGGGTCGAATCATCCTCATTTGCCTTGACACTCAAGGCTCTACGAACAACTAAACATTGAGGGACCGCAATAGAGGTGTAACCATCACCATCATCAACATCATCACAAACATCACCTGAATCTTCCTCACGGCTTACTTCCCCATCTTCATCCTCACTCACTACTTCCCTGCTATCACGAATCACCATTGATGCGAATCCACGCATCGACATGCCTTTGCCTCCTACTGGTCCTATAATGCGAGAACGAGCTAGAAAGCTTCAAGACAAGTTGTCATCTCTCATTCACAAGGAACTGGAGTGCAAGATGACAAGTGAGGAGGCTGCACTTCGAGAGAAGGCCCCGCGCATGGTCAATCTACTCACCATCGCGGCGTATGACGTTGTCTCTACTGGGCAGCAGATTGACATGTAGATAAGCTGACCTTTCCCATCTATCAAGTCTGACATGTACTGCAACATGTCTAGGAGTGGGAGCCCAAGTTTCATCGGAAAAGCTCGAGCCCTTTGGAAGATATCCCAAACCCTAATCTAGGGTGCAGAGGCGCATGCAAACCCTAATCCGGGTGCGCGAGTCCTTGCAGTGCGAGGACTCCTTGTCCCGCGCGCGCTAGGATTCCTAGGCCGACGGCGTGTCCTTGTCCGATTTTGGCAACAACTTCTGTTTCCATTTATTTAATTAATTAGTTTATTAGTTTATTTAATTAATTAGTTAATTAAGTCAATTACCTTAGTAAGAACTCCTAGTTACTTAATTAGTTAATTAGTTTCTCTAATTAATTAATTAATTAACTCTGTTCCTTATTTAGAACTCCTACTTGCAATCCGATTAGGGTTGCTTGTATAAGAACATGGTTTTGCCTCCTTTTGAAGGTTGACTGTTATTTTGATAAAACAAGACATTGTCTTTGCAAATCTCTGCCCATTGTGATCCAGAAGATGGAGCTTGGGGCCATCGGAAACCCCTTTCTGATCCAGAAGATGGCTGGTTGAAGACGCTACTTCAACTAGATTTCAGCGTTGATGCCCGAAAAGTGGCTAACGGTCTGGAAATGGAACAGTGCAAAAAGGGTGAGCGTTTGCCCTTTTTCTTTTTGTGCTGCGAAGAGGTACTAACGCTAACGTTTCTTTAACTGTGCAGTGCCTCCGCTTGGTTGGGAGCCCGAGTACTTCTAGAGGAAGAGGAAACAGGAACAAAGGAAGAAAGTTGTCGCCGCCGCCAGGGCTGCTGCTGCTGCTGCCGCTGCGGAAGAGGAAGGTATTGCTACCGCTACGGGTACTACCTTATCGCCACCTCCTCGTACCCTTGTTGCAAGGAAGAAGAGAGTGAGGAAAACACGTGCCACGCAACCTGTTTCTCTCCACACTGTTGTTTCTTCAGAGGCGATACCTCTGGTTTCCGTAGTCACCCAGGTATGCGTTCCTTTCTCTCTAAGGTTTTCTTTTCTTCTGTATAATTTTCTTATCATGCGTGCACTGCATTTTCTAGGAGGCTTCCACTGTTTCTGCTCAGTCAACCTCTCCAGGTGATATGTCTATTGCTGAGGTCCTTCGAGAGCGTCAGAAGAAGGCTCCAGCACAGCCCTACCTCTTCTGCTGCGAATCCTCCTCTGAACGTCCCTGAGGGCGGTGGCATTCCTGCCGAGCAATCGCAGGGTATTGATTTCAGTGGTAGTCCTCGCGTTTTAGGTGATTCCTCCACCGCGATAGGCTATAACTCAAGTGCCCTTAACCTTGAAGCACTTGGTGGAGATGGGTCCCCAGTGCCCAACGCGGGAGGTTCCGGCAGTCGACCCTCTTCTCCTACCGGTCTGTTTTTTGTTTCGATGTCTCCTCCCTCTAGCGCAAGAGGTGGCCCTGCCCCTGCTTTGATAGCCGGTGCCTCTACTTATAATCCTCCCCTCATGCCCACTCATCATATTGGCTTGCGTTCCTTCAGGGACAACATTTTGCAATTTCCTGCCGGGACTGATCATGATTCCATTCTCGCGTCTACCTCTTACCTGGTAGCCGAGATTATGTCTCTTCCAAGGGCTGAGCAGGAGCGTATAAACTTTCTTCGCTCCCAAGCGCTTTCTTTTTTCTGCCACCTCCATTACATGGATGAGGAGAATGCTAGGATTGCCGCAAACGGGCAGGGGGAGATAACCAGGTTGCAGAACGAGGGCTAGAGTTTTGTGGATGCGCTTAACCTTGCCAACCAAGAAACGGAGTCTGCCCAACAGGAAGTGGCGACTGTCAAGCAAGAGCTGGAGGCTGTCAAGCACGCTTTGGAGGAGGAGAAACGGATTCTGACCGAACGCCTTTCTCGTGAGGAGAATGAGTTGCGCCAGGAGAGGCAGAGGAATGCCGAGCTGACTGCCGATCTGGCTTTAAACGTTGAGAAGAATCAGTGGTACTTGAAGGAAGGCAGAGGGCTCATGTCGGAGGCATTGATGCATCATCATGGGGTAGAAAAACTCCGTATTGATGAGCTGGCCGCGTATTTTGATAGGAGAGTCTCCACTATTACTGATGACGACTTCTATTTATGGAAATCGAGGCAGCAAGGAGGAGTCAACGCACCACCCCCTCCTTAGTTTTTTTGAACTTAGATATATTCTGATTTTTGCGGTCGACGAGCCCTTCCTTGTTTTGTAATATTAACGATATCACTTTTTGCCTTGGTTGGGCTACCCCTTTTGAACGGAACTTCCTTATGTGCTCTGTTTCATAATACTGCTTACGCAATTATTCGTTCGTGGCGTTTGCTGCCGCGCCTCTATAGATATGCCCACTTTGCTCTCGCATGACCTTCATATAGGTTCCTCAGCTGCCTTTTCGATGGCCTTATTGTTGCCTTCCGATAGCATTTCCAAGAATGACTCAGCATTGCTCAGATTCAAATCACCCTTTGTTGTCTGGGGAGCTTTCTTGCCCCGTTAGGCCTGCTACGACGTTGTTGTTTCAGTACGAATGTCTTTCCAGCCTTACTTCGCCGGGTGTCGGCCGCTCAATTTCTAGCTGGAATGTCCCCTCCTTCCTTCCGCCGGAGATTGGCTTGGGGAGTTCCTCATCTTAGCGAGCTGTCTGATCAGGACCAACCATCGCAAGGATAGGATTTTCACTCCTAAGCGTTGAAACCTCGCGTCCCTGGAACGTGCCTCGTCTCAATGGGCCGTCTATGTGAGCACGGTTGCCACAAGGATAGGATTTTCACTTCCAGGACGGAGTTGGTCTCTCCTTGGGATCGTGCCTCGTCTTAATGGGTCGTCTGTGTGAGCACGGTTACCACAAGGATAGGATTTTCACTCCCAAGGATACCGGGGCGTGCCTCGTCTTAATGGGCCGTCTGTGTGAGCACGGTTGCCACAAGGATAGGATTTTCACTCCCGGGAGCGTTTGGGGTCGTGCCTCGTCTTAATGGGCCGTCTATGTGAGCACGGTTGCCACAAGGATAGGATTTTCACTCCCAACGCTTAGTCATGCCAGGGCGTGCCTCGTCTTAGTGAGCTGTCTGATCAGGACCAGCCATCACAAGGATAGGATTTTCACTCCTGGTATGCTTCACTATCTGCATTTTATTCAACAACAAACGCACAGAAAGAAATATCTTGTTAGAATAGTATTGATGTTACCAGATAGGGTGAGCTAGTTCCTGGCGTGGTATAGCTTCAGCCAGGCTATATTCCACGAGTTCTGTAGAGGCATTCCGTCGAGCGTTTCCAGGTGGCAAGCTCCTCTTCCCATAATACGGGTGACGCGATACGGTCCGTCCCAGTTTGGGCTAAGTTTGCCCATGCATTGCCCTACCGCTCGTCTATCTCTGAGCACTAAATCCCCAGCTTTGAGCAATCGCTCTCTCACTTGCCGGTTGTGGTATTGCGCCATTTTTCTTTTATAGTGCAGAGTTTTCAGTGGCGTTTCCTCATGTGTTTCTGGTAGGGCGTCAAGGTTAGCACGTAACCTTTCCTCGTTATTTTCTTCTCTGAAATGAGCCACCCGAAGGCTCATTATTCCGATCTCAACTGGTGTGACAGCTTCGGTTCTGAATGCTAACGCAAACGGGGTCTCTCCAGTGCAAGTCTTGACAGTCATGCGATAGGCCCATAGTACGTATGGCAGTTCGTCCGGCCATTTCTTTTTGGAACCTTCCAGGTTTCTTTTGATGCCACAAAGGATGCTGCGGTTGGTTACCTCTGCCTGACCATTGGTTTGGGGGTGTGCCACGGAAGAGAACCTTTGTTCGATCTGGAATCCCGCACACTGATCCCTGAAGAATTGGCTTGTGAACTATGCTCCATTGTCGCTAACCAGTACGCGCGGAACCCCGAATCGCATGATGACTTGGTGTTTGAAAAAATGCCAAATTTTTTCAGTGGTGATGGTGGCTAACGCCTCGGCTTCGGCCCATTTTGTGAAGTAGTCTACCGCCACGACCACGAATTTTAGCTGAGATCTAGCCATTGGAAACGGGCCTAATATGTCAATGCCCCATTTGGCAAACGGGCATGGAGCAATTATTTCTGAGATTGGCGTGGCCAGTTTTTGAGGGATCTTAGCGTATTCCTGACATTTCTGACAGGTTTTCACGAAGTTATGGCAATCTCTTCGTATGGTGGGCCAATAGAATCCCGACCGAAAGACTTGAGCTGCCAGAGTATCGCTCGCGATGTGCATGCCGCATATCCCTTCGTGAATTTCTCTTAGCACATGCAGGCCTTCTTGTTCCGTTATGCATTTAGTGGCTGGGTGGGAGAAGCACCTCCGTATTAACTCTCCATTGTAATATGTACATCGCGCAGCCCGTTTTAGGATTTTCCTTCTTTCCGCAATTTCATTTGGTAGCCTATCATGCTTCAGATATTCTACCACTGGGATCCTCCAGTCACTTTCTATTTCTTCCACACACAACGATGCTTGCTCCTCCATGAAAGAGGGTATGGATAGCTCCCCGTAATGTACCTCGTTGGGTATGGAGGCGTCTGCGTTGGCTGCCATCTTGGCGAGGCTATCGGCCTCTTCGTTACTTTCTCTGGGGATGTGTTCGAAGATGACCCGAGTGCCTTTTTTCTGCATCTCCGACAGCTCACGCTTTACTTTGGCCAAGTATTGAATCATGACCGGTTCTCGGGCTTGGGAGTTTCCAAGGACTTGATCCATTATCAATTTAGAGTCTCCTCGTATCTTTAGGCGCAAGCCGTATTGCTCTTCCGCCACGGTAGAGGCTTCGACGGAGAAGGTGTTTCCAATTCTGAGTCCTGCCAGCAGCACTTCATATTCAGCGGCGTTGTTGGATAACGGCTGCAGGATTCTGATGGCATATCGCATTTCCATGCCGTTGGGCCCCACCAGGAAAACGCCTGCTCCTGCTAGCTCTTGATTTTTTGCGCCGTCTACGTGAATAACCCATGAGTCTGCGTGCGTTTCCGGGAACGGTAGGCATGAGTTTTTTGGTTCTTCCTCTGACAGTTTTTCCAACACCTCCTTGCTGAATGTGCATTCCGCTATGAAGTCAGTTAACGCCTGGGCTTTTATTGCCGGCCTGGCTTTGTATTGCAGCCCGTATTGTTCGAGCTCGATTGCCCAAATCAACATTCTCCCTGAGGACTCAGGCTTTCTAAAAAAAAATCTCAGTGGCTAATCAGTTAGTACGGTAACAGGGTGGGCTTGGAAGTATCGGTTCATCTTTCGCGTTGCCTGTATTAGAGCAAGCGTTATCTTCTCGATGCGGGTGTATCGTAGCTCCGTGTCTTTTAATATGTGACTCACAAAAAATACAGGGCGGTGTACATGCCCTTCACTTCGTACGAGGACGGCACTGACTACCTCGTCAGCTACTCCCAGGTATAGGTATAGCTCATCGCCGAACTCAGGCCTCGTTAGCACTAGATCGGATGACAAGTAGGCTTTCAGTCCTGCAAACGCGTTTTCACATTCCTCTGTCCACTCAAATGGGGCCTTATTTCGAATGACCTTGAAAAAGGGGAGGCATCTCTCTCCTTGCTTAGATATGAACCGTCCTAACGCGATGATACGGCCAGTGAGCTTTTGTATTTCCTTGACGGTTTGCGGGGATATCATGTCCTGAATGGCCTTTACCTTTGAAGGGTTGGGCTGAATACCCTTTCGGCTAACCACGTAGCCCAAGAATTTTTCCATTTGGAATGCGAACATACACTTTCGCGGGTTTAGCTTCATTTTGTATTTTTTCATCACATTGAAAACTTCTTCCAAATCGGCAAGATGGTCTCCGAAGCTTCGACTTTTAATCAGAATATCGTCCACGTAGGCCTCTACATTTTCCCTATTTACTTTTCGAAAATCTTATTCGCCATGCGCTGGAACGTTGCCCCGGCGTTCTTCAGCCCAAACGGCATTACAGTGTAGCAATATGTGGCCCTAGGGGTGATGAAGGCAGTTTTTTCTTCGTCTTCTGCGGCCATTGAGATTTGGTGATACCCGGAGTTGGCATCTAGAGAGCTTAAATAAGCGTACCCCACAGTTTGGTCGACCAGCTGGTCAATTCGAGGAAGGGGATAGTAATCTTTGGGATAAGCATTATTTAGGTCAGTGAAATCGATGCACATGCGCCAATCTCCGTTAGGCTTTAGAACTAGCACCGGGTTAGCCAGCCAGGTTGGGTACTGAACTTCTCGAATGAACCCCGGGTCCATGAGCTTCAGTAACTCCTTCTCGATAGCCGCCATTTTTTCTGATGAAAAGCCGCGTCGTTTCTGCTGAATAGGCTTGGCCTTAGGGCTGACGTTTAGTCGATGCTCGTCGACTTCTCGCGAGATTCCAGGCATGTCCGTTGGTTTCCATGCGAATTCTCCCTTGTATTTTCTTAATAGTCGGGTTAGTTGCACGCTCTCTTCAGGGCTCAGTTTCTCACTGACCAAGAGATTTGCCTCATTGTCCTCAGCGATAGGTATTGACATCATCTGATCTAGTGGCTGAGTGCTCTTTTCTTCTTTATTGTCGAAAGGATCGTCTGCCACGCAAATGTAGCGGTCACAACTCCTCTGAGTCATAAGCAAATAACATTCGGCTGCCAGTTTCTGGTCTCCTTTGATTGAGACCACTCCGTCCCACGAGGGGTATTTCATCCGCAGGTGTTTTTGGGATATCGCTACCCCGAAACGATTGAGGAACGGTCGCCCCAGTATAGCGTTGTATGGTAACGTTAGGTCTACAACCAGGAATAATAGCTCTTCAGAGCGCTTGGATGTGTCTTCTCGGAAGTACACTGGCAAGGATGTTATTCCGGCTACCGGTATCGGTACGCCATCAATCCCGACAATTGGCCTCACGCATGGCGCTAGCTCCCCATCAGCGCATTTCATCAAGTTATACGCTTCCAGCGAAAATAGATTTACTGCGCTCCCGTTGTCAACAAGGGTTCTTCTCACCCCGTGACTTCCTATGACAGGTGTGACTACCAACGCGTCGTTGTGTGGGAAAACAATGCCCTTTTCGTCTTCTTCTGAGAAGGACAATATCATTCTATCTAAGGCGTTTATCGCCTCAATTTTTACCTGGGCGCTTTCTCGCTTGCGCTTTTCCCCAGGACTGGGCGTTTGTGGTATGGCTTCCTCCAAGTAGGGTGTTCCCCCGGAAATAATATTAATCATAGGCATCTGATCGCTATGAACAACGAGAGCTTCTCTATTTTATCCAAGGGGAATTATGCGCCTTCAGCCTCATCGCATCCAGGGACATCGGTGGGTCCACCGTTAGCGTCTCTCAATTTTCCGTATCGGCAGTTGCGTTTTAGGGCCTCAACTGCAAAATCGATAGTGACCCCTAGCGTTAGGGACATTTCAAGATCAAATCGACCTAAAAACTCATTCAACGATTCCTGCGGTTTTCGATGGATATCGAACAGTGCAGCTGCTGAGTCCCTCAAACCAGAGACGTGCCACGCCTGACAGCGTCATTACGAAGATCTGACACAATGCTGCATCACTGCGCGTTTGGAATTGCACAAAATCTTTCACCTTATTGAGGTGAGAAATGGGATCTTTCGTGCCATCATATGATTCTGCTGGGAGTTTCACATATCGATGGACTCTGTGGTGCCTGACACGGTAACTGAACGGATGGCCAACGTTAATATCAGGGACCCTACGAGGCTGATGCGGGTGTGGAATTTCAACGTCATATCTGGGATTCTGAGGGTCATATTCCTGATGCCGCCTAGAAGATCGACTGCGGCTTCTTGGAGTTCGAGCTCGTGGACCTCTACTGCTAGATCTTTCACTGTATCTAGGAGATGGCTCTCTCAATATATCCCCTCGTCGATCATCCCATTGTTCTCTGTACTCATCACGTAGGCGGGCTACTTCAGGGATAGAGATTCATCCCCTGTATTGTCCAGAATGTTCAGCAGGTCCACGCGCGAGCGGCGGGCCGCTGATGGGGGCCAATGAGAATGGTAAGGAGGACGGGAGTCCTCTGGATTGTCGGGGCGATAATGGTCGTTCATTGACAATGGACGGAGTGAAAACTACTTGGGAGGACACACCAGGTCTCGAGGCATGAGGAGTAAATCCAGCAGCCATCTCTGTCAACTGATCCAATTGAGCTTGGAGAGCTACTATTGAATTTGCGAAAGGGTTGTCCGCTTCACCCATCATGGATCTCCTTGCTTAGGGGGTAAGACGACTGGTTCCAGCTACGTGAGAGAAGGGAGAACAAATCTGGAATGTAATTTCTTCCGTACTTTGCCCAGGAGGAAGATCTGATTCTCCCGCAGTGACGTCCTGCACTGGGGTGGAGGTATCAGAGGTAGCGAAGGCAAACAGTCGTCTGCGGGTGTTGTATGGGATGTTGGAAGTTTGGGACTGCGCCGGATCTGACTCTGAGGCCATAATCCTTCTAGTTTCGGGGAGAAGGAGCTTAGTTATTAAGGATGCTCACTTAATAGAACCAATACTCTCAACGAGAGTACCAATTTGATAAGATTTTGTCTTCTGCCGAAGGATGTATGGCGGAACGGCTCCTCTCAGATCAGTGCTCACGACGGTCCGCGGTACCTGCAATACGCCGGAGGAGGTCTCCGGCGGAAATACTCCGATGCTTAAGTCAGTATGTGTACTGAATTTGGCAGAGCTTGGGCCAGTCAGATTAAGCTTACCTGCCTCCTTTGAGGGGGAGGTATATATGTAGAAGAATTGAGCATTTCCGCATTTGGGGATAGCTAGAGAGTTATCCCTAACGTTAGGGATCGTGGTTCGCCCCTCGGATGATATGTTAACATGGCGATAGCCATGGGATAAATGCTACCACGATAGGGTAACGACTGAGTAGTCCCCCAGACGCGTGGTATTCCTCAGAATGAGACAGCTCCTCGAGCCATCTAGAAGGTTCGTTTGGGGAAGACTCCCGAGCGCTGTTTTGTCCTCTTGGCGTCAGCCTCTGGGGAAGGCGGTGGCCCTCTACCTACCGCGAAGGTGGGAACAGTGATCTCTTTTTTCAGTTCAGGGCAATAGACGGAAATACCCTTTTCCTTAGGTGGATTGTTATCAGGTGTCCCTATACCTGTGACTGGAGTCACAGTGCTGCCCGTATACTTTAGAGAAGACATGTCCAAGCGATCAGAAGAGTTATTGTTCTTGGTCGTAGATCTCGTTCTACTATATAACGCCATTCTAGGGCGGCCATTCCTCAATCGCTTCGGAGCAGCGATATCTCAAAAACACCTCAGGATAAAATACCCCTCTTGGGAAGGAGTGGTATCAATCAAGGGCGACCAAAAGCTAGCCGCCGAGTGTTACTTGCTCATGACTCAGAAAAGTTGTGACCAGTACGTGTGTGTGGCGACAGATCCCTACGAGAAAAGGGATGAAAGACGCACCCAACCGGTATATACGATGGTGCCCGTCCCCGTCAACGGCAATAGTGAGGCAAGTTTCTTGGTCAGTGAAAAGTTAACTCCGGAGGAGAGTGCATAACTAGCCCGACTGCTGAACAAGTGCAAAGGGGAGTTCGCTTGGAAACTAGCGGGCATGCCTGGTGTGTCCAGAGAGGTAGCAGAGCATCAACTTAACGTCGATCCGCGTTCCATGCCAGTTCAACAGAATCGGCGAGCGTTCTCCGCAGAGAAGACAATGGCTATTGACAAAGAGGTAACAAAACTCCTAGACGCGGGATTCATTCGGGAGGTTCAATACCCCACCGGGCTGGCTAATCCTGTCCTAGTTCCCAAGCCCAGCGGAGACTGGCGCATGTGCATTGATTTCACTGACTTAAATGATGCCTGCCCCAAGGACTGTTATCCGCTTCCCAGGATTGATCACTTGGTTGATCAAACGGCCGGATACGCATATTTGAGCTCTTTGGACGCCAACTCCGGGTACCATCAGATTCCCATGGCCAAGGAAGACGAAGAGAAAATGACATTTATAACCCCAAAGGCTACCTATTGTTACACAGCGATGCCGTTTGGCTTGAAGAATACTGCGGCAACTTTTCAGCGCATGGCGAATAAAGTGTTCGAGGGGCAAATCGGGAAAAATGTAGAAGCTTACGTAGATGATTTATTGGTCAAGAGCCGAAGCTTCAGTGACCATTTGGCATACCTACAAGAGGTGTTTGACACATTAAGGAAATACAAAATGAAGCTGAATCCTCGCAAATGTGCATTCGCATTTCAGATGGGAAAGTTTTTGAGGTATGTGGTAAGCCAGAAAGGCATCCAGCCAAACCCGTCAAAGATTAAGGCTATCCATGAAATGGCATCACCGCGAACCGTCCAGGAGGTCCAAAGGTTGACAGGACGCGTCATCGCTTTAGGGCGATCCATCTCTAAACAGGGCGAGAGATGCCTGCCGTTCTTCAAAGTCAAACGCAGAAAGGCTCCTTTTGGATGGACACAAGAATACGAAGAAGCGTTCGTAGGCTTAAAGAACCGAGCGACACTCTATTCCTGTATCTTGGTGTGGCAGATGAAGTAGTCAGTGTCGTCCTAGTACGGGAGGACAATCATGCCCACCGCCCCGTTTTCTTCGTCAGCCATGTGTTAAAAGATGCTGAGGTGCGGTACACTCACATCGAGAAGGTAGCATTCACCCTAATACAGTCCACGCGAAAAATAGACAAATACTTCCAGGCCCACCCGGTCATCGTACTCACATATCAAGCTTTGAAGAGAATTTTCAGGAAACCAGAGTCCTCTGGGAGAATGCTGATTTGGGCAATTGAGCTTGAGCAATACGGATTACAATACAAGGCTCGACCATCTATAAAAGCCCAGGTCCTGGTGGATTTTATCGCTGAATGCACCTTTGCCAGGGACCCTGCGGTGAAGCCACTTGAAGAAGAAGAGAATAGCGCAAAGTTCCCACCCTCAGAGGCATACGTGGACTCATGGGTTATTTATGTGGATGACGCTAAAAATCAAGAACTGGCAGGAGCCGGTATTTACATGATCGGGTTGCACGATGCACAAGTGCGACATGCAATCAGAATTCTACAACCATTATCTAATAACGCAGCAGAGTATGAAGCGTTATTAGCCGGGCTCAGAATAGGAAGAAACCTCTTCACCAAAGCCGAATGCGGCGCGGTAACAGGAGCCCCACAATTGAAAATACGAGGTGACTCCAACTAGTAATTGATCAAGTCTTAGGACACTCTCAAACCAGAGAGCCCATCATGGTACAATACCTCTCGAAAGTAAAGCGAGAATTGATGGAAATAGAACAAAGCGGCGTGCGAGTCACCTTTGAACATATTCCCCGAGAGGACAATGCCGAGGCAGACAACCTTGCCAAAACGGCAGCCAATCAGGAGGTAACCATACCAGAGGGCGTGTACTACGAAGAAAAGTCAGTGTCGTCCTGCATGAAGGAACAGTTGTCACTGTGTGTAGAAGAAATTGAAAAGGATTGGAGGATCCCCGTGATAAAATTCTTAAAGCACGACGAGCTACCGAGCGACACTGCAGAAAGGAAAAAAGTGTTGAAACAAGCGGCAAGATGCACTTACCATGATGGGGAACTAATCCGGAGATGTTTGTCACATCCAGCGGCAAAATGTATAACTGAACAAGAAGGCCTCCACACCCTGCGAGAGATTCATGAAGGGATCTGTGGTATGCACGTATCGGGCGCTACCATGGCAGCACAAGTGTTTCGGTCAGGATTCTACTGGCCCACCATTCGCAGGGATTGTAACAACTTCGTGCAAACATGTCACAAATGCCAAGAATTTGCTAAAATCCCCCGGTGACCTGCCACTGAAATCTCTCAGATCATGGCACCTTGCCCTTTCGCTAAGTGGGGAATTGACATTTTAGGCCCTTTTCCTAAGGCGAGATCCCAATTGAAATTCATAATCGTGGTTGTGGACTACTTCACAAAATGGGCAGAAGCGGAGGCGGTGGCTAGCATTACAACAGAGAAAGGATTGCGCTTCTTTAAGCACCAAGTTATCATGCGGTTCGGGGTACTTCGTGTGCTGGTCCGTGACAATGGGACGCAATTTACTAGCCACTTCTTCAAGGAACAGTGCGAGGAATTCTAGATCGAACAAAGGTTTTCCTCTGTGGCGCATCCCCATACTAACGGCTAGGCAGAGGTGACCAACCGAAGCATTCTGAGCGGCATCAAGAAAAACCTGGAGGGCTCAAAAAAGAAATGGCCAGATGAGCTACCCTACGTAATGTGGGCCTACCGCATGACTGTTAAAACCAGCACAGGGGAAACACCCTTTGCGATGGCCTTTGGCACTGAATCTGTTACGCCTGTGGAAATCGGCACCCTAAGCTTAAGGGTTGAATACTTCAAAGAAGAGCTGAACGAAGAAAGGTTACGAGCTAACCTTAATGCGTTACCTGAGCTACATGAGGAAGCCCTCCTGAAAACAATACACTATAAAAGAAGAATGGCGCGATATCACAATAGACATGTCAAGGATCGGCTATTGAGGGCGGGAGACATGCCGCGGCGCATGCTCTAACAAGTATTTCGGAGATATCTCTTGTGTTTCTTTATTGGTTGTCTGTGGTGTGCAGATAACAGGAGAAGGGGTGTCGGGAGTGAAAAGTCCTAACCTTGTGGTAAACCGGGCTAATACAGACGGGCCACTAAGACGAGACACGCCCCGGCGACCCTAGAAATATATGGTGCTGGAAGTGAAAAGTTCTATCCTTGTGAGGACGGCCTTGATTAGGTGGCTCACTAAGATGAGACACGCTCCAGCACTGTGGGGAGTGAAAAGTCCTATCCCGGGGGTACCCAGAAGAGGCACGCCCCGACTCCCCTGGGAGTGAAAATTCCTATCCTTTTGACAACCCGTGCTTACATAGGCGATTGATCACTAAGTGAGGCACGACCCCAGGGAAGATAAAAACTCCACGTTGAAAGTGAAAGTCCTATCCTTACGATGGTGGCGCTAACACAGGCACATCGGTAAGATGAGGCACGTTTCGAGATGCGAGGTGACAACGCTGGGAAGTGAAAAGTCCTATCCTCGTGATGGGCGGCCTTGATCAGGCAACTCACTGAGATTAGGCACTTCTCGGCCAATTGAGAAATATAAGAAGTCACGATACCCCAGCTAGTAACCGAAAGGAACAAACCCGGTGAAGTTTGGCTGGATGAGTATGTGACACTAGCGACATCGTGGGGATTGCGCCAAGTGAGCTTGGAGAACACGCGGCAACACCCCAAGGTAATTAAGACCTTTGTCATATGTCACTACTAACATAACAATAAGTGAAAATGTGCAGGAAAATTGGCAAAACATCGAGGTGACGAAGCACCCGAGAAAACAATGATGTCATGGCAAGATAAAATATCCCAATCGAATGGTGGTCATCTTGCTACCCTGAATGCGGTTCGAGATGATGGAGAACGCCGATTCTGGGTAACCGCACGGGTCCTCACGAAGAGGAGAAAAAAGTACGACACCGCTTTGGACACCACATGTTATGATCCTACGAAGAAGGCTCAAATGCGCAGGCGGCATCACCATATCAACATTGGTGTTACAAGTTTGCGAGTAAACAGCAACAAATTAAGAAAAGATCATGGGCAAAGGAAAATCACAGCTGGAATATATGTGTTGTTCATACAAAAGCGGAGACTCACACGAGTAAAAAGCCTGGAAACACAAAAGGGAAAAAAGGGAGGACACCCGATGTATGAAAAGAAAAACAAGAAAATTCATGGCCCTGACGGGCTGCCGTCCTCCTCGCTCTCTCACGGCCTCTTCACCTGAGAGTATCCCTCCTCCGTAAGACCTCCTGATTTGGCTTTGAAGAGCTGAACGATAGCAGGGGCATCAAACTTATCCCGGCCATAGTGTTCGATGAAACAGTCGGCATTTATCTGCCGTTTCTTTCTCAAGCACGGCACGCTGGTCCCGCTCCACTTGTAGGACGACATCCTTGGTGGCCCCTTGAGCCTCCTCTAACTCTCCTGTCACAGCTGCCAAGCTGGCCTCCATGTTCTGCTGTTCCTCTGTATACCTCTTCATCTCCTCTCGACTCCTCCTAAGCTCCTCTTGGTTTCTGTTAATATCTTCCAAAAGAAGACGGTTGGCGTCGCGCCACTCCTTGGAGGAAGAACTGAGAGAGCTGACTTGCCTCATCATGTCCTTGGACCAATAGTGGAAGTCCTGAAGAACAGAGAACAGCTGAGTACGTATCCGCTGCAGCTGGTCCCCGTGGGCATGAGCAAGGAAAGCCCGCTCCTCCTCCTCAATCGAAAACATATGCACTGCTAAATAAGCAGATGATGCCAAAGAGTTGTCACCCCCTAACGCTGGGAACCCACGTTGACGAATATTGCTTAGGTCGACTTGGTGGGTGGCTGCCCCGCTAGAAAGCATGGTACTCAAGTCAGTCACCAAACGAGGAGTCTCAGTGGTCGCAAGGGAAGGAGAGATTGTTTGAGTGGCTGCAGGGACGAAGAAGACGTCAGGAGGAGATGGAGGGGAGCGAGAGGATGTTCCTGTGTCAAGATTAAAACCACCGGCCTAGAAATGAGGAAAATGGCTCTCGGCTAGGTCATCTAAGAAGCCAAGTGGATGGCTGGGAGGAGGAGATGACGCAGCGATCGAAGAAGGAAATTGATCACCCGACAAAGGGCCGGACCCAGCGACACCATCCTGCCTTTCCTGGTTGACAGCAAGACCACCCAAGGACGGGGCATCCCCATTGAGGCGTGGCTTTTTAGGGCCAAGAATATGCGACAGGTCCATACCGTCGTGGGAAGGAGTGGTAGAAGAAACAGCAGTGGTATCCTACGGAGAAAAATAGAGAGAATAAGGGGACAAGTGGAATAAATAAAGGGAAAAGGATTTGCGAAGAACAACCTCAGAAACTGGAACAGAAGGGCGAGTAGGAGCAATAACGCGAATGTGGATAGTTCTTCTCTTCCTCTTGGCAAATGGAGGTCGAGAAGATGACGCTTTAGAAGGATCCACACTTGGGGAAGAAATGGGCTCAGTAGCCGAAGTGGCAGTCACCTCCGCACGAGGACGAGAAGAAGAATCAGGCATAGAAGTGGATGGGTGCACAACGTCAATAGCGACACCAACAGTAGCAGCGGCAAGGGCCTCTTTTGCCTTTCTCCGCTGAGCTTTTTTTTCCCATTTCTTGATGCACTCAGGATTCCACCCGGCTGGAGGATCTGTAGGAATAAGATAAAATTGTTAGAGTTAGTACCGGCAGGGCAGAACGAATTAAGTGGAGGGTGCTCACTTTGGATAATGCCTCGGATGTCGCCCCGGCACGCATGCTCGCGAGTGTGAACACCGGGAATCCCTGTCGCGGTTTCCCACCCCAGGCGTCGTTCCTAATACTCAAATTCAATCCACTTTGCCACAAAGGCTCAGCCAAGGTGACAATAAAAAACCCCTTCTTCCAAGCGTCAATAGAGGATTCAAGATGTAATAATTTTCAGGTCAAGGGCTTTAGTGAGTTATCATCATAGCGAGGCGATATCGCTATGACACCATTACTGTGATTATACAGTTGAAAAAGGGATCGAAGCAGCAATAGAGAAGGGGATTCAATCCCTACATGTCTACAGAGAGCTATAAAGGCATAAATACCACAGTAAGCATTTGGGCTCAACTGGGCAGCGTTCAAGTCAAATTCAGAAAGCAATTCTGCAACCAGGGGATCTAGAGGGAGTCGAAAACCATAATGAAACATCTTAGCATAAAGGATCCTACGGTTGCCAGGTAATTCGCTGTTAAGGCGAAGAGACCTAGGGGCAACTTCAGTGGAATACCCCTCCAAATGATCAAGGTCAGCGCTATAATTTCACAACCGCCGCCAAAGGACAACGGAGGAGGCAATGGTGGAGACAGTAGTCTCAATATCTCCTTCCCCAGATTGGGGTGGGGAATAACGGCGATTATGGGCCATGAGTAAGGCTAAACTATTGGAAGAATAGAAGGTACCTTTTTGGGAAAGAAGGATGGGGCACCCAGGTGGCGGCGGGTCACAACGAGAGGAAGAGATGCTGTTTTGTTTTCTTTGAGAAAGAAGCAGTGAGCGAAAGATGAAGAAAGGAGGAGGAGAAGGGTTTTATAACCCTAAGGCTCAAGTAAAAATGACAAGTCAAGCGATCATTGCGTATGATGTGTCAAAAACCAGGGACGCGGGAAACAGGTATAGTCCCAGGTGAATGAGAAGACATTCCCCTAGCGCTACCCTCGGAGGACACGTGTGCCTAGAGCATCATGGTTGTCTCTTTTGCATGAACAAAAGAAGTCGGAGCATTAAATGCTCTGAAAAGTAGAATCAAACCCCAACGAAAGAGAAGGCAAGTTACAATGCCGCGACATGCAAAAAGTATAGCACATAGGGCAAGCAGACAAGTGATAAGTAAATTCAAAGGCACCGCCAAGGTACATGTGTTATTTGGCCAGACATACAAGAATTATTACAAAGCAAGGAGGCAATATCGAAGTTCAAAAAGAAAAAATAGTACAACAGCGGCACAAATAGTAAAGCGACACCTCAATCAACCGACATCAAATGGGCTCGCATAGGTGTCGTTGATAACAATCCACCTAAGGAAAAGGGTACTTCCGTCTATTGCCCTGAAAGAAGAGATCACTGTTCCCACCTTCGCGGTAGGGAGAGGGACACGGCCTCCCCCAGAGGCTGACGCCAAGAGGGCAAAACAGCGCTCAGGAGTTTCCCCAAACGAACCTTCTAGATGGCTCGAGAAGCTGTCTCATTCTGAGGAATACCACGCTTCAGGGGGACAACTCAGTCGCTACCCTATCGTGGTAGCATTTATCCCATGGCTATCGCCACGGTAACATATCATCCGAGGGGCGAACCACGATCCCTAACGTTAGGGATAGCTCTCTAGCTATTCCCAAACGCGGAAATGCTCAATTCTTCTATATATATACCTCCCCCTCAAAGGAGGCAGGTAAGCTTAATGTGAGTGGCCCAAGCTCTGCCAAATTCAGTACACATACTGACTTAAGCATCGGAGTGTTTCCGCCGGAGACCCCCTCCGGCGTATTGCAGGTACAGCGGACCGCCGTGAGCACTGATCTGTGAGGAGCCGTTCCGCCATACATCCTTCGGCAGAAGACAAAATCTTATCAAATTGGTGCTTTCGTTGAGAGTATTGGTTCTATTAAGTGAGCATCCTTAATAACCAAGCTCCTCCTCCCCGAAGCCAGAAGGATTATGGCCTCAGAGTCAGATCCGGCGCTGTCCCAAACTTCCAACATCCCATACAACACCCGCAGACGACTGTTTGCCTTCGCTACCTCTGATACCTCCTGGGTAAAATACGGAAGAAGTTACATTCCAGATTTGTTCTCCCTTTTCTCACGTAGCTGGAACCAGGCGTCTTACCCCCCAAGTAGGGGATCCATGATAGGTGAAGCGGACAACCCTTTCGCAAATTCAATAGCAGCTCTCCAAGCTCAATTGGATCAGTTGACAGAGATGGCTGCTGGATTTACTCCTCATGCCTCGAGACCTGGTGTGTCCTCCCAAGTAGTTTTCACTCCGTACATTGTCAACGAACGACCATTATCGCCCCGATAATCCAGAGGACTCCCGTCCTCCTTACCATTTTCATTGGCCCCCATCAGCATCCCGCCGCTCGCGCGTGGACCTGCTGAACACTCTGGACAATACATGGGAGGAATCTCTATCCCTGAAGTAGCCCGCCGACGTGATGAGTACAGAGAACATTGGGATGATCGACGGGGGGATATATTGAGAGAGCCATCTCCTAGATACAGTGAGAGATCTAGCAGCCGAGGTCGACGAGCTCGAACTCCAAGAAGCCACAGCCGATCTCCCAAGCGGCATCAGGAATATGACCCTCAGAATCCCAGATATGACGTTGAAATCCCACACCCACATCAGCCTCGTGGGGTCCCTGATATTAACGTTAGCCATCCGTTCAGTTACCGTGTCAGGCACCACAGAGTCCATCGACATGTGAAACTCCCAGCAGAATCATATGATGGCACGAAAGATCTCATTTCTCACCTCAATAAGGTGAAAGATTTTGTGCAATTCCAAACGAGCAGCGACGCAGCATTGTGTCAGATCTTCGTAATGACGCTGTCAGGCGTGGCACGTCTCTGGTTCGAGGGACTCCCGGGCGGATCTATTGATAATTTTTCTCAACTGGAAGAAAAATTCAAAAGTCGGTTTAGCACGGCTATTCCTATCAGGAAGTTAGCAGCTGCACTGTTCGATATCCATCGAAAACCGCAGGAATCGTTGAACGACTTTTTAGTCGACTTGATCTTGAAATGTCCCTAACGCCAGGGGTCACTATTGATTTTGCGGTTGAGGCCCTAAAACGCAACTGCCGATACGGAAAATTGAGAGACACGCTAACGGTGGACCCACCGATGACCCTAGATGCGCTGAGGCTGAAGGCGCATAATTATGCGAGAATGGAAGAGGAGGAAAATAGAGAATGAATCCGAGACATGCCAACGGACCCATATGTTGCCCCTAACGCCCCGCATAGCAGTGCCCCTGACGCGCGACCCACTGATGATCATGGGCAACGAAAAGAGCATACTGTCAAGGCCTCTAACCGGCAGAGAGGCAATTTCTCGAAAGGAAGACCCGGAGGGTCCCCCACTCAGAAACAAGCGGATCCGCCAAAAGGCCGGATATATGATCCTGACCTTCCATCTCTTATACTCCCAAGGGCTGAAATCCTAGCGATAGTCCAACAGCGAAATCTGCCCATTAGATATCCAGCTCCTGTGAAGCCAGGAGTGATCATGGGAGGAAGTGAAAACGCGTATTGCAAGTTCCACAAGGTCAAGGGACATTCGACAGATGTATGCAGAGAACTGAAATTGGCCATAGAGCGATTGGTCAAAGAGGGCTACCTATGAGAATTTGCCACCAAGGCAAGAGAAGAGGCCAGGAACAACCCAACGGGGATGACAACTGATCAGAGGCAAACGCCTTCACGCGCCACGGGGGCTAATGCAATTCCCCTTGGACAAAATAGAGAAGCTCTCGTTGTTCATAGCGATCAGATGCCTATGATTAATATTATTGCCGGGGGAACACCCTACTTCGAGGAGGCCATACCATAAATGCCCAGTCCTGGGGAAAAGCGCAAGCGAGAAAGCGCCCAGGTAAAAATTGAGGCGATAAACGCCTTAGATAGAATGATATTGTCCTTCTCAGAAGAAGACAAAAAGGGTATTATTTTCCCACACAACAACGCGTTGGTAGTAACACCTATCATAGGAAGTCACGGGGTGAGGAGAACCCTTGTTGACAACGGGAGCGCAGTAAATCTATTTTCGCTGGAAGCGTATAACTTGATGAAACGCCCTGATGGTGAGCTAGCGCCATGCGTGAGGCCAATTGTCGGGATTGATGGCGTACCGATACCGGTAGCCGGAATAACATCCTTGCTAGTGTACTTCCGAGAAGACACATCCAAGTGCTCAGAAGAGCTATTATTCCTGGTTGTAGACCTAACGTTACCATACAACGCTATACTGGGGTGACTGTTCCTCAATCATTTCGGGGTAGCGATATCCCAAAACACCTGCGGATGAAATACCGCTCGTGGGACGGAGTGGTCTCAATCAGAGGAGACCAGAAATTGGCAGCCGAATGTTATTTGCTTATGACTCAGAGGAGTTGTGACCGCTACGTTTGCGTGGCAGACGATCCTTTCGACGATAAAGAAGAAAAATGCACTCAGCCACTAGATCAGATGATGTCAATACCTATCGCTGAGGACAATGAGGCAAATCTCTTGGTAAGTGAGAAATTGAGCCCTGAAGAGAGCGTACAACTAACCTGACTATTAAGAAAATACAAGGGAGAATTCGCATGGAAACCAGCGGACATGCCTGGAATCTCGCGAGAAGTCGCGGAGCATCGACTAAACGTCAGCCCTGAGGCCAAGCCTATTCAGCAGAAACGACGCGCCTTTTCATCAGAAAAAGTAGCAGCTATCGAGAAGGAGTTACTGAAGCTCATGGACGCGGGGTTCATTCGAGAAGTACAGTACCCAACCTGGCTGGCTAACCCGGTGCTAGTTCCAAAGCCTAACGGAGATTGGCGCATGTGCATCGATTTCACTGACCTAAATAATGCTTGTCCCAAAGATTGCTATCCCCTTCCCCGAATTGACCAGCTGGTCGACCAAACTGCGGGGTACGCTTATTTAAGCTCTCTGGATGCCAACTCCGGGTATCACCAAATCCCCATGGCCGCAGAAGATGAAGAAAAAACTGCCTTCTTCACCCCTAGGGCTACATATTGCTACACCGCAATGCCGTTTGGGCTGAAGAACGCTGGGGCAACGTTTCAGCCCATGGCGAATAAGATTTTCGAAAAGCAAATAGGGAAAAATGTAGAGGCCTATGTGGACAATATTCTGATTAAAAGTCGTAGCTTCGAAGACCATCTTGCCGATTTGGAAGAAGTTTTCAATGTGATGAAAAAATACAAAATGAAGCTGAACCCACGAAAGTGTATGTTCGCGTTCCAAACGGGAAAATTCTTGGGCTACGTGGTCAGCTGAAAGGGTATCCAGCCCAACCCCTCAAAGGTAAAGGCCATTCAGGACATGATATCCCCGCCAACCGTCAAGGAATTACAAAAGCTCACTGGCCGCATCATCACGTTAGGACGGTTCATATCTAAGCAAGGAGAGAGATGCCTCCCCTTTTTCAAGGTCATTCGAAATAAGGCCCCATTTGGGTGGATAGAGGAATGTGAAAACGCGTTTGCAGGACTGAAAGCCTACTTGTCATCCGATCTAGTGCTAACGAGGCCTGAGTTCGGCGATGAGCTATACCTATACCTGGGAGTAGCTGACGAGGTAGTCAGCGCCGTCCTCGTACGAAGTGAAGGGCATGTACACCGCCCTGTATTTTTTGTGAGTCACATATTAAAAGACACGGAGCTGCGATACGCCCGCATCGAGAAGATAGCGCTTGCTCTAATACAGGCAACGCGAAAGATGGACCGATACTTGCAACCCCACCCTGTTACCGTACTAACTGATCAGCCCCTGAGAAATTTTTTTAGAAAGCCTGAGTCCTCAGGGAGAATGTTGATTTGGGCGATCGAGCTCGAACAATACGGGCTGCAATACAAAGCCAGGTCGGCAATAAAAGCCCAGGCGTTAGCTAACTTCATAGCGGAGTGCACATTCACCAAGGAGGTGTTGGAAAAACTATCAGAGGAAGAACCAGAAAACTCATGCCTACCGTTCCCAGAAATGCGCGCAGACTCATGGGTTATTCACGTGGACGGTGCAAAAAATCAAGAGCTAGCAGGAGCAGGCGTTTTCCTGGTGGGGCCAAGCGGCATGGAAATGCGATATGCCATCAGAATCGTGTAACCGTTATCCAACAACGCCGCTGAATATGAAGCGTTGCTGGCAGGACTCAGAATTGGAAATACCTTCTCCGTCGAAGCCTCTACCGTGTCGGAAGAGCAATACGGCTTGCGCCTAAAGATACGAGGAGATTCTAAGTTGATAATGGATCAAGTCCTTGGAAACTCCCAAGCCCGAGAACCCGTCATGATTCAATACTTGGCCAAAGTAAAGCGTGAGCTGTCGGAGATGCAGAAAAAAAGCACTCGGGTCATCTTCGAACACATCCCAGAGAAAGTAACGAAGAGGCCGATAGCCTCGCCAAGATGGCAGCCAACGCAGACGCCTCCATACCCAACGAGGTACATTACGGGGACCTATCCATACCCTCTTTCATGGAGGAGAAACATCATTGTGTGTGGAAGAAATAGAAAGTGACTGGAGGATCCCAGTGGTAGAATATCTGAAGCATGATAGGCTACCAGAAGAAATTGCGGAAAGAAGGAAAATCCTAAAACAGGCGGCGCGATGTATATATTACAATAGAGAGTTAATACGGAGGTGCTTCTCCCATCCAGCCGCTAAATGCATAACTGAACAAGAAGGCCTGCATGTGCTGAGAGAAATTCACGAAGGGATATGCGGCATGCACATCGCGAGCGATACGCTGGCAGCTCAAGTCTTTCGGTCGGGATTCTACTGGCCTACCATACGAAGAGATTGCCATAACTTCGTGAAAACCTGTCAAAAATGTCAGGAATACGCTAAGATCCCTCGAAAACCGGCCACGCCAATCTCAGAAATAATTGCTCCATGCCCGTTCGCCAAATGGGGCATTGACATATTAGGCCCGTTTCCAATGGCTAGATCTCAGCTAAAATTCGTGGTCGTGGCGGTAGACTACTTCACAAAATGGGCCGAAGCCGAGGCGTTAGCCACCATTACCACTGACAAAATTTGGCATTTTTTCAAACACCAGGTCATCATGCGATTCGGGGTTCCGCGCATACTGGTTAGCGACAATGGAGCACAGTTCACAAGTCAATTCTTCAGGGCTTAGTGTGCGGAATTCCAGATCGAACAAAGGTTCTCTTCCGTGGCACACCCCCAAACCAATGGCCAGGCAGAGGTAACCAATCGCAACATCCTTAGTGGCATCAAAAGAAACCTGGAAGGTTCCAAAAAGAAATGGCCGGACGAACTGCCATACATGCTATGGGCCTATCGCATGACTGTCAAGACCGCCACTAGAGAGACCCCGTTTGACTTAGCATTTGGAATCGAAGCTGTCACACCGGTTGAGATCAGAATGATGAGCCTTCGGGTGGCTCATTTCAGAGAAGAAAATAACGAGGAAAGGTTACGTGCTAACCTTGATGCCCTACCAGAAACACATGAGGAAACACTACTGAAAACTCTGCACTATAAAAGAAAAATGGCGCAATACCATAACCGGCAAGTGAGAGAGCGATTGCTCAAAGCTGGGGATTTGGTGCTCAGAGATAGACGAGCGGCAGGGCAGCGCATGGACAAACTCAGCCCAAACTGGGATGGACCATATCGCGTCACCCGTATTGTGGGGAGAGGAGCTTACCACTTGGAAACGCTCGATGGAATGCCTCTACAGAACTCGTGGAATATAGCCCGGCTGAAGCTATACCACGCCAGGAACTAGCTCACCCTATCTGGTAACATCAATACTATTCTAACAAGATATATCTTTCTGTGCGTTTGTTGTTGAATAAAATGCAGATAGTGAAGCATGCCAGGAGTGAAAATCCTATTCTTGTGATGGCTGGTCCTGATCAGACAGCTCACTAAGACGAGGCACGCCCTGGCATGCCTAAGCGTTGGGAGTGAAAATCCTATCCTTGTGGCAACCGTGCTCACACAGACGACCCATTAAGACGAGGCACGACCCCAAACGCTCCCGGGAGTGAAAATCCTATCCTTGTGGCAACCGTGCTCACATAGACGGCCCATTAAGACGAGGCACGCCCCGGTATCCTTGGGAGTGAAAATCCTATCCTTGTGGCGACCGTGCTCACACAGACGGCCCATTAAGACGAGGTACGTCCCCAAGGAGAGACCAACTCCGTCCTGGAAGTGAAAATCCTATCCTTGTGGCAACCGTGCTCACATAGACGGCCCATTGAGACGAGGCACGTTCCAGGGACGCGAGGTTTCAACGCTTAGGAGTGAAAATCCTATCCTTGCGATGGCTGGTCCTGATCAGACAACTCTCTAAGATGAGGCACTCCCCAAGCCAATCTCCGGCGGAAGGAAGAAGGGGACACTCCAGCTAGAAATTGAGCGGTCGATGCCCGGCGAAGTAAGGCTGGAAAGACATCCGTACTGCAACAACAACGTCGCAGCAGGCCTAACGGGGCAAGAAAGATCCCCTGACAACAAAGGGTGATTTGAATCTGAGCAATGCTGAGTCATTCTTGGAAATGCTATCGGAAGGCAACAATAAGGCCATCGAAAAGGCAGCTGAGGAACCTATATGAAGGTCATGCGAGAGCAAAATGGGCATATCTATAAAGGGGCGGCAGCAAATGCCACGGACGAATAATTGCGCAAGCAGTATTATGAAACAGAGCAGATAAAGAAGTTCCGTTCAAAAGGGGTAGCCCAACCAAGGCAAAAAGTGATATCGTTAATATTACAAGACAAGGAAGGGCTCGTCGGCCGCAAAAATCAGAATATATCTAAATTCAAAAAACTAAGGAGGGGGTGGTGCGTTGACTCCTCCTTGCTGCTTCGATTTCTATAAATAGAAGTCGTCATCAGTAATAGTGGAGACTCTCCTATCAAAATACGCGGCCAGCTCATCAATACGGAGTTTTTCTACCCCATGATGATGCATCAACGCCTCCGACATGAGCCCTGCGCCTTCCTTCAAGTACCACTGATTCTTCTCAACGTTTAAAGCCAAATCGGCAGTCAGCTCGGCATTCCTCTGCCTCTCCTGGCGCAACTCATTCTCCTCACGAGAAAGGCGTTCGGTCAGATTGGCACCTTTCTGTTTCTCCTCCTCCAAAGAGTGCTTGACAGCCTCCAGCTCTTGCTTGACAGTCGTCACTTCCTGTCGGGCAGACTCTGTTTCTTGGTTGGCAAGGTTAAGCGCATCCACAAAACTCTGACGCTCATTCTGCAACCTGGTTATCTCCCCCTGCCCGTTTGCGGCAATCCTAGCATTCTCCTCATCCATGTAATGGAGGTGGCAGAAAAAAGAAAGCGCTTGGGAGCGAAGAAAGTTTATACGCTCCTGCTCACTCCTAGCCGCAAAGGCATCCCTCTCCCTTGGAAGAGACATAATCTCGACTACCAGGTAAGAGGTAGACGCGAGAATGGAATCATGATTGGTCCCGGCAGGAAATTGCAAAATGTTGTCCCTGAAGGAACCCAAACCAATATGATGAGTGGGCATGAGGGGAGGATTATAAGTAGAGGCACCGGCTATCAAAGCAGGGGCAGGGCCACCTCTCGCGATAGTGGGAGGAGACATCGGAACAAAGAACAGAGCGGCAGGAGAAGAGGGTAGACTGCCGGAACCTCCCGCGTTGGGCATTGGGGACCCATCTCCACCAAGTACTTCAAGGTTAAGGGCACTTGAGTTATAGCCTGTCGCGGTGGCGGAATCACCTAAAACGCGAGGACTACCACCGAAATCAATACCCTGCGATTGCTCGGCAGGAATACCGCCGCCTTCAGGGACGTTCAAAGAAGGATTCGCAGCAGAAGAGGTAGGGCTGTGCTGAAGCTCATAGCGAGCCTTCTTCTAACGCTATTGAAGGACCTCAGCAATAGATATATCACCTGGAGAGGTTGACTGAGCAGAAACAGGGGAAGCCTCCTAGAAAACGCAGTGCACGCATGATAAGAAAATTATACAAAAGAGAAGGAAACCTTAGAGAGAAATGAATGCATACCTGGGTGACTGTGGAAACCAGAGGTATCGCGGTAGGAATGGGATCAACTGTCGCCTCTGAAGAAACAACAGTGTGGAGGTAAACCAGAGGTAGTACCCGTAGCGGTAGCAATGCCTTCCTCTTCCGCAGCGGCAACAGCAGCAGCCCTGGCGGCGGCGGCAGCTTTCTTCCTTTGTTCCTGTTTCCTCTTCCTCCGGAAGTACTCGGCCTCCCAACTAGGCGGAGGCACTGCACAGTTAAAGAAACGTTAGCATTAGTACCTCTTGACAGCACAAAAAGAAAAAGGGCAAACGCTCACCCCTTTTGTACTGTTCCATTTCCAGCCACTTTTCAAGCATCAACGCTGAAATCTAGTTGAAGTAGCGTCTTCAACCAGCCATCTTCTGGATCAGAAAGGGGTTTCCGATGGCCCCAAGCTCTATCTTTAATTTTCTCATTGAAGTCGGCCCTCCATAACGGCTCGGGCAAATCAATAATAAAAAATTCCTCTTTCCAATGAGGAACAGAAGACTCGATACCCATAAGCTTCCAGGTAAAGGGCTTCAATGAGCCATCTTCATAACGAGGGGATATTGATATCACCCCCTTACGAGAATACAACTGGAAAATGTCATGAAGCAGAGCCAGAGTGGGAGACTCGATCCCCTTGAAACGGCACAGTGCGGCAAAGGCACTGACAACGCAAATCGCGTTAGGGCTCAATTGAGCTGGAGCCAAATCAGAATCAGCCAATAGCAACTCGACAAGCGGTTCAAGAGGAAGACAAAACCCATGGTCAAATAACTTAGCATATAATATTCTACTGTTACCAGGCAGAACGTTGTTCAGGCGAAGTGATTCGGAAGCAGCGTGCACAGGATATTCTCTGGGAAATCGTGCATTACACTCGGCAAGTCTACGATTAACTAAGGGCAGAGTATAGAGAGAAGTGGAGGTAATGTTAATTTTTTCTTCTCCGGCGGACCCTTGAGGATCCCCCTCATCGGAAGATCTCTTAGTCTTAGCCATGACCAATAAAGGAGAAGTGACGAGCAAAGAAAGGGTGTGTACCTTCGCAAAGAGAACACCAGAAGTCTCAGACCAAAAAGAAGAGAGCGGCGTGAGTTGTTTGTCCAGAAAGCAGCAGCGTGCGAGAGAGGAGATTAAAAAAGAAAAAGGAGGAAGGAAAAACATTATATATAACACTGAAAGGGCGTGACCAATCAGCGACGGACACATGTCAAAGCAGCGCGTCGGGAAATAAGGCACGCGCGGGAAGATACAAGTTTAAACGCTTCAGCAATTCACGTCTCCCTAGAAGACGCTTGCTTCAAACACCTTTCCGTAGAAAGACACGTGTCCTTTTCCATCATTGCTTTTCAGATCGCATTAAATGGAAGGACTGCGGTATTTAATGGCCTAAAAAGCAGCGCTGGCCTCACCAAACGACGCGGCAACACAAGGAAGATAAGGAAGAGATGGCGATAGCATCACAATGATTCACACGAATGCGATAAAGGTTATGTAGCGTCAGCATTATTACAAGAGGAATAATGACAAATGGTTTTCGGGAAAAAATAGAAGCAGACAACAATAAGAATAACAAAGGAGGGTCCAGGAACCCGTTGTGACACTTCTCGAAAAGCAAAGCGGCGTACCAATCTTTGGCGTTAGCCCTTTTCCCCTTCTGAGGCAGAAGAACCAATCCCGCCTTTGCTAACCTCATCCATCATGGTAGAAATATAGTCAGCAACCTAGGCGGGGTCGGAAGAGTTACCCTTGAAACGGGTTGCGAATCCAGAAGTAAAGACTTCCAAGACTTTCTTCTTCCACCATTCCTCCTTTAATGATGTCCTAGCGGACTCCTCGTCTCGAGCAGACATATCTTCGCGAAGAAGGAGATTTTTCTTCCTCTCCAGCGCTAACTCTGCCTCCAGAACCTCCACCTTTGCTTTCCCGATAGACCTCTCTCTGTTTAATTCCTTTTGCGACTCATCGCAAAGACGCGTTAGCAACCCCATTTGCCCCACCGCTTTCTCAAGCTGCACTTGCTTAACGCACAGCGCGTTGGAAAAATTGCGTGACTCGCGATCATGAATCTCGAACAGATAGTTCAGGTGACGGAAGAAATCCAGAGAATCATTCATCATATGGCGAAGACGAGCCGGTGGAGGAAGCTGAAGAAACTTTTCCTTCTCCTTCTGGGAGCCCAGCATCTCTCATATCAAAGGCGCAGTAAACTCATCTCTGGAAAAAGGTTGGGCAACCCCGACAGCACGAAGACCATCAAAGCAGAATCCCTTCAAGCCCATATGGTAGGAGAGGGTCTCGGTAGGACTGCCATAAGAAAGATTGATTGACGGAGCGGGAGAAGAACTCCCAGAAAAAACATCCGTGATAGGAGAAAAGAACAGTTGTGGAAGCACTTTAGGCGGTAGCCCAGCAGTCGAATCCACAGTAGAAGGTGTAGCGACTACGTCAGGAATGCAATGAGAAATGGGAGAATCGGGAGCGTCAACTGTAGGAATAGGACACGCTGTCGATGGAACCTCCGCCTCAGCAGAACACGTAGCAGTCGGCGCCTCAGTAACTCCCACCGGTTGGGAGGTACTCGTCCCAGTCAAAGCGGCAGAGATAGGAACAGTTGCTGCATCTACAGAAGAAATCCCGATGGCCTGCTCACCCGTGGCAAATCGAAGTTTTTTCCGACGCAAGGAAGAGGCATGGCAAAGGTCCGACGTGACATCTGCATCCTCATCATCACTAGCAATCACCGTCGTGGCAGCTGAGCTGGAGTCCGTACTCTTGCGACGCTTCGGTAGCCAATTTTCCACAAAGCGAGAAACTCGGGCAGAGCTAACGGGTTTTCGCCCTCCCCGGGCAACCGTCTTGGTTCTCCTCCTCGGGGGACGAGCGCTACCCTGATTAGAGCCATCGGCAGGGGGGGAAGCTGGTAAAGTTTGAAGTGGCGTAACATTCAAAGGAGCGCCAGCGTCACCTGGGAATTAACCGTTAGCATCTTATAACAAAAAAAACGCGCAAAGACAAAAGCAAAGAAAATACGAAAAGAGGCAGACTCACCCATAGCACACTCCTCCAGAGGTTTGAACAAGGCAAAGCTACGGATGCAGTAGTGAGTACCTTCGTCTAACAGAGCGTTCGCTTGCTCCAACTCAGCCCTAGTCAATATCGAGGGATTCGACCAAGTGGGGCCTATCAGCTCCTGGTTGAAATTAATACGCCACAAACGGGACGGTAGCTCCAGAATAAAGAAACTGCTTTTCCAATCAGCTACACCCTTCTTAAAGCCGTGAAAACGCTACCAGAACGACTGCACGAGCGCGTCATTCCACCGAGTAGTAATTTCGATTAAACAATTATGGCAATTCATACTAAAGAATTTGCGAAATAAATTGAGAGATGGGGTAGAAATGTTCTTCAACTCGCAAGCGCGAGAGAAGTATAAACCGCACACCAGGAAGAGGGAGTTATCTAGGCAGGATTAAGGTTATACTCCCGCAGCAGTGTTAGTATCAATTCATGAACAGGAAAGCGGAAACCGTAAAGGAACATCTTAAAGAAAAAAAGCCTACTGTAACCCCACATCGGATTATGGAGCCGCATATCACTTCCAGGGATAGAGGGTTCATACCCAGGAGGAAAGGTAATACCGTGTTCCTCCAGTTCGGCTTTCAGAACCACATCGCATGTAACAATACTAGGTGATTGCGCGACCTCTGGATCCATGGGTTTCCAGATAACCTGGCGAGGTCTATTTCTAGCCATAACAAACCAGCAAAAAGGAAATCTGAGAAGGATTGAATTGGTACCTTGAAAGGGGAGAGTTACAGAGGAATCGGCGGACGACGACGGACGGCCGGTGAGATATTCGGGGAAGAAGACGAAGGAAGATAAGAGAAAAAATTCGAAGAAAGGGCAAAAGTTCTGAAAAAAGAAAAATGACCCCTCTTAAAGAATTAAAATGCCACCGCATTAATTGAGCCACCAATCGCGCGGAGACGCGTGTAAAAAGAGGTTGGCCACGTGGAAGCACATTAAAGAAATTTGAAAAACAGAGGTTGGACAGAGTTGACCCAGTCAAAATAACTGCGAAGCGACTGCCTCGGCCAAGCCAACCGCTTACGCTGGCTATCACCAAGGACCAGTAGGCTAACGGAAAATAACGACAAAAGAAAAAGGCAGAAAAAATCATCTTATTCATAAAATGCCAATAGGCATATACAACACAGAGGCATTAATCCTCATCAGCCCAATCCATGTCATAGCAGTACTCATAGACCTCCGGGGACGACGGCAATCCACTGTTGTAGGAAAAGAAATATTCGACAGGTTTGGGCACAAGCTTTGTCGCATAGGCTACCGCCTTGTCATAACGGGCACGGGAACTCTCCCCAACGGTAGAAGCTGCTGGCTTTAAATCAGTGCCGTGAGAAAGAGCCTCATTCTCGGAAGAAGGAGGAGGAGGGGCAGACGGTGACGCTTCATCACCTTTCGGTAGCATCATGTAGTGGGTCACAAAGCCGGCAAAGAAGGACTCAAAGGTCTGCTTCTTCACTTTCACTGGTTTCTTGCGACCCTGGCGTCTAGCAGGACATTTAGTAGGTCTCCACGGTGGAGTTGGAGGAGGATTATCCGAATCCGGCGAAGTCAGAGGTGTTGGCAAGGAATCACGCCCGCGAAAATCTGTCATTCTGACCTACAAAAAGCAAAGAGAAGGAAAGGATGAAGATGAATAGGGAAAGGGAAAGCATTTCCCTTAAATAACCAAGGAAGCGCTCCGATCCTCACACAGATCCTGAAAAATCAATTAAGATGTCTGGAAAAAGTAACCGCAATGGCAGAAGCTGATCCGGCACCAATATACCTGCTCGTTAAATGCGCCAACCAAAAGGCACCAAATAACTACCCAATCACTCATCCTTGGAACGGCGGCTTTGGAAACAGTTGAGTCAAAGCATTCATTGCTCATTCACGGAACGCAACCACTAAAAGGGTAGGTACTGAAGAAGGCTCATTTCCAGTTGGGCTTGCCACCAACACATTCAGCCAACGCAGCAAGAAATAAACGAAAAGACTGGAAAAAGCAAAAACAACCATTTATTTACGGCCTGAGCGGCCTCAGCGTTCAGATATATACATAAAAGCACAAGAGAAAGGCAACAAGAGGAAACAAAGCAGCGGTCAGGCATTGGATCCGGCATCATCCTCCCCTGGTACGACCGGGATATCCCTCAGCGCGTCAGCAACGGAGGTCAGCTCAGCGGAGCAGGCCCTCATCCCCTTCAAGCAGCAGGCTAGCAAGTCCTTCCGCTGCTGCAGCATCGAGGCAACCATGTCAAGGTGGGCAGTAGTAGTGGCCAGCTTTGCCAAGCTCTCCAGAGGATTGAAGTCCTCCAAAGATATCCCCAGCTGTTTGGACAAAATAGGGGTCAATACCCCCTGCAACTCCAGGACATCCTCCGAGGTCTTGGTGATCATCCTCTCCAGGAAACCGATGTCACCTTCAGTAAGGTTCTTCAAGGTCAAAGTTTTAGAGATCAGGAAATTTCAGGTCAGTTCATCCATGGCGAAATATGGAAAAGAAAGGGACGTGCAAGTGCGAAGAAACTTGCGTAGAAGAAACTTCAATTTATAAGCCCTGACAGAAATCATCTAAACCACCTTCTGACAAGGAAACGCTCTGATGCCTCACGGAGAAAGGGTGTTAGCCCTTGGTAAACACTCGGGCTCATTTTCAGTTGGGCTTATGATAACAATCCACCTAAGGAAAAGGGTACTTCCGTCTATTGCCCTGAAAGAAGAGATCACTGTTCCCACCTTCGCGGTAGGGAGAGGGACACAGCCTCCCCAAGAGGCTGACGCCAAGAGGGCAAAACAACGCTCAGGAGTTTCCCCAAATAAACCTTCTAGATAGCTCGAGGAGCTGTCTCATTTTGAGGAATACCACGCGTCAGGGGGACCACTCAGTCGCTACCTATCGTGGTAGCATTTATCCCATGGCTATCGCCACGGTAACATATCATCCGAGGGGCGAACCACGATCCCTAACGTTAGGGATAGCTCTCTAGCTATTCCCAAACGCGGAAATGCTCAATTCTTCTATATATATACCTCCCCCTCAAAGGAGGCAGGTAAGCTTAATCTGACTGGCCCAAGCTCTGCCAAATTCAGTACACATACTGACTTAAGCATCGGAGTGTTTCCGCCGGAGACCCCCTCCGGCGTATTGCAGGTACAGCGGACCGCCGTGAGCACTGATCTGTGAGGAGCCGTTCCGCCATACATCCTTCGGCAGAAGATAAAATCTTATCAGTCGTCTCATCACTCCTCCTCGGAGGAAAAGAAGCCTTCCTGACTCTCGTCAATCTCTTTCATCTTCGCGGAGGCATACTTGGCAACTTGAGCGGGATCAAAATCCCCGCCGCGACACTGATCCGCGAACCCAGTGGTAAAGGCTCTAACAACCTTCTTCTTCCACCAAGTCACCTTCGACGAAGCCTTCGCCAAATCAGCATCGCGAGACGATATCTCTTCGTGAAGAAGAGAAATTTTCTTCTGGGAAGCTACCAACTCAGCCTCCAAAGCTTCAACCTTGGCTTTTCCTTTAGACTTTTCCCGAGCAAGGTCAGCACGGCACTCGCGTAACTCTGCTTGGGTACATTTCTGGAGCCGCGTTAGCTCTTCCACTTTGACCAAGGTATCAGGATCTTGGAACTGCTTTCCATGGGCCTTGGTAAAGTAATGAAGTTCCCGGAAGATGGCAAGGCAGTTATCCATAACTCGTGCCCGCTGAACATCAGGAGGAAGTTGTAGTAACCTATTCTCATCCTCAGGGACGGGAAACATCTCGCATGCCAAGATAGCTGTGGGTTGGTCTCGCGACAAGGGGTCTGATAAACCTAAAGCGCGAAACCCGTCAGTCCCAAACTTCGACAAACTTAGTTGGTGGGAAGGAGCCCCTTGAGGCCCATCAGTGGAAAGATCAGCAACAAAGGAAGGGGCAGAATTGCCGACCAAACCGTCGGTACCTCGAATAGAAGTAAGGACTAACGGGCAAGGAGACTTTTGCTGAAAATAAAAAGAACCAGTCATACTCTGAGCTGGCACCACCACGTCAGGGATGCAGGAACCGATAGGCGAAGGAGGAGACTCCATGATAGGAGCGGACTCCGCCACCAGTGGTGATATCACCGCAGCAGCAGGAACCCCATTAGGAGGAGGCGAAATTGGGATTAAGGAAGTGTCACTCTGTGGTGCGGTAACTCCACTAGTGACCCCAGGTGAAGCGATAGTGTTAGCCGTGGCAGGGATTGTCGCAGGGGCAGGGGCAGGCCGAGCGGCCATCTTCGTCACCCGACTCTCGCTTTCCTCCCGCAACCTCTTTCATTGAACATATTATGGCCCTGCGAAGGCTCGAATACACGTGCGACATCACTCTCTCAGCATTGGTGCTACAAGTCCACAGATAAACGACAAAAAAAATTAAAAAAAAAAGAAAAGGAAAGTCACGGCCAAAATATATATGTTGTTTATACAAGAGCGGAGGCTCGCATAGGCGAAAAGCCTCGTAATACAAAAGAGCAAAAAGGGAAGGTACCCTACGAACGAAAAGAACAAAAAACCTATGGCCTTGGCAAGTTGTTATCCCCTTCGCCTCCCTGCGGCCTCCTTGCCCAATAGTTGCCGGCTTTCGTAAGGCCTCTGGATTTCTCTCTGAAGATAGCATCGGCATCAAAGTTGTTTCGGCCATAACATTCAATGAAACAATCGGCCATGATACCCGCGGTCTGCTCCAAAAACTACTGGCATTTGTCTACCGTCTCTGTCTCAAGCATGGCACGCTGGTCCCGTTCCGCCTACAGGGCTGCGTCCTTGGCAGCCTCGCGCCCTTTGGCTTCCTCCAATTCCTTCCTTACAGCCGCCAAGCTGGCCTCCATATTTTGCCGCTCTTCTGCATGCTTCCTTAGTTCCTCTCCGCTCTTGCCAAGCTCCTCTTGGTTTTTATTAACCTCTTCCAAAAGCTGGCGGTTAGTGTCGTGCCACTCTTTGGAGGAAGAGCTAAGAGAGCTCACTCGTTTCGTCTTATCCTTTGACCAGTAGTGGAAGTCTTGAAGGCCGGAGAAGAGTTGGGTACGTATCAGCTGCAGTTGCTCACCTTGAGCATGAGAGAGGAAAGCCCGTTCCTCCTCCTTAAGTGAAAACATATGCGCCGCCAAGTATGCGGATGTCGCCAGAGAGTTCTCACCCCTTAACGCGGGGAACCCATGTTGACGGATGTTACTTAAGTCAACTTGGTGGGTGGCGGCCCCACTAGAAAGTATGGTGCTCAAGTCAGCCACCAAACGCGGAGGCTCGGTAGGCACAAGGGAAGGAGAGATTATTGGGGCGGCAGCAGGGACGAAGAAGACGTCAGGAGGAGATGGAGGGGAGCGAGAGGATATCCCTGCGTCAAGATTGAAACTGCTGGTCTGGAGATGAGGAAAATCGCTCTCTGAGATATCCCCCGTGAAACCTAGTTGATGGTTGGGGGGGGAGACGACACGGCGAAAGAAGGAAAGGGCGTGGAAGCAACCCTATTCCCCGGTGGCTCAAAGAATTGATCGCCTGCTAAGGGGCCAGTACCAGTGGCATTTCCCTGCTTTTCTTGATCCGCGGCAAGGCCGTCCGAGGAAGGGACATCCTCGGTGAGGCGTGGCCTCTTGGGACCGAGAATGTGCATCAGGTCCATACCGTCGTGAGAAGGGGCAGTGGAAGAAACGGTAGCAATATCCTATAGAGGAGTAAAGAGAATAAAGAGACAACTAGATGGAATAGAAAACCTGCAAGAATTTGCAAGACTTACCTCAGAAGCTGAAATAGAAGGGCGGGTAGGAGTGATGACGCGAATACGGATAGTCCTCTTTTTCCTCTTAGTAACTGGAGGTCGAAAGGATAACGCTTGAGTAGGATCTACACTTGGAGAAGAAATTGGTTCAGTGGCTGAAGTGGCAGTAACCTCCGCGTGAGGGCGAGAAGAACACTCAGGCACAGAAGTGGACGGGTTCGCAATGTTAGCAGCGACACCACCCAAAGGAGCGACAAGATCCTCTTTTTCCCTTCTCCGTAGAGCTCTTCTTTCTCATTTTTTGATGCACTCGGGTTTCCACCCGGCGGGAGGATATGCAGAGATAAGAGAAAAATGTCAGAGTTAGTACTGACAGAGAATAACGAATGAGGCGGAGGGTGCTTACTTTGGATACAGCCTCGGATGTCGCCCCGGTATGCAAGCTCACGGGTGTGAACACCAGGAATCTCTGTTAGATTAAGCAATTTGTCCAACCAACCTTGTTCAACTGATCCTAGATGTTGCCCCCCACCCCAGGCACCGTCCCTAATACGCATATTAAACCCACTTCGCCACAAAGGTTCGGGCAAAGTAACGATAAAAAACCCCTTCTTCCAGGCATCAATAGAAGATTCAAGGTGTAATAATTTCCAGGTGGAGGGTTTTAGTGAGTCAACATCATAGCGAGGCGATATCGCTATGAGACTGTTACTATGGCTGTATAATTGAAATAAGGATCGAAGCAACAACAAAGAAGGGGATTCAATCCCTGCATATCTACAAAGAGCTATAAAGGCATAAATGCCGCAGTAAGCATTTGGGCTCAACTGGGCAGCGTTCAAATTGAATTCAGAGGGAGTTTAAAGCCATAGTTAAACATTTTTCATAGAGAATCCTACGATTTTCGGACAGCTCGCTGTTGAGGCGGAGTGACCTAGGGGCAACTTCAGTGGAGTACCCATCCAAATGATCCATATTGGCATTATAATTTCGCAACCGCCGCCGAAGAACGGCGGTGGAAGTAATGGTGGAGGCGGTACCCTTAATATCTTCTTCCCAGCAGATTGGGGTGAAGAATAACAGTAATTGCGAGCCATGAATAAAGCTAAGCTAAGGGCGGAGTAGGAGGTACCTTTTCAGAAAAGAAGGTCGAGACACCCAGGCGGCGGCGGATCGCAAAGAGGAGAAGAAAGTTGTGTTTATTTCTTAGGAAAAATGCAACAAAAGACGAGAAGAGAATATGAGAGGGGTTTTATAACCCTAAGGCTCAAGTGGAACGACAGATCAAACGGTTGTTGTGTGTGACGTGTCAAAAATAAGGCACGCGGGAAACGGTTACAGCCCAGACGAGTGAAAAGACATTTCCAGCCTCACCATTCCCCTAGCGTTCCCCTCTGCGGACACGTGTGCTTAGAGCATCATGACTGCCCCTTTTGTATCAGACAAAAGAGGTCAGAGCATTAAATGCTCTGAAAAAGTGAAGTCAGGCCCAATGAAAGAGAAGGCATGTCACAATGCCGCAACATGCAAGAAGCACAAGCACGAAGTAAAAGCGGACAATCGATGAGTACGTTCAATAGGAAGGCGGCACCGCCAAGGTACACATATTATTTGGTCAAGTACATAAGATTTGTTAATTATTACAAACCAAGGAGATGACATCAAAGTCCAAATAGAAAAAAAAATACAACAGCGGCACAGACAATGAAGCGACACCTCAATCAACCAGCATCGAACGGGCCTCGCACGGATGTCGTCTCATCACTCCTCTTCGGAGGAAAAGAAGCCTTCCTGGTTCTCATCAATCTCTTTCATTTTTGAGGAGGTATACTTGGCAACCTCAGCAGGATCAACAACCATACCGTAGCACTAATATGCAAAACTAGTGGCAAAGGCTTGTGCGGTTTTCTTCTTCCACCAAGTCACCTTTGACAAAGTCTTCGCCAAATCAGCATCGCGAGATGAGATCTCTTCGTGAAGAAGAGAATTTTTCTTTCTTTCAGCCACCAACTCAGCCTTCAAAGCTTCCACCTTGGCTTTTCCTTTAGACCTCTCTCGAGCAAGGTCAGCACGATACTCGTGCAGTTCGGCTTGAGTACGTTTTTGAAGCTGCGTCAGCTCTTCCACTTTGACCAAGGCACCAGGGTCTTGGAACTACTTACTGTGGGCCTTGATAAAGTAATGAAGTTCCCGAAAGGTGGCAAAGCAGTTATTCATGGGGCGTACACATTGAATCTCAGGAGGAAGCTGTAGTAGCATATTCTCGTCCTCAGAGGAACGGAACATCTCACAGGCTAAGATAGTCGTGGGCTGGTCTTGCGACAAGGGATCCGACACACCCAGGGCACGGAACCCGTCAGTCCCAAACTTGGACAAATCTAGTCGGTGAGAAAGGGCTCCTTGGCGCACGTCAAGGGAAAGATCAGCAACGATGGAAGGGGTAGAATGACCATCCGGACCACCGATATCCCGAATCAAAGTAAGGAACAAAAGACAAGGAGATCGGGGTGGAAAGTAAAAGGAACTAGTACTACCCTGAACTGGCGACACCACATCAGGGATGCAGGAACCAATAGGCGAATGAGGGGGCTCCATGGCGGGAGTAAAGTTTACCACGGATGGTGGTGTCATCACAGTAGTGGAAACCCCATTGGGGTTAGATGATCTTGGAGTCGAGGAGGTGTCGCCCAGTGACGCAGGAATCTTTCCAGTAACATCCGGAGAAGCGGCAACGTGAGGAGCGATAGGAGTTGTGACATCAGCAGGGGTGGGCTGAGTAGCCATCTTTGCCACTCGAGTCTCGCTCTCTTCCCTCAGCCTCTTTGGCTGAGCTGCGGAGGCTGGGCGAAGACTCAGCTCTATGTCCATATCTTCCATATCCTCGCCCCCGTAAGAGAAAACCTTTGTCTCAGTTATTGGCGAACTTGAGTTGGATCCTCTCTTCCGAGTTGGCAACCAATTCTCCACGAAGTGGGAAGCGCGAGTAGAAGTACCGCTCTCCCTTGAAAGTGCCACGTTCGAAGCTCTTTTCTTTATGGGTATGTGGTACTGTCGTGGGAGACGGTATAACCTTGGGAGTAGCGTCACCCTCTAAAAGTGGACGAGCGATAGTCTCTCCTGCGAAAAGTTACGTTAGTAAATGAGGGACAAGTAAGATAACGATAGAGCCCAAAAGACTCACCTATTGTACACTCAGACAAAGGCCTATACAAGGCAAAGTTTCAGATTTAGAAGGACGACTGCATTTCCAGCAAGGCGTTGGCCTGACTTAACTCTTCCCTAGACGGAGGTACTGGCTTCACCCAATCAACAACATCCAAGTAGAAACCAGAACACCACAGACGATAGGGTAATTCGACAACGAAGAAACCGCTCTTCCAGTCTTCGACGTTTTCCTCAAACCCTTGAAATCGTCGCCAGAAAGGCTCAACAAGGGCATCACCCCACCTCGGGGTAATATCAACCAAGCCGTTGCGACAAACTAAAGTGAGCCTTGTATAGGCTCAACACTTTATCTTGATGTACCTGGGCGCCCACCCCCTAGAAATAACGCCCATATTTTGCCTATAAATACCCCACCATTCAAGACAAAAGGTAAGCCTATGATCGCTAGTCGAACCCCTGCCATTTGGAACAACCATACTAACTTAAGCATCGGAGTGTTTATGCCGGAGACCCCCTCCAACGCTTTGCAGGTACACTGGATGACGAGCACAGAGATTCCGAATGACCATTTTCCTCACCTACCCTTCCCAAAACCCCGAATGTTATCACTACTAGCTATCCTTATGTCTCCCTTGACTTTGATGGGTATGTAATATACCAAATTTGCTGACACTGCTAAGCATATACTAATGGATTTATATCCATCCACTTGTCCTCACGAACCTTAATGATGTTATGGGTGGATCTACCCTAATAGTGTCAAACTAATCACATTTGAACAAAATAACTTTGTTGCCTATGCCAGCGTAGGGAACTTCCAGGATCTCTCTTATGATGCCAAAGTAGTCTTTGTCAAACTCATTACATCCACCTTTCACACAAACACCACTATTTTGAGATTTTGTCCCACCTCCATAACTCAATGTATGAAACTTGTACCCAGTCACTAGATACCCGTAAGGGCCGAGACTTAAATCACGTATATTTTGGCTTGCATATTGAACCTTAAAGGAATTGGAAGAAGATATTAAAGGAAGTGTTATGTGCTTGCAATAAACTTAATTTGTGTATAATACTCACATGATTTGGGATCCATGTTACTAGTTCAACATCGTAGGCACGCTCAAGATCGAGATCATTGATCTAGGGTTTTCTCGTCATTTCTCTTGGTAGTATTGCTTGAGAAAAGAGAGAATTATCTTAAATCACCCTTATATGATTTTGTAATCCGAGAGAGATTGATCGTGTACTTACTCAATGAATGGTTCGACCGCATCACAATTAATCAAAAAGTAGAGCGCAGCTTGGTTTCGTTCCTTATCTATTAACCATCTCCTCCACCCGAATCCATGTAATGGTTCACCGAGTTTTTCAAATATGCTCAAACCCTCGGCCTTTTGGACTTGTCCACCGTCATCATTTCTAGGCCTACGGTTGATGTTGGTAGGGACATCAAATCCGAAATAGATGGAATAAAAGGTCACAATTTCTTGAGTGGCATACGCCTCCGTAATTGATCCCTCGATTGCAGCTCTATTCTTAACTTTTTTTTCCAGATCGTGTAATAGCCTGAGAAGTGAAGACAAAATAAGCTTTTATACCATGATAAAAATTTCAAATGCAATGACATCATATACATATTAATTACCTCTTGTAGGGGTACATCCAACGGAATTGTACGGGCCCATCGATCTTTGCCTCATAAGGTAAGTGGATTGGCAAGTGCTCTATGGAGTCAAAGAATACCGGGGGGAAATTTGTTCAAGCTTGCAAATGGTCTCAACTATGTTCTCTCCCACACCTCCATGTCCTTAACCCTTAGAATCTTAGAGCATAAATCCTGAAATATGTGAGATAACTCAGTTATTGCTTCCCACATAGGTGTCGGGACCATACCACGAAGTGTGATTGGTAACACTCGTTGAATGAACACATGAGAGTCATGAATCTTTATGGAGTAGAATTGGCCCGTCTAAAGGTTCACTAGCTGCCCAAGATTTGATGCATACTCATCAGGGAACTTTAATGTTTGCAGCCACTCACAAATTTGATAAATCGTACGCCGCCTTAGGAATCACCACCTTATTACCACTACAAGAATTTTTTAAGTGCAGGTTTGGCCGGCTATAAATTTCACGCATGTCCAATCGAGCCTGCGCATTATCTTTTGTCATCCCTGGAACATCCATCACTGTGTAGAAGATGTTATCAAACACATTCTTATCAATATGCATCATGTCTAAATTATGACGAATTAGATTGGTTTTCTAATAAGGCAATTCCCAAAATATACTCCATTTGAACCAATGATGTATTTCGCCATAATCGGGCATTCCATTATGTGAAAGTTTTCCATACAGATATTTTGGTAGCACTGCCACCTCTTCCCACACTTCCTCACCACTTCAAAAATAAGGTGGGGGCCTCTCATCGATTATATTCCTTCTAAAATTATTCACTCTATGATGATACTCGTGGTCAAGAGGGAGAAATCGTCAATGGCAATCAAACTAGATAGCCTTTTTTATATGTTGCAGTCCAAATCCTTTTGTTTGCTAGCCGCAATATGGACATGCCAAATACCCTTTCGTGCTCCACCCTGATAGCATCGCGTATGCTGGAAAGTCGGAGACCATCCACATAAGTGCAGCTCATAGCTGGAAGTTTTATTTCCTTGCAACATCATACGTGCAAACACCATTCTCCCACAACAGTTTCAACTCACTGATTAGTGGTCATAAAATAGATCAATATTTTTAGGAGTGTTAGAATCGGGAATAATCATTGACAACATAGTGTAAGGTTGCATCATTACCATCCATGGTGGAAGATTTAAAATGGATATCATTACTGGCCAATATGAGTATCATTTTATTCTTGGACTGAATGGATTAAACTCGTCCGTGCATAATGATAGTCTCGTATTTCTAGAATCACTTGCAAAATCTGGTTGGATGCTGTCAAAATGTTTCCACGCCTCAGCATGTGACGGGTGAGACAGTCTGGGTTCAAGATTGGAGTTGGCATGCCACACCATATCTTGGTCGATCTTAGAGGACATGAAAATCCTTTTAAGTCTCGGTATCAGCGGCATATAACGAAGAACCTTGAATGACTTTGGTTTCTCCCTTAGAATGCTTGGATTTCCTGACTTGAGTCGTGCTTCCCCACAAATACGACATTGGTCCATATGTTTGTATTCACCGTAATACAACATGCAGTCATTCTTGAAAACATGAATGTGTTCATAGCCAAGGCCCAAGGCTCGCATCACCTTCTTGCTGCCTGTAAATTTCGTTGGTAAATTATGCCCGCGAGGCAATGTCTTAGTAAAAACACCTACTAACTTATTGTATTGACCTTCACTCATGTTTGTGTCGGACTTACCAACCAATAATTTTGCCAGAGCTGACAAAGTGGAGTGATTCTCGCAACCATCCCACAAGGGTTAGTTTGCAGCATCCAGTAGTCTATAGAATCTAGCCGCTTCAGGATTAGGAGGTTCCTCGTGAGGTTCATCATGATCTTCTGGTGCTTCATTGGATCAATTTAAGAAGTTACCGTGCATTACATCTTCCACCATATTCATCATTGGATTTACATTTTCATGGTTTGAAGGGCCTCTTATGTGGAACTCACTAATACTTGGGCTTTCGTCCCCACTTATGGTACGAAATACAGGAGATTTACCATGAAAGTGCCATGTTGTGTACTAAGGCACAAAGCCCTAGCGAAATAGATGCGTGTGTACGTCTTCCGCGTATTGGTATTTTACATTCTTACACTTACTGCATGGGCATCTAATTCTCCCTTGGTCAACACATTCAGGATGTAAATAGGCATAGTTAAGAAAGAAGTTCACTCCTTCCATAAACTCTTCTCGAATAGCACCGGTTTTATGCTTACGATTGTACATCCATGTCTGATTAGGCAAAGGTATTTTGTTCTATGTTAAAAAGCAAACATTGTCATATGTTCAAAACTATAAACATTTATGACCTATATTAGGACTCCTTCATAGAGTTTCCAGAATCACATACAAGTTCTGCATCGCTTCATGTAAGAAGTTTATGAGATCCTCCCTACCTTCGGATGCTAAAGGTTCTCTCAGGCTCACCTGAAGGATTCCTAGTAATCGTTGTATCCTTCATAAAGATCATGCCTGATCCATCAGGTCCCTGACTTCTCCTACCACTGATGTCATTTTCGCTTTTATACGATTCTTCTGACTCTCCTCTTCACATTTTTAGGGTCTAAGATTGACTTCGAACCTTCTGCATTGACCGTATAAAAGTCCATAATGACATAGGTGGTAGGAATATTAGGGGACTTTTAGGATCCAGTATAACCTCTGTGAAGGAGTGGATGATCGAGTACAAGGACCCAGACACTAGAGCGGCTAAAAGTGCCTTTGTCATCCAAAGATATTAGGAAGGGTCTCATAAACAGTTACATGACGCAATGCAGAGTCTAATTTGTACAATAAAATCAAACAACTATCAAAATAAGGGTTCATGGGTGATTACATGGTTTTGTTTTTCAAGGCATAAAGTCGTCCATGATACTATAAATTGCATTATTAATGAATTAACTGTATGAAGGAGTTGATAGTGTGTATTTTATATATATTTTTCTTCCTTTTCTTAGTCCACTTTTGATCTTGATACTACTGATTTTTCTCTGTTTCTCTCCTTTTTGTAGATCTGGACTTAAGAAGGGAAATTCAAGAAAGAAGAAATCCAACAGATCCGATCATTTATTCCCACGATATTCCACCTTAACAAAAGTTATATTGTAGGAAACCTACTTCTACTAAACTTAGGATTCTATTTATATTTACTATAAATACTTTAGCAAATTAGGGTTTGAGGGACTTCTTCCCTCTTGTATTTTGTCATTCCATACTTCCGCCTCTGACGTCTTTCCTGATTTGTAATAATCCCGGAGCTTTAGCTCCGTCTAGTATTAAGTTGCAATTTATAGCGTTTTCCTCCTTTCTCCTTTATGCAATTTTTCTTTAATTATTTTATTTATTTAATTCTCAGTATGAGGAGCTAAATCTCCCTTTCTTAATAAAGGTCATTGAAGGTTACGTAGGATAGTTGTGAGGTCGAATTGAGTTTAATAAATTCCTATGTTTGTATTTGCTTGTTTATCAATTCCTTGTCAATTTATCTAGGAACGGTTAGAGGTCCGGCTAACTAATAATAGAACCTAACATGAGGCTATATAGTAGAGTAGGCAACTAGATCAGAGTCATTAGGTCGCTGGTCCAATCTAACTAGGGTAAATAACCAATTAGGGTAGTGCCTCGAACGTACTGAGTGTCTCGCCCTAGGTGTGTCTTTCCTCTTCTTCATAAACATACCTTGGAGTAGCTTCTCTTATGAAGGAAAGTAGAGGACCTAAACATACATGGACCCCATAGCACACCTATAAACTAGGAACATAATACCCTTGCACCAATGACCAACTAACCGCAATACAACTTGAGATATATCTTTACTAGGAATCTTTCCCTCATCAATTTCATACCTTTGTTTACTCTGTTTTATTCTGTTTATTTAATAGTTAATCAAACACTCTCTCAAAACTTACCCTTTGGTTAATCGTTCGGTTTGATATTCCCTATCATACACAGAAGTAAGCATCTTGCTCTAGACCCTGAGTTCGACCATGTTACCAATATACGCAATTTATATTGTGCATTAGGTGATAGGTATTATTATTATTTTTTACAACTTCGACAACCGATCAAATTTTGGCGTCATTGTCGGGGACTAACGGTACTGATTTCTTTCATTTGTTTGTATGACCAAGATGTCTACACAGGATCCTATACCACTCGACCTTGAGATCACTAGGACAGAAAGCAGACTTAGAAGACAGGCCAAGAAATCATCCACCAATACTGGAGAAGTTTCTACCCCAGTCCTCGAAAGAACCCTCTCTGACCTAGACAATCTCGGCTTCCACTTCCGTCAAGACCTTGACGCTGAAGGCTTTACTGTCCCCGTATTCCCCACAATGGCCAAAGCAGCAGATGACTAGAATAATCAGACAATTGAAGATCGTAATACTTCTCCCGAGCTAACCAGCAGCGATATCGCTTGGCCTACCGTCCAACACGATTGCGTAATTAAGTCTGCCATACTATACCATCTTCCTACATTCAATGGAGTCCCCAATGAAAATCCACACCAGCACCACCGACATCTGTGAGGCTATGAAACCAGCCAATGTTGAGATCAACTATGCCAAATTGCGACCCTTCCTCTGGTCTCTAGCGGGTGAAGCTAAGGACTGGTTCTATGACCTCCCTCCTAGATCCATTACCTCATGAGCAGAAATGTCAAAGGCTTTCACTGATAAGTATTACCCGGTCTCTATGGCTAGTGTCACTCTCAAGCAGTTGGTCTCCATCGTCCAGAAAGATGAAGAGAACCTCTCTCAGTACAATGAACATTTTAAGAAGATGCAGACCTTATGCTCCTTCACATAATCTAGCTGATCACGCCTTGATTCAATATTTTTACATAGGATTGAAACCAACCGACAAGGCCTTGGTGGATGCTGCTAGGCGAGGTTCCCTTTGTGCTCTTACACCGGTTGCCGCCATAGCTACCATTGGACTTATGGTGAAAAACATCACACCTTCTAAAAGAGCCACTACCACCCAAGACATGCGTGCTGCTGCTATGGAAAATTAGCTCACCACCATCATCGATATGCTCCAAAACATAGCAGTAGGACAACCTGTCCAGATCAAGGACTGCGGATTTTGAAATTTTGTTGATCATCCCACAGATGCTTGCCCCCACATTCATGATGAGGTCTAAGTTAACGCCGCTGGCATCTACAATGGAGCTCCATGAAAGTTTAAACCTTACACTCAGAACTACAATCAAGGTTGGCGACATCCTAATCTCAGCTAGTCAAACAATCCGCAACAGCCAGGCCTTAGTCAACCACCACAACCGAACCAGTTTGCCAACCAGACGCAACCGCCATTCAACTTGCAAAATTTTAGGCCATGACCGAACTATCCCACCAACCAATAGTATTGATAACAATTCACCTAAAAGAAAGGGTATTTTCGTCCATCACCCAGTGGGATGAGGCCTAGCTATTGTTTCGCACCACCGCGGTAGGGACAACATCGCTACCTTCCCCAAAGGCTAACGCTACAAGGGCTAACGGGTCCCTATCGGCTCCTCTCACGGACCTCACGGATGGCTCAAAGAGTTATCTTACCCCAGAGGAAACCACGCGTCAGGAGTATCGCTCCGGCCGTTATCCTACCGTGGCAATATCTACCTACATACCTACCGCCAAGGTAGCGTATCGTGTTAAGGGCGAACCACATACCCTAATGCGAGCGATAGCTCCATATCCGTTTACACGGGTGGGAACACCCCTTTTCTTCTATAAATACCTCCCCCACAAAGGAGGCAGGTAAGCATACTGAACTGGCCAAAACTCTGCTAATTTCAGTACACATACTGACTTAAGCATCAGAGTGTTTCTGCCGGAGACCCCCTCCGGCGCATTGCAGGTACTGCAGACCGTCGCGCACACTGATCTGAGAAGAACAGCCCCGCCATACATCCTTCGGCAGAAGACAAATAATTATCAAATTGGTACTTTCATTGAGAGCTTTGGTTCTATTAAGTGAGCATCCTTAATAACCAAGCTCCTCCTCCCCGAAGCTAGAAGGATTATGGCCTCAGAGTCAGATCCGGCGTTGTCCCGAACTTCCAACATCCCATACAACACCCGCAGACGCCTGTTTCCCTTCGCTACCTCTGATGTCCCCACCCCAGGGCAGGACGTCACTGCAGGGGACTTGGACCCTCTTCCTGGGTCAAGTTCGGAAGAAGTTACCTTCCAGATTTGCTCTCCCTTCTCCCACATAGCAGGAACCAGCCATCCTACCCCCCAGGTGGGAAGATCTATGATAGGAGAAGTGGACAACCCTTTAATGAATTCAATAGCTGCTCTCCAAGCTCAACTGGATCAGCTGACAGAGATGGTTGCTGGATTTACTCCTCATGCCTCAAGACCTGGGGTGTCTTCCCATGTGGTTTTCACTCCAACCATTGTCACCGAACGACCCTTATCGCCCCAACAGTCTAGGGCGCTCCCGTCCTCATTACCTCTCCCCTTGGCACCCATAAACGTTCCCACATTCACACGCGGACCTGCTGATCATTCTGGACAATACAGGGGAGGAATATCTATCCCCGAAGTAGTCCGCCAGCGCGATGAATATAGAGAGCCCTGGGATGAGCGACGGGGGGATATAGTGAGAGATCCATCTCTTAGATACAGTGAGAGATCTAGTAGTAGAAGTCGACGAGCTCGAACTCCGAGGAGCCGTAGTCGTTCTCCTAGGAGGCATCAGGAATATGACCCTCAAAATCCCAGATACGACGCTGAAATTCCACGTCAGCGTCAGCCTCGTAGGATCCCCGATGCTAATGTGGGTCATCCGTTCAGCTACCGTGTCAGGCACCACAGAGTCCATCGGCATGTGAAACTCCCAGCAGAATCATATGATGGCACAAAAGATCCCATTTCTCACCTCAATAAGGTGAAGGATTTCGTGCAATTCCAAACGCGCAGTGACGCAGCACTGTGTCAAGTTTTCGTAATGACGCTGTCAGGAGTAGCACGTCTATGGTTCGAAGGGCTCCCCGCCGGGTCTATCGATAATTTTTCTCAGCTGGAAGAAAAATTCAAAAGTCGGTTTAGCACTGCTATTCCTATCAGAAAGTCAGCGGTTGCGCTGTTCGATATCCATCGAAAACCACAGGAATCATTGAACGACTTCTTAGGTCGCTTTGATCTCGAAATGTCCCTAACGCCAGGGGTTACTATCGATTTTGCGATCGAAGCCCTGAAACGCAATTGTCGATACGGCAAATTGAAAGATACGCTAATGGTGGACCCACCAACGACCCTGGATACGTTGAGGCTGAAAGCGCATAACTATGCGAGAATGGAAGAGGAAGAAAATAGTGAATGGATCCGAGGCATGCCGACGGACCCGTATGTGGCCCCTAACATCCTGAACAGCAATGCCCCTGACACTAGAACCACCGAGGATCTCGGGCAGCGGAAAGAAAATAACACTAAGACCTCTAACCGGCAGAGAGGCAATTTCTCAAAGGGGAGACCTGGAGGATCCCCAACTCGGAAGCAAACGGACCCGCCGAAAGGCCGGATATACGATCCTGACCTCCCATCTCTCATACTCCCAAGGGCTGAGATCTTAGCAATAGTCCAACAGAGAAATTTACCTATCCGCTACCCAGCTCCCGTGAAACCAGGAGTAATCATGGGAGGAAGAGAAAATACATACTGCAAATTCCATAAGGTCAAGGGACACTCAACAGACGTATGCAGAGAGTTAAAATCGGCTATAGAGCGATTAGTCGAAGAGGGCTACCTTGGAGAATTCGCCACAAAGGCAAGGGAGGAAGCCAGAAATAATCCAACTGGAAATACAACTGAGCAGAGGCAAACGCCCTTACACGCTACAGGGGCTAACGCAGTTCCCCTCAGGCCAAACAGAGAAGCGCTCGCTATAGATAGCGATCAAATGCCCATGATAAATATCATCGCGGGAGGGGCACCCTATTGCGAGGAAATTATTCCACAAACGCCCAATCCTGGAGAGAAGCGCAAACGGGAGAGCGTTCAAACAAAAATCGAGCCAATAAGTGCCTTAGACAGAATGATATTGTCTTTCTCAGAGGAAGACGAAAAAGGCATCGTTTTCCCGCATAATGATGCGATGGTTGTAACGCCTGTCATTGGAAGTCATGGGTTAAGAAGGACCCTTGTCGATAACGGGAGTGCAGTGAATCTATTCTCGTTGGAAGCATACAACTTGATGAAACGACCTGACGGTGAGCTATCGTCCTGCACGAGGCCAATTATTGGGATTGATGGAGTACCGATTCCGGTAGCAGGAATAACATCCCTGCCGGTGTACTTCCGGGAGGACACATCCAAACGCTCCGAAGAGCTACTATTTCTGGTCGTAGACCTAACGTTACCATATAACGCCATTTTGGGGCGACCTTTCCTTAATCGTTTTGGAGTAGCCATATCTCAAAAACACCTGCGGATGAAATATCCCTCATGGGATGGCGTGGTCTCAATCAAAGGGGACCAAAAGCTGGCAGCCGAATGCTACTTACTCATGACTCAAAGGAGCTGTGACCGCTACGTTTGCGTGGCAGACGACCCTTTCGATGACAAAGAAGAAAAGCGCACTCAGCCGCTAGATCAGATGATATCACTCCCTATCGGTAAAGATAGCGAAATGAATCTCTTAGCCAGTGAGAAACTAAACCTGGAAGAGAACGCGCAGCTAATCCGGTTGCTGAGGAAATGCAAGGGAGAGTTTGCGTGGAAGCCATCAGACATGCCCGGAATCTCTCGGGAGGTTGCGGAACACCGACTAAACGTTAGTCCTGAGGCCAAACCTGTCCAACAAAGGAGACGTGCTTTTTCGTCGGAAAAGATAGCCGCCATCGAAAAAGAATTGCTAAAGCTCACTGAGGCGGGGTTCATTCGAGAAGTCCAATACCCGACCTGGCTAGCCAATCCTGTGTTAGTCCCAAAGCCTAACGGGGACTGGCGCATGTATATCGATTTCACTGACCTAAATAATGCCTGTCCCAAGGACTGCTATCCTCTTCCGCGAATAGATCAGTTAGTCGATCAAACCGCTGGGTATGCTTATCTAAGCTCCCTAGATGCGAATTCCGGATATCACCAAATCCCTATGGCTGTAGAGGACGAAGAAAAAATTGCCTTCATTACTCCCAGGGCTACATACTGCTATAACGCAATGCCGTTTAAGCTAAAGAATGCCGGTGCAACGTTTCAGCGTATGGCAAACAAAGTTTTTGAAAATCAAATCGGGAAAAATGTAGAGGCTTACATAGACGACATCTTGATTAAAAGCCGGAGTTTCAGAGAACACCTCGCTGACTTGGAAGAGGTTTTCAATGTGATGAGAAAGCACAAGATGAAGTTAAACCCGCGGAAGTGCATGTTTGCATTCCAAACGGGAAAATTCTTGGCTATGTGGTCAGCCGGAAGGGCATCCAACCCAACCCGTCAAAGATAAAAGCCATCCAGGATATGATATCCCCGCGAACTGTCAAAGAAATACAGAAGTTAACCGGGCGCATCATCGCGTTGGGGCGATTCATATCTAAGCAAGGTGATAGATGTTTGCCTTTCTTCAAAGTCATCCGCAACAAGGCTCCCTTTGGATGGACAGAGGAATGTGAGAAAGCGTTTGCAAGACTAAAAGCTTACCTATCATCAGATTTAGTGCTAACGAGACCCGAGCCCGGTGATGAGCTATATCTATACTTGGGAATAGCCGACGAGGTAGTCAGTGCCGTCCTCGCGCGATGTGAAGGGCACGTGCATCATCCTGTATTCTTCGTGAGTCACATATTGAAAGATGCCGAATTACGATACGCTCCTATCGAGAAGATAGCACTCGCTCTAGTGCAGGCCACGCGAAAGATGGATCGATACTTCCAAGCCCACCCTGTCATCGTACTTACGGATCAACCGTTGAGAAGAATCTTCAGAAAACCTGAGTCTTCAGGAAGAATGTTAATTTGGGCTATCGAACTTGAGCAATACGGGCTGCAATACAAAGCTAGACCGACCGTTAAAGCCTAAGCGTTAGCTGACTTCATAGCTGAGTGCACATTCGCAAAGGACACAAAGATAGACCTGTTGGAGGAAGAAGCGAAAAATCCATGCCTACCGTCTCCAGAGACATATAAAGACACGTGGGTCATCCATGTGGATGGAGCAAAAAATCAAGAATTAGCAGGTGTAGGAGTTTTCTTAGCTTGACCAAACGGCCTGGAGATACGATACGCCATCAGAATCCTGCAGCCATTGTCCAACAATGCGGCTGAATACGAAGCGATGCTGGCGGGACTCAAAATCGGAAACAGTTTCTCCATCGAAGCCACCCCCGGTATGGAGAAGGAAGACAGAACACGTTTAAGGATCCGAGGAGATTCCAAGTTAATAATGGATCAGGTCCTGGGGAATTCCCAAGCCAGAGAACCCATCATGGCCCAATACTTAGCCAAAGTGAAACATGTGCTGTCAGAGATACAGGAAAAAGGCACCCTGGTTACCTTCGAGCACATTCCTAGAGAAAACAATGGAGAGGCCGATAGCCTCGCCAAAATGGCAGCCAATCCGGAAGCCTCAATACCCAGAGACGTGCGCTATGGAGAACTGTCTACACCCTCTTTCATGGAAGAGCAAGCATCGCTCTGTGTGGAAGAAATGGAAAATGATTGGAGGATCCTAGTGATAGAATATCTAAAGCATGATAAGCTACCGGGAGACCAGACAGAGAAAAAGAAAGTCCTAAAATGGGCAGCACGATGCACATATTATAACGGAGAGTTAATACGAAGATGCTTCTCACATCCGGCCACTAAATGCATAATGGAACAAGAAGGCTTGCATGTGTTACGAGAAATCCACGAAGGGATGTGGCATGCACATCGCCAGCGGCACTCTGGTAGCCCAAGTCTTTCGGTCGGGATTTTACTGGCCCACCATTCGACGAGCTTGTCACAACTTCGTGAAAACCTGTCAGAAATGCCAGGAATATGCTAAGATTCCTCGAAAACCTGCTGTGCCAATTTCAGAAATAGTGGCTCCGTGCCCGTTTGCAAAATGGGGGATTGACATCCTGGGCCCATTTCCAAAGGCCAGATCTCAGTTAAAATTCGTGGTCGTAGCGGTAGACTACTTCACAAAGTGGGCCGAAGCCGAGGCGTTAGCTACCATTACCACCGAAAAAATTTGGCATTTCTTCAAACACCAAGTCATCATGAGATTTGGAGTACCGCGCATGCTAGTCAGCGACAAAGGGACACAATTTACAAGCCAGTTCTTCAGGGATCAATGCGCGGAGTTTCAGATAGAGCAAAGATTCTCCTCTGTGGCACATCCCCAAACCAACGGCCAGGCGGAAGTAACTAACCGCAGCATTCTTAGCGGCATCAAAAGAAACTTGGAAGGGTCTTGATCAGACAGCTCATTAAGACGAGGCACGCCCTGGCATAACAAGGTGTTTGGGAGTGAAAATCCTATCCTTGTGGTAACCGTGCTCACATAGACGGCCCATTAAGATGAGGCACGACCCCAAACGGCTCCCCGGAGTGAAAATCCTATCCTTGCGGCAACCGTGCTCACATAGAAGGCCCGTTAAGATGAGGCACGCCCCGGAATCCTTGGGAGTGAAATCCTATTCTTATGGTAATCCCATAAGGAGAGGCACGCCCCAAGGAGAGACCAACTCCGTCCTGGAAGTGAAAATCCTATCCTTGTGGTAACCGTGCTCACATAGACGGCCCATAAAGACGAGGCACGATTCCACGGACACGAGGTACAACGCTTGGGGGTGAAAAGTCCTATCCTTGTGATGGTTGGTCCTGATCAGACAGCTCACTAAGACGAGGCACTCCCCAAAGCCTATCTGTGGTGGAAAGAAACAAGGACATCCCAACTAGTAGCCGCGCGGTTGATACCCGGTGAAGTGATGTTGGAGCCTATCTGTGGTGGAAAGAAACAAAGACATCCCAACTAGTAGCCGCGCGGTTGATACCCGGTGAAGTGATGTTGGAGCCTATCTGTGGCGGAAAGAAACAAACACATCCCAACTAGTAGCCGCGCGGTTGATACCCGGTGAAGTGATGTTGGAGCCTATCTGTGGCGGAAAGAAACAAACACATCCCAACTAGTAGCCGCGCGGTTGATACCCGGTGAAGCGACGTTGGAGCCTATCTGAGGCGAAAAGGAATAAGAAATCCTAACTAGTAGCCGCGCGATCGATACCCGGTGAAAAGATGAATGGAGAAATGACCATACTGCAACAACAACGTTGAAACTGAGTGCAGCAGATGCGGAAGCAACGCTGATTTACTCTAAAAAATGCTATCGGAGGATATAATGGTAATACTACTCGAACGCAGCTGATGAAAAGCAAACGGGATGCAACCCGAAATTATGTGTCTATGGAGACCTAACGCCAAACGTCCCAGGCGGACAAGTGATTAAATGGCATTATGAAGAAAAACAAATAAAGAACTTCTGTCCAAAAAGAGTGGATTGGCCGAGTCAAGGCCGACATCGTTCGAAATTACAAAATAAGGATGGGCCCGTCAGCCACAAAATGTAAAACATCTAAATAACAAAAAGCCTAAAGACTGGGCGGCGCGTTGACCCCTCCTTGCTGAATGGCCTTCCACTGGTAGAAACTGCTATCATTAATGGCTGAGGCTCTCTTGTCGAAATACGCAGAAAGATCCTCAATACGGAGCTCCTCAACTCCATAATGATGCATCACGGCTTCTGACATGATTCCCCCACCCTGCTCAAAGTACCAACGGTTCTTCTCAGCGTTAAGGGAGGCATCGGCAGATAGCTCGGCATTTTTCTGTCTCTCCTGGCGTAGGCTATTCTCCTCCTGAGAAAGGCGTAGGGCCAAATCAGCACGTTGTCTCTTCTCTCCCTCCAAAGCCAACTTAGCGGCCTCCAACTCTTGTTTCACCGCGGCAACCTCTCCCCGAGCAGTCTCCATACCTTCGTTGGCAGCAGCAAGGGCATTTTCAAGACGCTGTCGCTCCTCCGACAGCCTACTTATCTCTCCCCGCCCGTTAGCTGCAGCCCTGGCATTCTCCTCATCCATATAGTGAAGATGGCAAAGCATAGAAAACGCCTGAGAGCGAAGGAGATTGATGCGCCCCTGATCGCCCAGAGCCACAAAGGCATCTCTCTCTCTTGGAAGAGACAAAATCTCTGCTACCAGATAAGCGGTAGAGGAAAGCACGGTCTCATGATCGGCATCGGCGGGAAACTGCAGAATACTATCCCAAGCTGACGTGATGAGTCGGCATGAGAGGAGGATCGTAAGGAGAAATACCGGCCATTAAGGCAGGAGCGGGCCCACCCCTCACGATAGGTGGATGAGGCATCGGAACAAAGAACAACGCACCAGGAGAGGCTGGCCGGCTAGAGAGGCCTTCCGCGTTAGGCATCGAGACCTCGTTGCCTCCGGGCACCTCAGGATTAAGGGCATCAGAATCATAGCCCGTTGGGGTGTGCGCAGAATGAATCGGGGAGCCAGGAGGCACATGGGGTTCACCGCCAAAATCAGCGGGTTCTGGCTGATCAGCAGACATACCCCCGCCCCCAGGAACACTTGAACTATGATGGGCAGCCGAAGAAGAAGGGCTAGTCTGAAGATCATAGCGAGCCTTCTTCTGACGCTCGCGAAGGACATCTGCGATACCCATATCTCCCTCGGAGGTAGAGGGGGCAGAAGCAGCAGCGACTTCCTAAATAAGGCAGAACGTGATAAGGAAATCATGTACAAAGAAAGACAAAGTCCCAAAAGTAAGAAAAATGCTCACCTGAGCGGTGGAGGACGCAAGAGGAATCCCAACAGGAATCGGACCAACCGTAGCCTCTGAAGAAACAACAGTCTGGGACGAAACGGATGGGACAGCACGAGCCCTCCTAGGCCTTTTCTGTCTCACAACTCGAGTACCCGTAACGCTAGCGGTGGCCTCCCCTTCCTCAGCGTTAGCGGCAGCAGCAACCCTAGCTTCAGCGATAGCTTTCATCTTCGCCTCCTGTTTCCTCCTCCTTCGGAAATACTCGGGCTCCCAACCAGGCGGAGGCACTGCACAATCACAAAACGTTAGCGTTAGTACTTCTTGACAAACGCAAAAGAAAAAGGTTAAACACTCACCCTTCTTGCACTGTTCCACGGGCAACCCGTTAGCCACTTTTCGGGCATCAACGCTAAAATCAAATTGAAGCAGCATCTTCAACCAACCATCCTCCAGGTCGGAAAGGGGTTTCCGATGACCCCAAGCCCCATCTTTAATTGTCTCGTTGAAGCCAGCCCTCCACAACGGCTCCGGCAGATCAACAATAAAAAATTCCTCTTTCCAGTGAGGAATAGATGACTCAATACCCATAAGTTTCCAGGTAAAGGGTTTCAAAGAACCGTCTTCGTAGCGAGGCGATATCGAGATCACCCCTTTACGGGAATATAACTGAAAAATGTCATGGAGCAATGCTAAAGTGGGAGATTCTATCCCCTTGAAATGGCACAGTGCGGCAAAGGCACTAACAACGCAAATCGCGTTAGGACTTAACTGAGCCGGAGCCAGATCAGAATCAACCAACAACAATTTTACGAGCGGGTCAAGAGGGAGACGAAACCCATGATCGAAAAGCTTAGCGTATAGCATTCTACTATTTCCGGGTAAAATGTTGTTCAGTCGAAGCGACTCAGAAGCAGGATGCACGGGATATTCCTTGGGGGTACGTGTACAGAGAAGTGGGAGTAGTATCAATTACTTCTTCCCCGGAGGACCTTTGGGGGTCTCCTTCTTCAGAGGATTTCTTAGTCCTAGCCATGGCCAACAAAGAAGAAACAAGGAGAAAAGAAAAAGACGTGTACCTTTGTACCTTCGTGAAAGAGAACGCGAGGAGTCTTGAACCAGAAAGAGAGAGCGGCGCAAAAGTATTTATCCAAAGGTAACAGCGTATAAGGAAAAGATAGGAAAAGAAAAAGAGGGTAGAAGAAACAATAAGTATAACCCTGAAAGGACACGACCAATCAGCGGCAGACATGTGGCGAAGTAGCGCGTCATAAAATAAGGCACGCGCCAGAAGGTGCAAATTTGAAACAAGGATGAAACGTTTCTGCATTCGCAACTCCCTAGGAGACGCTTGCTCCAAACGCCTCTCTATAGAAGGACACGTGTTTTCTTTCATCATTACCCTTCAAGTCGCATTAAATGAGGGACAGGGGGATTGATTAAAAAACATAAAAAGCAGCGCTGGCCTTGCCAAACGACGCGATGGTACGAAGAAAATAAAGAAGGAATAACGGCAACATCACGACGAATCATCCAGAACGACAAAGGATACAAGGCGTTAGCATTATTACAAGAGAAACAATGTTCGAATGGGTTTTCAAGAAATAATAAAAGAAGAGACGACAACAAGAAAAGCAAGGAAAGGCTCAGGCACCATCGCTAACGTTAGGCTTTCTCCCTCGAAGGGTTAGAAGAACCGCTGCCACCTTTGCTAATCTCACCCATTACGAGAGAGATGTAATCAGCTACCTGGGCTGGATCCAAAGGGTCACCTTTGAAACGGGACGCAAACCCAGAAACGAAGGCCTCCAGAACCCTTTTCCTCCATAACTCTTCCTCTAATGGCGCCCTAGCAGCCCCCTCATCCCGAGCGAGCATCTCTTCACGAAGAAGGAGAATCTTCTTCCTTGCTAGCGCCAATTCCGCCTCCAGAACCTCTATCTTGGCTCTCCCGATAGACTTTTCCCTGTCCAAATCCGTTTGGGATGATTCATAAAGGCGCGTCAGCAACCTAGAATGCTCTACCGCCTTCTCAAGCTGCACCTTCGCAGCACTCAATGCGCTGGAAAAATTACGGGACTCGCGATCGTGAATTTCGAAGTGATAATTCAGATGGCGGAAGAAGTCTAGAGAATCATTCAGAACGTGGCGAAAGCGTGCCGAGGGAGGAAGTTGGAGAAATTCCTCTTTCTCTTTTTTCGAACTCAGTATCTCTCCTACCAAGGGTGCAGTAAACTCATCTCGAGAAAAAGGTTGGGGAACCCCGACAGCGCGAAGAGCATCAAAGCAAAACCCTGCAAGATTCATACGGTAGGCCGGGACCCCGTTAGGGCCAAGATTGATTGAGGAAGGCGGAGAAGAGCCCTGAGGAAAAGTACTCTTGAGAGGAGTAAAAAACAGCTGCGGAGTAACCACAGGCGGTAGCTCAGCAGTCGAATCCGCCATGGGAGGCGTGACCGCTACGTCAGGAATGCAGTGAGCAATTGGAGAGTCGAGAGCGTCAGCCGTGGGTGGAGGACATTCCATTGGCGGGGCCTCTCCCTCAGTAGAACAAGTTTTTTCCAACGCCTCAGCAGCTCCCGTTGGCTGAGAAGCGCCTGCCTCAGACAAATCAACAGGCGTAGAAATAGTTGCCACATCCACAGGAGATGTCCCGGTAGCTTGTCCACTAGAGGCCACTCGAAGTTTTTTCCGACGCTGGGAAGCAGCAAGGGAAGAAGCATGGCAAAGGTCTGACTTGGCATCCGCATCCTCATCATCGCTAGTAATTACCGTCATTGCGACAGGCCTGGAGTCCGTCCCCGTGCGACGCTCCGGTAGCTAATTTTCCACAAAGCGAGAAGTTCGAACAAAGCTAACGGGCCTTCGCCCTCCCCGGGCAACGGTTTTAGTTCTCTTCCTCAGAGGAGGAGCGTCACCCCGACTTGAGCCCTCGGCCGAAGGCGAGCCTGGCAAAGTTTGAAGCGGTGTTATGTTCAGAGGTGCACTAGGGTCACCTGGGAATCAACCGTTAGCCTCCTATAGCAAACAAAGCGTGCGAGGACTAAAGAAAAGAAAACATGGAAAGAAATAGGCTCACCCATAACGCACTCTTCCAGAGGCTTGAACAGAGCAAAGGCACGAATACGGTAGTGGGTATTCTCGTCTAACAAAGCGTTAGCCTGGTCCAGCTCAGTTCTGGACAAAATTGATACGCCACAAATGTGACGGTAGCTCCAGAACAAAGAAGCTGCTCTTCCAATCAGCTACACCCCTCTTGAAGCCGTGAAAACGTTGCCAAAATGACTGCATGAGCGCATCATCCCACCGGGGAGTAATCTCGATTAAACAATTGCAGCAAATCATGCTAAAGAATTTGCGAAACAAAGTGATAGATGGGGCAAAAATGTTCTTCAACTCGCAAGCGCGAAGAAAAGCATACACCGCACACCAAGAGGAAGGAGTTATCTGGGCAGGATTAAGGCTATATTCCCGCAGCAGAGTTAGTATTGACTCATGAACGGGGAAGCGGAAACCATAAAGGAACATTTTAAAATAAAGAAGTCTACTGTGGCCCCACCCTGGATTATGAAGCCTCATATCACTACCAGGAATAGAAGGCTCATGCCCAGGAGGAAAGGTAATACCATGTTCCTCCAGTTCGGCTTTCAGAACCACATCGCAGGTAAAAATACTCGGTGATTGGGCGACCTCTGGATCCATGGGCCTAGAGATAATCTGGCGAGGTCTATTCCTAGCCATAGCAAACCAACAAAAAGGAAATCTGAGAAGGGACGGATTGATACCTTAAAGGAGAAGAATCCCAGAGAAATCGGCGGACAGTGGCGAGCGGCCGAAAAGATATTCGGGGAAGAAGACGAAGGAAGACAAAAAGGAAAATTCGAAGCGAGGGCAAAAGTTTTAAGAAATTGGAGAATAGCACTTCTTAAAGGATAAAAATGCCACCGCATTAATTGAGTTACCAATCGTGCGAGGACGCGTGTAAAAGAAGTTGGCCACGTAGAAGTTATCCGTCGAAACTCCCCAAAAGGGCGAGACAGTATTAACCCGGTCAAAGTAACCGCAAAGCGATTGCCTCAGTCCGGACAACCGCTTACGTTAGCTATCTACAAGAATCAGCAGGCTAACGGAAATAACGACAAAATTGAAAAAGCAGAAAACATCAGTTTATTCATAAAACGCCAATAGGCGGGTACAAGGCAAAACGGCTAATCCTCATCAGGCCAATAAATGCCGTGGTGATAGACCCCATCATCATCAAGGAATGGCATCTTCCCGTTAGCATTCGGGATAGGCTGGTCTGCCTCCTTTTCGGGGCAGGACCCTGACGGGCATGATTTTCCTTTGGCACTCGAATCTGCCAACCCCGCACCAGCATTGATGGGAAAATCCTCGTTCAGCGAGCAATCCGGGAAAGAAAAACCTTTGCCGCCCTCTTGAACAGCAGAACCAGAAGGAGCCAAAGTTGTAAAGGGCATCTGGGAAGTCCGTTTCCCCTGCTTCTTACTACCCTTTCGGCGGACCGGAGGCCTCCATGGTGGCGAAGGAGGGGGATGATCCGAATCCGGCGAAGTCGGAGGAGTCGGCAAGGAATCACGATCCATGGAACTCAAAAAGTAAAAATCTGCCATGTGACCTGCAAAAGCAAAAAAGAAGAAAAGGATGAAGATGAACAGGAAAGGAAAACCACACTCCCTTATATAGCCGAAGGAGCGCTTCTATCCATGAAAAATCAATTAAGACGCTTGGGAAGATAACTGCAAGTGCAGAATCCGATCCGTCGCAGGCACCTCTGCTCGTTAAACGCACCAATCAAAGGGCACCAAAGAACCGCCCAACCACCTGCCACTGAAAAGACGACCCTGTAACAGTCAAGACAGAGCATTCATTGCTAAACCCTGGAAATCGACCACTGCAGTACAATGTCCCGAGGAAGACCCATTTTCGGTTGGGCTCATGACAAATATTTCCAACCAATAAAGCAAGCAACCAAGCAAGAAGAAGAGAAGACTTGGGAAAAAGCAAAGACAAGTTATTTATTTATGGCCAGGTGGCCTTAACGTTCGAATATATACAAAAAGTATAAGAAAAATAGCGAAAAGTGAAACCAGCGGTCAGGCATTGGACCCCGCATCATCGTCCCCTGGCGCAATGGGAACCTCCTTTAAAGCGTCAGCGATGGAGGTCAGTTCGGAAGAACAAGCTCTCATGCCCTTTAGGCAGCAGGCCAGCAGATCTTTCCTCTACTGCAGCATCGAAGCCACCACGTCAAGGTGAGCGCTGGCAGTGGCCAGTTTCGCCAAGCTCTCTAAGGGGTTGGAATCCTCCAGAGTGATCCCTAGCTGTCTAGACAGAATAGGGGTTAACACCCCCTGCAACTCCAGGACATCCTCGGAGGTCTTGGTGATCATCCTCTCCAGGAAGCCAATATCACCCTCAGTAAGATTCTTCAGGGTCAGAGTTTTGGAGATCAGGAAATTGCGAGTCAGTTCATCCATGGCGGAATGTGAAAAGAAAGAACGTGAAAATACGAAGAAATTGGCGCAGAAAAACCTTTGATTTATAGATTCTGACAAAAACCGTCAGGGCCATCTGACGAGGCAAACCTCCGCGGTACTTAGAAGAACTCTCCGTCAGAGAAGGAACGATAGCCCTTGGTAAACACTCGGGCTCATTTTCAGTTGGGCTTATGATAACAATTCACCTAAAAGAAAGGGTATTTTTGTCCATCACCCAGTGGGATGAGGCCTAGCTATTGTTTCGCACCACCGCGGTAGGGACAACATCGCTACCTTCCCCAAAGGCTAACGCTACAAGGGCTAACGGGTCCCTATCGGCTCCTCTCACGGACCTCACGGATGGCTCAAAGAGTTATCTTACCCCTAGAGGAAACCACGCGTCAGGAGTATCGCTCCGACCGTTATCCTACCGTGGCAATATCTACCTACATACCTACCGCCAAGGTAGCGTATCGTGTTAAGGGCGAACCACATACCCTAACGCGAGCGATAGCTACATATCCATTTACACGGGTGGGAACACCCCTTTTCTTCTATAAATACCTCCCCCACAAAGGAGGCAGGTAAGCATACTGAACTGGCCAAAACTCTGCTAATTTCAGTACACATACTGACTTAAGCATCGGAGTGTTTCCGCCGGAGACCCCCTCCAGCGCATTGCAGGTACTGTGGACCGTCGCGCACACTGATCTGAGAAGACAAATAATTATCAAGTATCAATACCAAGCCCTGCCATACATCCTTCGGCAGAAGACAAATAATTATCAAGTATCAATACCAAGCCCCCTAGGGCCAGACCCCTCCAGCACCATAGGTTAACGAGGTAAGTAAGCTTAGTAGTATTATTTTGGATCTACAAAAATAGATGAGTCTTATGAATGCAGAAATGAAGGAGTTAAAGAATCGAGGACGACCGCCACCTCAACTAAAACCTAACCCGAAGCATGATGCCTCTGCTATGTCACTCTACAGCGGGGCTCAACTGCCCTCGCGTGTCAATCCACACCAAAGTCCTAACGCTGAACTACCTAAACCTGAACCTACCTAGCAAGATCTCGACGCTGAAGCTGAACAAGGGATACAAATCCGCTCTCCAAATGGCTCTCCAAAGAAAGCTGCCAAGAAACCTAAATTTACAAAGGAGTATATGATTAAAATACTAGAGCCTCCTTTTCCTCAATGGTTGGTCAAAACCAAGAAGGATAAGGAGGATCGAGAAATATATGATATATTTAGTAAGGTTCAGGTTAACATTCCTTCATTACAGGCAATTAAGAACGTTCCTCGCTACGCTAAATTTTTGAAATCCTTGTGCACTAACAAATGTAAGATGTCATGTATGGAAAAGATTAGCAGTCTCGGCTATGATCCAACGAAAGCTACCACCCAAGTGCAAGGACCAAGGGATGTTTTTTATCCTATACAAAATCTTGAGACCTACATGATCTACGTTGTCTTCGCTTTACATAAATTTTGTCAACATCATCTAGGCATTAAATTCAATATTTATTCTGATCATACAGCTCTTCAATGCCTCTTCGACGCCAATCCTAGCCTCATACGATGGATCGTCTTGCTCCAAGAATTAGTCATCAACGTCAAAGACAAGAAGGGAACTGAAAATCTAGTTGCCAACCACCTCAGCCGATTGCCACTGAAAGAGGACGATGCATCAACGACCATCCGAGATACCTTCCCGGATGAATATCTGTGTCTAGCCCATGCTGATCAATTCCCATGGTTTTCTGACTGGTAACTTTTGCGCTACTGGTTCTTTCCCTGCATATTCCACAGCATTAAAGCGGCATCGGATCAGGAAGCAAGTGAAGTACTATGTTTGGGACAACCCATACCTATGGAAGCATTGCTCTGATCATATCATTAGGTGTTGTGTGACCCTCGATGAAGTACCCTCCATCCTTATGTTCTGCCATTCCATGACTGAAGTAGGCCACTTCGGCGCTAAGAAGACAACCCTGAAACTTCTAGAGACTGGTTTCTTTTGGCCCTCAATCTTCAAGGATAGCTACATGTTTTGTGCAGTATGCCCTCGCGGTCAGATGACTAGCAATATCACTGCCCGGAATCAGATGCCCCTTACTAGTATTCTTGCTTACGAAAACTTTGACATCTGGGCATCGATTTCATGGGACCCTTCCCTAAGTCATTTGGTAACATTTATATTTTACTTGCGGTTGATTATGTTTCCAAATAGGTCGAGGCCAAGGAAACCAGGACTGACGATTCCAAAGTTATTGTAGATTTCCTCCGCAGTAATATTTTTAACAGGTTTGGTACCCCACGAGCACTCATCAGCAATAGTGGTACACACTTCTGTGTCCATATCATGACTAACCTTCTCACCAAGTAGGAAAATTAAAGTCCAAGTGGACTGGTCCTTACTTTGTTACAACCGTGTACGACCATGGCGTCGTTGAAATTCAGAGCATGGATATAAGGGTCATCTTTAAGGTCAACGTTCATCGCTTGAAGCCTTTCTATGAAGGATTCAAGCCTTTCACAAATGAGGTAAGGGAAGTGGCCAAGCCACCCATTCAAGAATGATCTGTGTCGCCAACGTCACGACCTCGACGCTAACTAAGGCACTTCGTGGGAGGTAACCCACATATCTTTCCTCTTTTCTCTTTCTTTTATTTTATTTGATTTTTTCTTAATTTTCCTTTTCTGGGCCCTCTTTTTTTTCCCTCTTTATTTTTCCTATTTGTATCCATATTCCCTTTTTTTCCAAGTATTCCCTTCTGTTTATTTTATTTTATTTTCCTTATTTCCTCCCATTCCCCTAATTATCCTCTCCTGGATCTCCTCTATTCCCTATTTTTATAATTTTCCTATTTTTTTCGGAATTGTTTTTGTTCTCCCTCTACCCTACCTTTTTCAACTCCTTTTCCAATTAGAACTTCTCATATTCTTTATTTAAAAAGGACTGATTTTTTGATTTGTTACCTTTCTCATTACAGTTAGGATTTGGCTGGACCACTCATGCTCTTACCCACCCGCGGTAGAGGACAAACGGCTAGTACAACCTTACTACATAAAGATCATATTGCGGCCTCCTGCCAATCCATGATCCACCTTCTGATATGAGCTCGAGGGCCCTAACTCGTATCCGCGCCAAGACCTCAAGAGATGACCGAGAAACCTATGAGGAGACACGCCCGAGGCCGCACCAAACCCTAGAATCCCATGAGGATGTCCGCGCGAGTCCATGCGCAAGCACCGGCGCGCGCCTTGGCCTATGCGCTAGCCATCCGCGTATTGGCCCATGCCCTAGCGGCAACCTTTAAGAGCTCCTCAAGGCCCATCGCCCCAAGCCCGTACCTTAGTCTAAGTGTAGGGTAATTTAGAGTTTTCCATGTAATAAGCTTCAAGGTATAAATAGTAGGACTAAGCCTCTTTTATACCTTAACTTTGAATTAATTGTGAGTTTATCACCTTCAAGACCATTTAGTTGGCTTTGCCTTAGGGATCTTAAATTCGGTCTTCTTTCAAGCAATTAACACCTTTCGGCTTGATCATTGTTGATCAATTAAGGGAAGGTTTCAATTGTTGATCCTTGTAAACATTTGTGAGCAAGTTTATATATTGTTTTCCATAAATCCTCTTCGTTTTCATCCATCTATTATCCGCTGCCTTGAATACTCCTTAAACATCCAAATATTCCACATACATCCATCTAAACCGAGTTCATCATCCTCTCCAAGAAGACTAGATCTGAAGCTCAAGATCAATTCGGCCTCAATCCATACAAAGGAGGGCTGAATGTTATCAAGTGGTAGGGGAGCTCCAAATCGTATCAGCTAGACTTCCATGCTTATGACTCCTTGGAGGACATGCCCCACCTTGCACTGAAAATTGAGCGCCATGTAAGCACTAAACCCAAAACTCCTTTCACTCCATCTACATATTACAAACCTACGTGGAACACCACTTCGGTACCTCCTAAGATCAGCCAAGAGTCTATACCACCTACACAACAGCCCAAGCCAAACACATACCCAAACAACAACCCATACACGACATTACTTCCCAAACAAACCCCAAACACCAACCCTAGCACTAGAACCCCCTCGAGGAACATCAGTTGTTTTAAATGCGGAGGAAAAGGCCACATGAGGGCGGAATGTCCTAATAGGACGGTGATGATCATGCGTGATAGTGGGGAATTAGAGAGTGAGGATGAGGATTCCGAGGAGAGCCAATGGCTGATTCCCATGGGTAGAGTGATTGCGGAGGACGAAGACGAGGAGGGGTACGCTCGTGTAGAGGTGCCCAAGTGTGTAGTAGTTAGGCGCAATTTGTCCATCCACGCCAAGGCCCATGCGGCTACCCTTGAACAAAGGGATAATCTTTTTCTCACACGGGGCCTAGCGAATGGTTTAGTCATTTCCATCCTCGTTGACAATGGCAATTGTGCGGATGTGGCTATTGAGCTCCTTGTCCACTCTTTGGGGTTGTCCACAACTTCACACCTTCACCCCTATGACCTAAATTGGCTAAATGGTGGCAGCGCCATCAATGTGTATAGATAAGTGTCCATTTCCTTCTATATTGGCGCTTATGAGGACAAGCGCGTTTGTGATGTTGCACCAATGAATTCCAGCCACCTTCTTCTTGGGCGCCCGTGGAAATTTGATAAGTGGGCTCTCCACGATGGGTTCCTCAACACATACAAGTTGACACACCAAGACAAAAAGTTCCTCATTCCCCCCTAGCCTCCATCGCAAATCCTTGGTGACCAAGCCAAGTTGGCCAAGGCGTGTGCTGTCATTGCTCTTCCTATTATTTTACATAACTTGAGTGAGTGGTGTGGAGAGAAGAAAGTAAGGAGTGAGAGTGTGGAACAAAACAGCTATGAAAAAATTGAGCATGTGCCGAGTGGAGTAAAAAATGTGAGTATGGTGAGTGAGGAAAATAACGGGCATGAAAAAAGTGAGCATGCGCCGAGTGAAGAAAAATCAGTGAGTGACAAACTCAAGAGTGAAAATGGTGAGCCGGGGGCAAAGAGAAAAATAGTCTTATGTGCCATGAAGAATGCGGTGAGAAAGGCAACAATGATCCCTAACCCGAGCCATTTGGCCGAGGTTAAGGACCCCTTCCTTGACTTTACTCACACTAACTCCTTTTACTCTAGGCTGGTTTCATCTCTTTTGCTAGGTCCCAAGCAACCACCACGGCGTCCTCAAGCACTTCACATCTGCCAAGGAGATTCAGTTCACCCATGGGAGACTACCGTTTCTATTCTACCACCACCGGACTCATTTCCTTCACCTCTCTTGGTTGCACCTTTCGATTCCCCCCCATTTGATTGTCATATTGCTGATCCAAGTCTATCTTTTGTAGGTATCGTAGGAGTCAATCACCAAGGGATGGAGCGGGCAGTTTTGAGGACGAATCGACATGAAGAGGGAGGAGATGATACGAGCTCGAGGGCTCTAACTCGTATCCGCGCCAAGACCTCACGGGATGACCGAGCAACCCATGAGGAGACACGCCCGAGGCCGTGCCAAACCCTAGAGTCCCATGAGGATGTCCGCGCGAGTCCGTGCGCAAGCCCGCGCGCGCCTTGGCCCATACACTAGCCATTCGCGCATTGGCCCATGCCCTAGTGGCAGCCTTCAAGAGCTCCTCAAGGCCCATCACCCCAAGCCCGTACCTTAGTCTAAGTGTAGGGTAATTTAGGGTTTTCCATGTAATAAGCTTCAAGGTATAAATAGTAGGACTTAGCCTCTTTTATACCTTGCCTTTGAATTAATTGTGAGTTTATCTCCTTCAAGACCATTTAGTTGGCTTTGCCTTAGGGATCTTAAATCCGGTCTTCTTTCAAGCAATTAACACCTTTCAGCTTGATCATTGTTGATCAATTAAGGGAAGGTTTCGATTGTTGATCCTTGTAAACATTTATGAGCAAGTTGATATATTGTTTTCCATAAATCCTCTTCACTTTCGTCCATCTATTATCCGCTGCCTCGAATACTCCTTAATCATCCAAATATTCCGCATACATCCATCTAAACCGATTTCATCATCCTCTCCAAGACTAGATCCGAAGCTCAAGATCAATTCGGCCTCAATCCATACAAAGGAGGGCCTAATGTTATCACCTTCCTCCCCAAACTCTCTTACCTTTGGGCACTATTTTGTACATTTTATCCCGGGTTTATTCTCGTATGCCCTTGTGTGAGTCCCTTCTTAGCATTGAGGACAATGAGCTGCCTTAGTGTAGAGGAGGATCACTTATGTATTTCTTTTCTTTTTTTCTTTTTTTGTGATTATTTTGGGAAACTTTTCTCATTTCTTAGAAGATTTTTATGATTTATTTTCAGTGTGAACAATGGTTTTTGTAAATATCTTTTTGCTAAAGCTGACACACTACCCACTATTTTCAAACCCCCTTAGATAGAACACACTATTTTGATCCACTACACATAGAATAATTTGATCATTCATCGCACTGTATTTAACATGCATAATCATTGCCCGCCTGCTCTTATGAGCGCACTAAGACCTCGACATTTGTAGTAAATTATTTATCCTTGTGAGCACTTTGAGCCTTCATGTCATAACTCTTTATGTGTGATAAATTCATAACTAGACACTAGTTAGGTTTGCATAATATCCAAGGTATAGGCACCATTAGACATGGGCTATGATATGAGCATGCATGTACTTAGTCGCCATGCTCTTATTGGTTGTACGGGTGTCAGCCCATTGGAGCCACTATGTGCCCACGCCAAGGCCTTGCCTTTGCAAGCTCGTGCCCTGTCTTGCGCCCGCGAGCCCATGCCCAGCCTTGTGCCCACGCGCCCGTGCCCTGCCTTACGTCGCGCGCCCGTGCCCGAGCCTTGTCACATGCCCGTGCCATCATCATTAGTCTTGGGCATTAACTCGGCTTTCCTCTTCACTTTCTTTCTTACCTTGGTTGTCTTGCTTTCCATGAACTCTAGTTGATCCGTAGGGCCTTGCTAGCCTAGTTGATTGGTTTGTGATTGAGATAAGAGTGTGAGAGAAAAGTGTGAGCCTTTTAGAATGATAAAGACGAGTGAAACACGAGTTAATTGTGTTTGTTTTCCTTTTTGTATGTATTTTTCTATGTCTTCTTATAGTGAGGATGATGGGTCCTCTTGGGAGGAGGACTCTTGTTCTAGTACGGCCTATTCCATGGTTTCTTGTGACCAGGCCTCTTCTTGTTATGATGTGAACTACTTAGTGGAGCATGAGACATCGCATGGGGCTAGTTCTTGTTGTGATAGTGTCGCTTACCCCTTGGAGGCTAGTGAGGGTAACGATTCTTATTATGAGGGCGCTTATTCCGATGGGCATGAGACACGGTATGGTTCGTAGGATTATAGGGTTGACAGCCTTGACACCCACTCTTGTGCCACCTCCTCTTCTCGGTTGGGCTTTGGTCTTCATAGGCCCTTTCGGCCATCTTATGTGCATGCCCCTTGTGCCGCATCCCTCCATGGCGCCGGTTCTTATTATGATCCGATTGCATACCCATTGGGAGTACGTGATGGTCATGGTCCTTATTATTGATCATCTCTCCCACGTGGTGGTACCTCTATCTATGTCTCGAACCGTAGCAACCATCATGGTCCCTATATACCGCCAGCTTCTAGTGCACCTCCTCGCCACACCCCACCTTATCACGAGGTGCCATCATCACGCCATGTCCGAAGTACCTCCTCCTACCATAGCCGTGTGTAGGTTCCTCGCCCACTCCTAGCCGTGGCCACGGCCCCACTACATACGTCATTGACCGAGGTCCTTCTCACCACAGTGGCCCTCTTTCTTCTCATCATGCCCTCATGGCTCCTTATCACCGAGAGCACCACCTCGAGCTTTATGAGGATATAGTGGAATTATAATGTCGAGTGGAGGCAATGCATTTGAGGTACCGGCGGGTTGAGGTACCTCCTTCCCCTCCTCCTATTGGCCCTTCTGCGCCTTCCTCTCGAACAAGAGATCTCTTTTGTACCACTTGCACTAGAAGGGGTCACTTGTGTGATGTTTGTCCAAGCTATAGAGTGTCATCGGGGGGTATGCCAAACAACCCGCATGAGGAGAGTTCAGTGCTTCTTGGAGAGGATACACTTTTGTTGCCATCCATTGTTGGTGTTGGGATCCCATTAGTTGAGGAGCTTGGGGATCTTCCTAGTGCTGTTTCATCCAGATCTACACTACTTATTGAGGATGGGTTGACTCCATTTGAGGAGGAATTAATTGATTCGAGTGTTGATGTGGAGTTTGGGAACGAAAGGAGCCTACGGGCGTCTTATGATTTATCTTCGGGTAGCCATGAGAAAGCTATTATTTGCCTTACGGTGCAGCGCAATTTTTAGTCCATTGGTAGTGCTTTCTCCATCATCCCGAAAGTCCCGCAACTTAGCTTTGAGGATTCATTTCTCTTGGGCTTTGGGCAATATGGTCGTGCACCCGTCTTTCCATGTTCGGCTCCTTCAAGTGGGAATTCGGCTCCCAACACTCCCTTGGCTGCTCATAGTATCTATACCTCCTCGCTCACCACTAGGAGCCCGCACTTGATCCGCATTTCATCCCTTCTTCGTCTTGGCCGATCCTTGGTTGTTCTTGGGTTTTTCCGTCCACGCCTACATGCCTTGCTCGAGGAAGGCCACCACCTTGGCCTATATTCTCCGAGAGTTGTATTTTGAGGATTCCGTGTGTGGCCACTAGCCGAGATAATGCATTGACCCATTTGGCCGAGCAAGGGATTGAGCCTATAGATTCGAGGATGAATCTCCTTATAGTTGGACGGGATGATACGAGCATGGACGCCTTCCCTCGAGGTCCCACGAGAAGCCCGCACTTAGTCGCCATGCTCCTATCGGTTGTGGGGGTGTCGGCCCATTGGAGCCACTACGCGCCCACGCCAAGGCCTTGCCTTCGCAAGCCCGTACCCTGCCTTACGTCGCGCGCCCATGCCCGAGCCCCGTCGTCCAGGCCAAGCTCGTGGCCGATCCCATCTCTGAGCCCGTGTCCGAGCCGTTGTCCGAGCCTGTGTCCGAGCCCATGGCCAAGCCCGCCTAGGCCAAACCCATCTTCATTGCTGCCAAGGCTAACCTTCTCAAGACCACTTTATTAAGGGTAGTAGGGTATTATCCCTTATATTAGGCTCTTAGTATAAATAGTAAGCAATAGGCTCACTTTAGACTTGTCTTTGATTTTGATTGAGTTTATCTCCTTTCAATGACCAACTATTCTAGGTTAGCATTAGGGTGTTATGAGTCGGGGTTCCTAGAGCTGAGAATCATTCATCTTCCTTCTTGTATTGAGTAAGTTTCTAATCATTAGGATTAGAAAGGATCACTTATTTGGGTAGAGATCCTTGTATGCTTGTTTCAAGTTTATGAGTTCAATATATTGTTATTTCATCAATACATCTTCATCTTCTTCCATTTAAATCCGCTGCACCTTTCTGCTATCTCCTAGCGACATTATCCTCTCCTCTAAACACCATCTAAACACCATACATCTGAGTGTTGCCATCCTCCCAAAGGAGACTAGATTTGTGGCTCCATCAACTTTCGGCTTCAATCCTTCCATGTGAATCTAAATGTTATCAGGATAGCAGTAAAATGATATTGGACTTTGCATCATTTTTGTATTTCTTGCCATCTTCCATCAGCATGCCCTTGACATTGACCCCTACCCCCACTCTGTATTCTTGTATGATCCTAAGCTAGTCGAGCCTTTGTTTTTTACCCTTCCTTAGCTGGTGGGTGGTACTCATTGATGGTTGTTGCGGGGCCTAAAGACAAAACTGAGAAAATTCTAAGTGTGGGGGAGATGAAGTTTCATATGAGATGTGATGAGGCCTTGCTACTGAAAGTGGTGAAATGGTGAATCGAAGGATTGCTGCATCAAAACAGGAAAAAAAAGAGAAGAGAAAGATTTGTGCTTGCCTTGCTACTGCTTGTATTTTATATTTCAAAAATATATTTATTAAAGTGTTCAAAGAACACAAATAAAAGCAATAGTAGAAGCAGCAGGAGTCATCAGTACTGATCCAAAGAAGGAATCCCCAAGCAAAGAAAGAGGAATTTGAGCATCTAGCCCCTACTGCTGCTAGCTGATGGATACTATTCACCGAATCCTCCTCCTTCTTGCTAAGGAATCCTTTCTGACCTTGAGCCGACCCTTTATCCTCCTTTATTTTTCTTCTCTTCCTTCTCCTTATTCCCCATCTCTTTTCTCCATTCCCCTCATACCCCGAGTATTATCTTTTTTTCTCGCAAAGTCCATTTGATTATTAGAATGCTCATGCATGTCTACTTTCACTCAGATTGACATTGCAAATCTGACCCTTGTGCTATGTTATTTTCATTCTTATAAGTGTTAAACACCTAGCCCTAGTTCTGAGTGTGAGTGCATACACTTTATCTTGTGAGGACTACTTGTGACTTGCTTAGTGTGGGAAAGTGTTATCCTTGGGGTCGTTATTCCTTGGGTTTGATACAGATGCTTCCTTATGCATGCGTTGTGTATTGTTTAGATGGAGTGTGTGATTGGAAGATTTTCTTAGTGCTTGGATTGACTGCGTGTGTTCTAGATAAGGGGTTGTTCTTAGTTGTGACTTAATGCAATGCTCGAAGGTGAACATTGGGGTAAGTGTGGGGGAATTTGATAGTGTGTATTTTATACATGTTTTTCTCCCTTTTCTTAGTCCACTTTTGATCTTGATACTACTGATTTGCCTTTGTTTCTCTCCTTTTTGCAGATCTGGACTTAGGAAGAGAAATTCACAGAAACACATACTTTTAGCTGGATTCTGACGAATGTTGACGTCGAGGCCTTGCAGTTGTTTGTTCGCAGAAGTTGAGAAGTCCGACGCAGAAAAGGAAACTCTCGAAAGAAGAAATCCAGCAGATCCAGCCATTTATTCCCGGGATATTCCAACTCAGCAGAAGTTATATTTTAGGAAACCTACTTCTACTAGACTTAAGATTCTATTTCTATTTACTATAAGTACTTTAGCGAATTAGGGTTTGAGGGACTTCTTCCCTCTAGAATTTTTTCATTCCATGCTTCCGCCTCCGGCACCTTTCCTGCGTTGTAGTAATCCCAGAGCTTTAGCTTCGACCGATATTAAGTTGAATTTACAGCATTTTCCTCCTTTCTCCTTCATGTTTATTTACAGCAAGTTCCAACATTTCTTTAATTATTTTGTTTATTTAATTTTTGGTATGAGTAGCTAAATCCCCCATTCTTAGTAAAGGTCATTGAAGGTTGCATAGGTTAGTTGTGAGGTCGAATTGAGTTTAATAAATTCCTATGTTTGTATTTGCTTGTTTATCAATTGCTTGTCCGGCCAACTAATAATTGAACCTAGGTAATTACTGCCATCTCTATAGTAATAACTAACGTGAGGCTCAATAGTAGAGTAGGCAACTAGATCAGAGTCATCAGGTCGCTGGTCCAATCTAACTAGGGTATATAACCAATTAGGGTAGTTCCTTGAACGTACTGAGTGTCTCGCCCTAGATGTGTCTTTTCTCTTTTTCATAGGCATTTGAGTATTGTCTCCATAAACATACCTTGGAGGACGGCGGATTGTCAAGGTTATTCCATAAATGTACCTTGGAGTAGCTTCTATTACAAAGGAATATAGGGGACCTAAACGTACCTGGACCTCATAGCACACCTATAAACTAGGAACAGAATCCCTTGCACCAATGGCCAACTAACCGCAATGCAACCGGAGATAGATCTTTACTAGGAATCTTGCCCTCATTGATTTCATACTTTTTGTTTACTCTGTTTAATTCTATTTATTTAATAGTTAATCAAATAGTCTCTCAAAACCTCCCATTTGGTTACTTGTTCGGTTTGATATTCCCTGTCATAATTTGAAGTAAGCGTCTTGCCCTAGTCCCTGAGTTCGACCTTGATGATACGAGTGTGGGCCCATTTGATACGAGGGTAAGACTATCCGTGCCCAAAGGCATTGCCAACGAAAGACCGCCCGCTTGGCCTATCTTTCCGCGTCAACTAGCCCTAGGCGTACGGTCTTATGGAATAGCCGGCCAACCCATAAACTTCTCCGCCAAATCCGTTGCAAGCCATGAGCTCGTCCATCTAAGCCCTCATGGCCCATCTTCAAGCCCGCCAAGGGCAAGCTTCCCAAGGCCCTTTGTCCAAGGGTATATAGAGGTTTTCCCTATGTAATAATTCATTGGTATAAATAGAAGGACTTACCCTCTTTTATGCCTTGTCTTTGAAATGAATTGAATGTTATCATTTTCATAGACCACTTAGCTTAGGGTTAGCTTTAGGTTTAGGGTTCTTAGAACCAATCTATCCTTTATCTAGTCAAAATAGTCAGGTTGTTCATCCTTGAGGTGAGAGGGTCGGCCTTGATTTGAGATCATTGATTGTTCTTCATAGAAAGGTTGTGATCTTGGTTCCGATTTGGAGAAGATGGCCAAAATAGCTGGACGAATGGATCTAGTCCTCTTCGGGAGGTTGATAACATGGATGAAGGGGTGAAGGATGGATGAAATATAGATGGAGATGGAGTGTTAAGTGCAGCGGAGATATGGATGAAGGATAGAGATATATTGATTATAACTTGTATTAAACTTGAATGTTGGAGAAAACCCACCTTACAACTTAGTAAGGCAAACTTTCTATGAACAACAATCAAGGATCTCTAGCCAAGGCCGACCCTCTCACCTCAAGGATGAACAACCCGGCTGTTTTGATTAGATAAAGGATAGATTGGTTCTAGGAACCCTAAACCTAAAGCCCTAAGCTAATTAGTCTATGAAGAAGATAACATTCAATTCATTTCAAAGACTAGGCATAAAAGAGGCTAAGTCCTTCTATTTATACCTATGAATTATTACATGGGAAATCCTCCTATATACCCTTAGACAAAAGGCCTTAGGAAGCTTGGTCTTGGCGTGTTTGAAGATGGGTCATGAGGGCTAAGACGGACGAGCTCATGGACTACGTCATGGCTTGCTAGGGATTTGGCAGAGAAGCTCATGGGTTGACCAACTATTCCATGAGACCGTGTGCCTAGGGCTAGTTGATGCAGAAAGATAGGCCAAGCGGGCGGTCTTTCATTGGTAATGCATTTGGGCATGGATAGTCTTACCCTCATATGAAATGGGCCCACCCTCGTATCATCTCATCCCCCTTTGAGGAGATTCGTCCTCGAATCTAAGCCATGGATAGTGTGAAAAACCAAAATGGGAGATGGAGATTAAAGCATAAGAACTACCAATGCTCTCCTCCGCACAAAGTCTCTTTCAATCCATTATGGAAGCGGATCCGTGTAGCTATGAAGGGGAGCCAAAATAAGGAAAGAAGAGGCACAACCAAGATGAGAAGTTAAAGGAGTGGTGGAGGGTACTTGGTCAAGGCGCTTAATACGAGAATGACCTCGCATCGCTACCTCACTAGGAGCAAGGGTACGGTGGCCTTACTCTTGAAGACTCTAAGGGACGAAGAGAGTGAAGTAAAGGCCCAAGATAGTTGGGTGACTTGTGTGCACGCCAACGCACTCACTCTTGGACCCCTAAAGACCTCACAATTGGATCCCATGAGCCATGGAGGAGCTGCAGCAAAAGCACAAGAGTCAGCATCTAGCGGCATACCGCCAGGTCCCTAGCGGTATGCCGTTAGCTTCGGCGTAGAGAGGATTTTGGAGCAGCGAGGTTAGCGGCATACCGCCAGGATCCAGACGGTATACTGCTAGACTCCAACCATGACATGTCCACGTCATTTTCAAGTTAGCTGCTAGGAGTTTCAAGCCCCTTTGTCTGAGGGTGATTTAGGGTTTTCCCCTATGTAAATAGCCTCCATATAAATAGGCTTAAACCTACTCTTTTTTTGCTTGTCTGTGAGAAATCTCCTATCTTAGACCAATTTTAGGGCTAGTTAATTTAGGGTTCATAGAACCAAAACACTTATCATTTCTGCAAATTCAAGTAGGTTTCACAATTAGAGAGTGAAAGGGTTTAGTTTGCAAATTTGACATCCTTTCAATCACTTGTGATTGAAAGTTCCTTTTAGTTACTTCCTAAGTACATCTTCTACCTTTCATCCATTAATCCGCTGCAACATTACTCCATCCTTCCATCATCCAATCCGTCCACCAACACCAACACTCTGTCCATCAATTCCTTCATTTCGTCCATCATCAAGTCACCCTCCAACCTCCTAAAGAGGACTAGATCCTTGCACGCCTCAAGAGAATCTGGGATGATACCATGGGGTAGCGGATCAAAGGTTGTCCTCTAGGTTGGTAATCTTGAGTTTTTGATCATTTTTATGGTTAAAAATCATCTCCCCCACGTCCCCTTTCATTTTTAGGTCATTTGGGAAAATTTCAGTTTTGGGTATAATTTTCGTCTTTTTGTGTTTTGATCTTGCCTGAACAAAAAACCTAGAAATTTTGTGTTTAAATTGTTCATCAAGCTTGAAATCTTCATCTTCTACCCTCTTCCACGTTCATGTGTTCTTCATGGCCTTCAAATCTTCTTATTTTTGCATGAACAAGGAGACAAGTGTGGAAGTGGTCCAACTTTGTTTGCTTGTGCAGCTGTCTTGCATTTCATCCTAACCTCCAAATCTGTCCACACCTCACATTCTCCACCTAGTACTTCCTTAAGCATAAACCCAGTATATTACTTCAGATATTTGAGGCAAACTTGTTCAGCACACACCTGCCACATCACTTGCCATTTCACTGCACAATCACTTGCCACGTCATACATTTTTGGCATTTAGTGAAAATATTTTTTGATTTTAAACTACTTCTCACACACTTTTAAATTGAAATACTTGTCATGCACTCTTTTTTTGTGAACTCTTGCACTCATTCAAAAAAAAGAGAACAAAAAAAAAATCAAAAGAAGCAAGGAAAAGGAAGGAACAAGCCTAGCGGCATACCACCTCACTCCTAGCGGTATACCGCAACCTTCGGCTGACCGCTTCTTATAAAAATAAAAATAAAAAAAGCAAAGGGTGAGTAAAAAGCCAAGAGTTCCATTTTCGATTTAGGGTTGCCTCAAATGTGAAAACGAGGGCATGATAATCATCGGCATAGAGGTATTCCAAACTCATGCACAGACCTACTATAGGGACCGAGTTCTCACTAAAAATCCCCTACTTACGTTCTTAATAAAAGCCACCACCCATTTTCACATTTGAGGCGACCTTGACATTTTGTTGTCCTCCTAGGCACAAATGCGGGGAGGCAATACTCAAAACGCCCATGAAGTGGAGGCAAGAAAGATCTAGGGCGTGACGTCTCAATGTGTCAAGCTCGCGGCACAACCCTAAACGACTATTTACCCCTAGACGAAAGACCTCTCGCGATGTCCCCACTAGGTGTCTAGTACTCCTAACAACCTCGCAATGACGTTATCGTTGTTTGGATGACAGTACCCATGCAGAAATACTAACAGTTGATCAGGCCCTTAACATTTCTAAATGAGCATGGCAAGAAAATGATAAATAACCGAATATGACAATGAGAGTGTATTAAGTGCGTTTAGGCCTCTTAACCAATCCTTGCAACCCTTGAAACACCCTTTACTAAGAATATGGAAAACAACTACTCGTGCTGGAAAATACACAAATAATAGATCTAGAAAGTATAACAAGTCAAGAAGAGATAAAGGAGAAAACTTGATAAATACCGGCCGGATCAAAGCTCCGGTTTATGTACAAGGCTGTTGGAAATGGTCTGGTCCGCCTCCTCTAAAAGGAGGAGGGGAGAAAAATGAAGAGAAGCACACAAAAGATCTACTATGAATATGTGGTAGGTGTTATCCTCTAAACCCTAAAAACTAAAGTCTTATATAGGCCCTCTTGTCCACAAGAAGACAAAAGCTAGCTAAGGGATTACAAAAAGACAAAATCCAGCTAAGGAGTTCAAAAACACGAAATAAATATCTTTGGTCCGAAAGGGAATATTGTAGGAATATTCTAGAAGCGCACGGCGTCGAGGCCATGACGATATTCTCTAGGGCACGACGACTAAAGAGAATATTCTTGGGGATCTGCATCAGAGGTGACACGTGGGAGCATGGCAATGAGGACACATGGAAATAATGCTTTTGGTCTGTCCAGCGCTCGATGATGGAAACCACAGCAAGGCCTCGATGGCAAAGTTGGTGTCTTGGCCTCGATGTTAGTCTTAAAGCTTGAGAACTACAGAAATCACCCAGAAAGCATGTGTTTTCGCATATTCCTCCCTTTTAGCACTGATCTGCAATAAAGATGGGAATAGAGGAAAATTAGCAGTATCATGCCCAAGAAAAGGCTAAAAATAAGGAGAAAAACATGCCCAAGAAACACACTATCAACCCACAACACACTATCCACCCGCCCAACACTACCACCAAACCACATGACCAAATAACCCTAACAGCCTAGAGTACTATGGTTTGTCACGCACGAGTGCGTATGTACATGGTGGGAGAGCCTCAAGCCACCATAGTAATGAAGAAGAAGTTCAAGGCATCCATTCTCACCATAGTGCTCCACCGGTGCTTGATCACAACCGTGGCACTCTTCTTATAGACAACAACGGTGTAGTGTTTCCCTGTGAGCCTAGCCAACCCAAAATACCAATCCCTCAACCCGTTACACATCCTTTCGAGCTAAGACAGCCTCAATTCCACCATCCTCGACCGATAGCCCAAACTCCAAACCCCAAATAGCCACTATACCTAAACCTACCCCAAACACAACATCAAACACCCGCACCCCTACTAGAATCATAGAGTGTTTCAAATATGGTGGTAAAGGACACAGGAGGGCCGAATGCCCTAATAAGAGGAGTATGGTGATGCGTGATAGTGGGGAAGTAGTGAGTGAGGATAAAGAAGAGGAATTGAGCCGAGGAGAGGAGTCAGTTGATGTGTGTGAGGATGTTGATGATGGAGAAGACTACGCTTGTTTTGAGGTGCCTCATTGTTTAGTGGTGCATAGGAGTCTGAGTATCAAGGCAAAGGACGATGATTCGGCTCTAGAGCAAAGGGAAAACCTATTTCACACCCGCGACATTTCTAATGGTATGACGATTTCCATCATTATTGATAATGGTAGCTGTGAGGGTGTAGCTAGTGCCCTTCTTGTCCATTGTTTGGCCTTGACCACCACTAAACACCCTCACCCATATGTCCTCAATTGGTTTAATGATGGGAGCTCAATCAAAGTTACACGGAAAGTTCTTATTCCTTTCAAGATCGGTGCATATGTGGATGAAAGGATTTATGATTTGGCTCCCATGCATTCCAGCCACCTCCTTCTTGGTCAGCCTTGGCAATTTGATAGGAAAGCCATCCATGATGGCTTTCGCAACACTTACAAGCTGGAACATCTCGGCAATAAATTTCTTATTCCTCCTTTGCCTCCACATCATGTTTATGAGGACCAACATAACTTGGAGAAAACTTGTGCCACTTTTGAAATTACTTCAAAGCTTGGAAAAAGGATGAGTGGTGTGGAGTGAAGAAAGTAAGTAATGGGAATGAGGAAAAGAGCGGGCATGAAAAAGAGAGCATGCGCCGAGTGGAGTGAAAAAACGTGAGTTGTGCGCATGAGGAAAATAGCATGCAAGAAAAAAGTGAGCTTGCATTGAGAGGTAAAACACGGCTTGAAAATAGCAAGCAAGCTAGTGAGGAGGCGAGGGCTAGTAGAGTGAAAAGTGAGAAGGAAATCAGTTTATTTACAAGAGGGGAGGATGTGAGGCATGCTTTGATTTTAATGAAGCCTTGTATTCTCATTCGGTTCACGGACCATTGTTTGATTTTTTTCTAATTCTAACCCCCCTTTGTCTAGTAATGTCTCCTCTCTTTTGCAGAATTTTGGTGATGTTTTTCCCGAAGAAATTCCTCATGGCCTTCAACCGGTGCGTGGCATTGAGCACAAGTTGGATTTCTTCCCGAGATCCACCATTCCTAACAGACCGACGTATCGCTGTAATCCAACGGAGACACACGAACTCCAAACTGAGATTGATGCGCTACTCGCGAAGGGTTTTATTAGGGAGAGCCTTTCCCCTTGCGCTGTGCCTGTCATTCTAGTTCCCAAAAAGGGATGGGAGTTGACGAATGTGCATGGATTACAAATCCATAAACAAAATCAGGGTGAAGTACTCTCATCCTATCCCTCGTCTTGATGATATACTTGATGAACTAAGTGGTGCAATTAATTTTTCTAAAATTGACTTAATAAGTGGCTACCATCAAATTAGAGTGCATGAAGGTGATCAATGGAAAACATCATTTAAGACTAAATTTGGTTTGTATGAATGGTTGGTCATGCCTTTTGGTCTTACGAATGCACCTAGTACTTTCATGCACCTATGAACCATGTGCTTAGACCTTTTATAGGTAAATTTGTGGTTGTGTATTTTCATGACATCTTGGTCTATAGCAAATCGGCACATGAGCATATAGATCACTTGCATCAAGTTTTTCTCACCCTTCGTCAACATAAACTCTATGCTAAGTTGTCTAAATGTGAGTTTTGTTTGGAAGAGGTGCATTTTCTTGGTTTCATTGCAGGTGTTGGTGGCCTGAAAGTGGACAAGGACAAGATCAAGGCCATATCCGAATGGCCCACCCTTTCCAACGTAGCCGAGGTCCATTCCGTCCACGGATTGGCTGGATTTTACCGCCGATTTGTCCAAGACTTCTCCACTATTGCCGCACCCCTCAACTCCCTCACCAAGAAGAATGTCCCTTTCGTGTGGGGTGACGCACAAGAGCTAGCCTTTAACACCCTCAAACAAAAGTTTTCCTCTTGTCCCATCCTAGCCTTGCCTAACTTTGACAAGACCTTTGAGGTGCAATGTGATGCTAGTGGAATTGGGATTGGAGCGGTGTTGATGCATGACAAGCGCCCGACGGCATATTTTAGTGAGAAATTGAAGGGGGCATAACTCAACTATTGCACCTACAATCGTGAGCTTTATGCCCTTGTCCGTGTGCTTGATGTGTGGGAGCATTATCTCTTGCCCAAGGAATTCATAGTCCATACGGACCATCTTAGTCTCAAGTATTTGAAGGGCCAAGGGAAGCTCAACAAGCGTCATGCCTCTTGGATGGAATTCATAGAGTGTTTTCCCTACCATATCAAATGCATGAAGGGTAAAGAAAATGTTGTAGTTGATGCACTCTTTTTAACTGTACACTCTTTTTAACTCCCTTCACACATGCTTACTTAGTTTTGCTCATTTTCCCTCTTAGTATGCTCATGATGATAACTTTAAAGATGTGTATGATGCTTGCTTTCATGGGTTTGTTGACAAATTTATGGTTCATGATGAGTTTTTATTCCACAAGGGTAAATTATGCATACCTAAGTGTAGTACTCGGGAACTTCTAGTTAAAGAAGCACATGGAGGGGGTTTAAAGGGACACTTTGGCATTGACTTTAGCATGCTTAAGGAGCATTTCTTTTGGCCAAAAATGAAACGTAATGTTGCCTATTTTATTGATAAATGCCTTGCTTGCAAACGTGCTAAATCTAAGTGTTTAGATCATGGTCTTTACATGCCCTTACCTGTTGCATCACATCCTTGGTGTGACATTTCCATGGATTTTATCATTGGCCTTCCTCGATCAAAAAGTGGTAAGGATTCATTGCTTGTAGTTGTGGACAGATTCTCAAAAATGGCTCATTTTATTCCATGTCACACTACACATGATGCCTCTCACATTGCACAACTCTTCTTTCGAGAAATTGTTAGACTTCATGGCATGCCTAGGACTATAGTTAGTGATAGAGATTCAAATTTTCTTAGTCATTTTTGGCGTGTCTTGTGGGCTAAACTTGGCACTAAACTATTATTCTCTACCTCTTGTCATCCTCAAACGGATGGTTAAACTGAAGTTGTTAATCGCACACTAGGAACAATGTTACGTGTCATGGTGCAAGAGTATTCTAAGTCTTGGGACGATTGCATTCCATTCCTTGAGTTCGCTTATAATCGTACCATGCATTCTTCTACTCGTTTTTCTCCTTTTGAGCTTGTCTATGGGTTTAACCCCCTCACCCCCATAGACTTGTTGCCTTTACATTTGCTTGATGTTGCTAACCTAGATGGGGACAAGAAGGCAGCCTTGGTGAAGAAGTTGCATAAGAAAGCAAAGGATCGCATGGAGCATGTGAATGCAAGACTAGTGCATAAGAGGAACTCCAACCGCCACATTAGGACCTTTGAAGTGGGAGAATGGATGTGGCTTCACCTTCAGATGGACAGATTCCCCACCCAACGAAAGGGCAAGCTTAGCCTTCACGGAGACAGCCCATTTTTGATCGTGGAGAAGATTAATGACAATGCTTATCCCCTTGATATACCTTCTTCTTTTGGCAACGTTAGCACTACCTTCAATGTTACAGATTTGTCCCCTTATTTTTTAGGTGATGATGATGAGCAAGCGGACAAGGATCTTACTGATGGTGACCCTGTAGATTCGAGGATGAATCTCTTCAAAGGGGGAGGGGATGATACGAGCACGTCCTCGCATCGCTACCTCACTAGGAGCAAGGGTATGATGGCCTTACTCTTAAAGACTCTAAGGGACGAAGAGAGTGACGTGAAGGCCCGAGATGGTTGGGTGACTTGTGTGCATGCTAACGCACTCACTCTTGGACCCCTAAGGACCTCCCAGTTAGATCCCACAAGCCAGGGAGGAGCTGCAGCAAAAGCACAAGAGTCAGCATCTGGCGGTATGCCGCCAGGCCCCTAGCAGTATGTCGTTAGCTTCGGCGTGGAGAGGATTTTGGAGCAGCAAGCTTAGCGGCATACCGCCAGACTCCAACCATGACATGTCCACGTCATTTTCAAGTCAGCTACTAGAAGTTTCAAGACCCTTTGTCCAAGGGTGATTTAGGGTTTTCCCCTATGTAAATAGGCTCAAACCTACTCTTTTATGCTTGTCTATGAACTTGTGAGAAATCTCCTATCTTAGACCAATTTTAGGGCTAGTTGATTTAGGGTTCCTAGAACCAAAACACTTATCATTTCTGCAAATTCAAGTAGGTTTCACAATTAGAGAGTGAAAGGGTTGAGTTTGCAAATTTGAGATGTGATTGAAAGTTCCTTTTAGTTACTTCCTAAATACATCTTCTACTTTTCATCCATTAATTCGCTGCAACATTACTACAACTTTCCTTCATCCAATCCGTCCACCAACACCAGCACTCCATCCATCAATTCCTTCATTTCGTCCATCATCAAGTCACCCTCCAACCTCCCAAAGAGGACTAAATTTGTGCATGCCTCAAGAGAATCCAAGATGATACCAGCTCTCATATAGGAAAGAATCCATAAAGTGACAAGGTGGAACCAATGGAATGATGACTCCTAATATCTTGAAATTTTCTTTACAATGCAAGGTAACGAAGAGCCTTCCCATGGCAGCCCGAATTAAACCCACAAACCACTAGTGCATTCTCGTTGTTTCCATCCTCCAAATGATCATCATCACTCGAAGGTACATCCAATCCCGCTCCCAACAGAATTACACCCTTACCAAGAGATGGCACCACAAGAAAGTCCTCCGTCAACATAGCCAAACTCTTCTTAAATGAATGCAAACCGAGAGCGCAAATGCTAACCTCATCAACAGGTGGTGGCTCATGTGTAGGCTTGGAAAATTATGAGTCAATGTGAGCCAAACCATCCATGAGTTTATCCACAACATTCGTGAAAGAAACGTTAGCCATGTTTTCTCAGTCATGGTAAGAGGAATGTCCACCACGGTGAGGGGCGCCACAGTCATAAGAACGTTAAGGAGGCCGACGAACATACCGTGTAGGCTGCGCATCATAATAAGAAGATGCGTGGCGAGGGGGCGCAACCCTAGAAGCAAGTGGGACAGAGGGATGTTGAGGAGGTCGTCGGACCGAAACACTAGTAGAGGAGCCATTGCCACGACTATGGTAGGATGAGGAACCTAGCCCATAGCTTGGAGAGTGCATTGTAAGCTCGTATGGACTAGGTCCATATCCATAATCAAAACCCTCCCAAGAGGCACTACCATCATCATGACTGGTAACACTACAACTATCCAATCTATCATCCAAATTGTCATCATACCAAAAAGAAACTTGACCATAGGATGGAGAGAGTGTACCGTAAGAGTGAGAAGTGTACCGAGAAGGTACCTCATGCCCATAATAATCATCCACACTATTTGATAACAATTAAGACAATCCTAAGGGTATTTCTGTAATTGTGACCCCTGCCGAGGACGGAATCCTATAGCCCTATCGGACATCCAAGCTATCGCCACTAGACTATGAGGTATTTTCTAGGATTGTTGACATCAGCGGGGGGGAGGTCTCACGCGTCTCTGCACGCACAGCATCATCCCATCCTAGGGCAGCCACGGCACCATCCACGGAGTTATCGCCCCCGACATCACCATGGGTATCGCCCTCGGCACCCTCCACAGAGTTATCACCCCGGCATCACCATGGGTATCGCCCTCGGCACCCTCCTCGGAGGTATCGCCCATGACGTCAAGTCCAGGTATCACCAGTGACGTCATACAGAGCAATATCTTTCCGGGATATCGCCATTTTGCCCAGATATCGCCCCCAGCGGCCTATAAATACCCCCTCACTTTAAAACATCAAGTAAGCCTAAGACTGCCTTCTAGAACCTCTGCTATTTTTAAAACTGCTTACTGACTTAAGCATCGGAGTGTCTACGCCGGAGCCCCCCCTCCGGCGCTTTGCAGGTGTGTCCGATACCAGCTACAGCGACTCTGACCGACAGTATTCATCGTCCCGATCATCTCAAAACTCGAATCTTATCAAATTGGTGCTTTCATTGAGAGCTTTGGTCCGTTAAGTGAGCGTCCTTAATAGCCAAGCTCTGTTTTACTCGGAGATCGGAACGATCATGACTTATGAGTCGGAGCAGGTGCGACCCTCATCCTCTAATATTCCTTTCTCGATTCGTAGACAGTTATTCCCTTTTGCTACTGTTGATCTTTCTGTGACAATGCAACAAATCACTCTGGAATCCCCGGATCTTTCGGCTAGGTCGGGAGGGGAAGCCTCCTTCTCTCAGATGATTATTTCGTTATCCCAGAAATGGCTACGAGAATCACACCTGATGTTTCTGGGTCGAGCGTCCCTCCCCTTGTCATGTTCACGCCATCTATTGTCACCTAGCGGCCCTTGTCACCGTCGTTACAGGGGAACCTCCAGCCGACTTTGCCTACAACAAATACCCTGATTAGTTTTGTGCAACTCACTCAAGGACGAGTGGAGCCTTATGTGCCACAGGTGCCACAAGTTCCCATCCCTCAGGAGGATCGGTACCTCGATGAGGTCAGAAACCATTGGCACAGTCGAAGGGAAGGAATGAATAGAGGTTTATCTCCCGAGTACAGTGAAAGATCCAGTAGCAGAAGGTATCGAACTCGTTCGCCCAGGAGCCGCAGCCAGTCTCCTAGGCGGCATCCTACGCCAAATCCGCGGAATCGGAGGCGTCACACTGAAATATCTCCCCCGCGCCATGTGTGTGAAATCCTTGATGACACATCGGGTCACCCATTTAGCCGTCGTATAAGGCGTCATAAGGTCAGCCGACATGTGAAGCTTCCCACGGAGACTTATGACGGCACCAGAGATCCCATTTCCCACGTCAATAAGGTGAAAGATTTCATTCAATTTCAGACTCACAGTGATGCGCCATTATGCCAAATATTTGTTATGACATTATCAGGAGTCGCGCGTCTCTGGTTCGAGGGCCTTCCTGCGGATCTATGAGTAACTTCTCACAATTGGAATCTAAGTTCCGGAGCAGATTCAGTACAACGATTCCAATTAGGAAATCCGCTACCGCGTTATTTGACATGCGTCGAAGGCCTCAGGAAACTTTGAAAGAATTTCTCAGTCGATTCGATCTGGAAATGTCACTAACGCTGGGCGTTACTATTAATTTCGCTATAGAAGCCCTGAAACGGAACTGCCGTTATGGTAAATTGAAAGATGCACTGATAGTGGACCCTCTAGCGACTTTAGACGCGTTAAGACTTAAGGCTCATAATTACCCGAAGATGGAAGAAGAGGAAAACAGAGATAGAGCCTATAACATGCCGCCTGAGGCGCCTCTAATTCCTAACGCTCCTGCAATTACCATTCCTGATGACCGCCTCATCGACAATTATGCTCAGTGGAAAGATCATATTCCCAAAACTTCTAGTAGGCGGAAAGGTAACTCTTCGAAGGGAAAGCCTGGTAATTCCCCTACTCAGCGTCAAGGAGATTCTTCTAAAGGTCGGATATACGACCCTGATTTCCCTTCCCTTAATCTACCAAGAGCGGAGATTTTAGCGATAGTGGAGCAGCGAAATCTTCCCATCCATTACCCTGCGCCTGTGAAGCCCGGAGTGCTTCTGGGGAGAAGAGAAAACGCTTACTACAAGTTCCACAAAGCCAGGGGCACTCCACAGAAGAATGCAGGGAATTAAAATCGGCAATAGAACGTTTGGTGGAAGAAGGTTACTTGGGAGAATTCACCGCCAAAGTAAGAGAAGACGCTAGAAACAATCCCATGAAAGGGATGGCAGATGACCGATAAGTACCCCCTCGCGTCCCAGAGAAGGATAATATTCCTGGAGAGAGAGGTAAAGAAGCTTTCACAGTAGACGACGAGGGCTTCCCTATGATTAATATCATAGCAGGAGGGACTCCTTATGTGGATGGATCAGAGCAATTGACGACTGCGTCAGGAGATAAACGCAAACGGGACACCGCGCTAAAAAAAGGTGAAGCGATAAGCATCCTAGATCGCATGATATTAACCTTCTCAGAAGAGGACGAAAAAGGCGTTGTCTATCCGCATAATGACGCATTGGTGGTTACGCCCATCATCGCCAGTCACGGAATCAGAAGAACTCTTGTTGATAACGAGAGTGCGGTGAACCTCTTCTCGTTAGAAGCCTACAATCTCATGAAGCGACCCGACAACGAGTTAACACCTTGCAAGAAACCCATAATTGGAGTAGACGGGGTCCCGATCCCTGTTACAGGGATAACTACTTTGCCCGTGTATTTCAGAGAAGACACCTCCTAGCGATCGGAGGATCTATTATTCCTTGTCGTGGACTTAAACTTGCCCTACAATGTCATACTCGGACGACCCTTCCTCAACCGCTTTGGAGCGGCGATATCTCAGAAGCATCTGAAGATGAAATACCCCTCCTGGGACGGAGTGGTATCGATAAGGGGCAACCAAAAACTGGCGGTTGAATGCTACCTGCTCATCACTCAAAAGAGTTGCGATAGGTATGTATGTATAACGGTGGACCCGTACGAATAGGGTGATGAGAAGCGCGCTCAACCTCTGGACAAAATGGTGCCTGTACCAGTGACTGGCATAGAAGAAGCGAGCTTCCTAGTCAGCGAAAAGCTCAGTCCAGCGGAAAACCTTCAACTAACCCGGTTATTGAACAAATATCGAGGAGAGTTCGTGTGGAAACCCGCAGACATGCCGGGTATATCGCGCGAAATAGCAGAACACCGGCTCAATGTTGACCCTAGCATCAGGCCGGTCCAGTAAAAGTGACGCGCGTTTTCTACGGAAAAAGCTTTAGCCGTTGATAAAGAAGTGACGAAGCTCCTTGATGCGGGGTTCATCCGCGAAGTTTAATACCCTACTTGGTTAGCCGACCCAGTTCTTGTTCCTAAGCCCAATGGAGACTGGCGCATGTGTATCGACTTTACTGATTTGAACGATGCTTGCCCTAAGGATTGCTACCTACTTCCCCGTATTGACCAACTAGTCGATTAGACTACCGGGTACGCATATTTGAGTTCACTCGACGCTAACTCCGGATACCACCAAATCCCCATGGCCGTTGAAGATGAAGAAAAGACTGCCTTCATCACTCCTAAGGCCACTTACTGTTATACGGCGATGTCGTTTGGGCTAAAGAACGCGGGGGCGACGTTCCAACGTATGGCTAACAAAATATTCGAAGAACAGATAGGCAGAAATTGATAAAAGGCCTAGAGGGGGGGTGAATAGGCAAATAAAATTCTAACACAAAATATAAGGATTATGAGTGCGGAAATAAAATGTAAAAACACAAGGATATATAGTGGTTCCAATTCCTCAATGAATTGTACTCCACTACCTAAGAGTCCTCCTCTTAGGATTTTGAACAACGAACACTTCGTTATTTACCTTGAGTTTTTACGGGTTCAACTCAAACCTTACACCTTGGTTTTTCCGGGCTCAACCAATAAACCTATCACCTTGGTTTTTGCGGGCTCAACCAATAAACCTTACAATGTGATTTTTCCGGGCTCAATCACAACCTAATACAATTTAGATAACTTGACAAGAGAGTGGTTAAATGGCAACACAAAATTGGTGTACAAATAAACTATGTATGATTCAATAATCAACACCAATAAATGAACAAGAATACCTCAGTAGAAAGCTTAAAACTTACTTGAAAAATGGACGCAAGAATGAGTAAAATCGGATGAGTGAAGCTTGCGTTATGAGAATTTGAATTTGTAAGCTTTGCAAAAATTCAAATTTTGGCTTTGAAAATATATGAGAGCTTTCTTGAGTTTATGATTGTGTTCTTGTGTTTCTTGTTATGTTTAAACTCATATGGGATGAGTATTTATAGGTAGGAAGGTGTAGAAACTCGGACAAGAGGTTATGGGCTCAAAAATAGTCGTTGGAAGTGGAGAAAATAGTTGTTGGCGCGTCTCTCCTGGGCTGGGGCGGCATGCCGCCAGACACCAAAGGGCTGGGGCGGCATGCCGCTAGCTTCGCTTCTTGACAACCAAAAATAATTCACTTCTGCGTTCACACTGCGCGCCAAAATGTCAATGAGCAAAACTTCTGATCCAACCGTCCGATTTGGCTGAAACTTATCTCAAATGAAAGCTAACATCCGGAAGTTTCCATCAAGCCCATGTTCGCTCAAATCGGACTCCATTTGCTTGTCCAAATTCTTGATGCAACCACACGAAGAAATTCTGGCTTGAAATGGCCAGACAAGACCCATTCCTCTATAACTCGAGATTTAAAAACCGTTTTCGCGTAAAACCTTTTGACACACTTTGCTTGAGGTATCTTGAACATAGATCAAGTGTTTAGTTGAATCATACTTACATATTTATGGTCCTAATATACACTTGATCTTGAGCTTTGCGAATTCTTGATTTTGTTGCCTCTTATTTGTTCAATCGCAAACTACACACTTTAACTTCAAATTGCATTAGTATTATTAATTAGTTTGTGTGTCTTAAATCATCAAAACAAGAGTGAGTTGCCCTTGGGCTAACAATCTCCCCCTTTTTGATGATGACAACCACAAGCTAATTTCAAAACATATTTGAACTAGCAATTGAAATTGAAGTTAAATGGAGAAAACTTACATCTCCTATCTTTGCCAAATAAATGCTCCCCCTACATAAAACATTAGTTGCACATAGAGCATAGCAAAGATTTAAAGTTTTGCTCCCCCTTAATCTTACCTTTCTCCCAAACTTATTCTTCCCTTTGATGTAAGCTTCGTTACCAAACTCCCCCTTAACTCATTCTCCCCCTTTGTCATTAGCAAAATGGGTAAAAATGGGAGGTCCAAAACATCATATAAGGAGTAAAGAAAGGAGCAAACAAAGATAAAATCCAAAAATACTTTAACAAGTATTAAGATCAAACAATTATCCAACAAAAGATAAAGAAAAGGATAACCAAAACCTTACTCAAATGGATTGCAAATACCAATTTCATGTCTTAGTTCCACAAAACGTTCTTTGGCAAGAGCTTTGGTAAAAATATCTGCAAGCTGATTGTTAGTACCAACAAATTCAAGCATAATGTCCCCTTTAGCCAAATGATCACGAATAAAATGATGTTTTATATCAATATGCTTGGTTCGTGAGTGGCAAATAGGATTCTTGGTCAATTGAATAGCACTTAGATTATCACAAAAGATAGGAATCTTACAAAACTTAAGATTAAAATCTTCTAAGGTTTGTTTCATCCATAAAATTTGAGAAACACAAGATCCGGCAGCAATATATTCAGCTTCCGTGGTAGAAATAGCTACTGAATTTTGTTTCTTACTTGACCAAGAGACCATGCATTGTCCTAAAAATTGACATGAACCACTAGTGCTTTTCCTATCGGTTTTAGAACCAGCAAAATCTGAATCGGTATAGCCAATTAAATCAATGCTAGACCCTTTAGGGTACCAAAGACCTAATTTAGAAGTACCTTTCAAATATTTGAAAATTCTTTTCAAAGCAAGCAAGTGAGATTCTTTAGGACAAGATTGAAAACGAGCAAATAGACAAACACTAAACATTATATCCGATCTACTTGCCGTTAAATATAAGAGACTTCCAATCATACCTCGATATAGAGTAATATCTACATCTTTACCATCTTCATCTTTGTCGAGGTTGACGGTTGGACTAAGGGGAATAGGGCTCTCCTTGACATCTTTGTATCCATATTTGCTTAGGAGATCCTTGATGTATTTAGCTTGATTGAGAAAGATACCTTCTTTAGATTGTCGAATTTGAAGTCCAAGGAAGAATGTCAATTCTCCCATCATACTCATTTCGAACTCACTATGCATACATTTCTCAAATTCCTTGCACAAAGAATCGTTAGTAGCACCAAAAATGATATCATCAACGTAAATTTGCACAATTAACATATGATTACCATCATGTTTAGTAAAGAGTGTAGAATCAATTTTTCCCATTGTAAAACCATTTTTCAATAAAAATTGACTCAAACGATCATACCAAGCTCTAGGAGCTTGTTTAAGACCATATAGAGCCTTTTCCAATTTAAAAACATGGTTAGGAAATTTAGGATCTTCAAAACCGGGAGGTTGTTTGACATACACTTCTTCCATGATATAACCATTCAAAAAAGCACTTTTAACATCCATTTGAAATAAGCTAATGTTGTTAAAACATGCAAATGCTAATAACATGCGAATGGATTCAAGTCTAGCAACGGGGGCAAATGTTTCATCAAAATCAATACCTTCTTGTTGGTTATACCCTTGGGCTACCAATCTAGCTTTATTCCTTATAACATTCCCCGATTCATCAAGTTTGTTTCGAAAAACCCACTTGGTGCCAATGATAGTATGGTTGCTAGTCCTAGGAACTAATTTCCAAACACAATTTCTCTCAAATTGATTTAGTTCCTCTTGCATGGAAATCATCCAATATTCATCATGTGAGGCATCATCAAATTTCTTAGGTTCAAATTGAGAAACAAATGCATGATGATCATTCAAATTTCTAAAAGAAGAGCGAGTGGCAATACATTTGCTTTGTACTTTACCTATAATTTGCCCTTGTGGATGTGCATTCATAAATTTCCAAGGTTTGGAACTTGAGGGGTCTTGATCATTTTGATTCACTCCAACATTTGTATTCTCAAGCACCTCTTCTTCCGCCTCTTTTTCCTCTTGAATTTCTAAAGTATTTAGTGAAGGAGGATTGACTTGAAGACTTCCAAAATCTTCTCCTACATCACTAATTGTCTCTTTCACACTTTCAAAAGGGTTAGATTCATCAAAAGCAATATGCATGGATTCTTCTACAACTAGAGTTCTTTTATTATAAACTCTATATGCTTTACTAGTAGTAGAATAGCCAAGAAAAATACCTTCATCCGACTTTGCATCAAATTTGCCCAAATTATCTTTGATGTTAAGAATAAAACATTTACATCCAAAGAATCTAAAGTATGCAATGGTGGGTTTCTTATCATGCCATAATTCGAAAGGAGTTTTATTAAGCAATGGTCGAATTAGAACACGATTTAAAACATGACATGCGGTTGCAACGGCTTCGGCCCAAAAACGTTTTGGTGTATTATGCTCATTTAAAAGAGTTCTAGCCGTTTCTTGCAAAGTTCTATTTTTCCTTTCAACTACCCCATTTTGTTGAGGAGTGCGAGGACATGAAAAATTATGAAAAATACCATTTTCATTGCAAAAATCTTGAAACATGCCATTTTCAAATTCACCACCATGATCACTTTTAATTCTCAAAATTTTGGAACCTTGTTCATTTTGAATACGTTTGCGAAGTTGTTTGAATTTTTCACATGCATCATGTTTATGAGCCAAGAAGATAACCCAAGTAAATCTAGAAAAATCATCCACAATAACAAAAACATAACTCTTACCTCCCAAACTTACCGTTCTCATAGGACCAAATAAGTCAAGGTGTAGAAGTTGTAGTGGCCTTGAAGTTGAGACGGATTTGATAGTTTTGAAGGAGCTCTTAATTTGCTTCCCATATTGACATGCATTGCACAAACCTTCCTTCTCAAACTTCAACTTAGGTAAGCCTCTTACAAGCTCTTTCCTAGAAAGCTTTGCAATGTTTTCCATTCCTACATGCACAAGTCTTCTATGCCAAATAGATGAATTATCAACAAAAGCACTTAAGCATGTATGATCATCGTTAGGAATATCATTTAAATCAATCATATAAATGTTTCCAACTCGATTACCCATGAAAATTAACTCACGTGTGAAAACATTTCTTACTTCACAATGAGTACAAGTAAAAATGACAATTAAATCTTTATCACACAATTGACTAATGCTCAACAAATTAAATTTCAAACCATGCACAAATAAAACATGTTCAATAGAGGGGGAATGACCAACTTTACCGATGCCCGAAACTTTACGTTTAAGGTTATCTCCAAATCTAACGTTCCCTCTATCTTCTTCCTTCAAATGGGTGAATTTCAAGTTGTCACCCGTCATGTGCCTCGAACACCCGCTATCCAAGTACCATTTATTTGCATGGGGTTTTCGGCATATCTACAAAACAAATTAGTTAGTTTTAGGAACCCAAACTTGTTTGGGTCCTTTCTTAGCAAATGCACTTCTTTGTGCCCACATTTGTTTTGCATAAACATCATCTTTACGAATATAGCAAAAATATGCCAAATGACCATTTCTTTTGCAATAGCTACATTTGTATAAAGGTCTATCATGTGAGTGATTAGAAGAACTAGCATTGTTATAATTTTTAGCCTTAATAAAAGTAGTTTTAGAATTACTCATGCTAGTAGGATTATTAAACCCAATACCTCTTCTATCACTTCCAATCTTTTGATCATTCAAACAATTTTGTTGACTTTTAGCACTTTGAATGAACTTAGCTAAAGTAGCTTCAAGAACTTTAATCTTCTCATTTAAAAGAACTACTTCTTTACTAGAATTTGCACACATTTTACAAATAGCATTTTCATTTTTGAGTTTATTGCATGCATCTTCAAGAAGTTTGTTTTCACTAGTTAACCCTTTGTTTAGCTCTTCTAGCTCACTAATGTCATTTTTGAGGTTATCTAGTTCTTTAACATGTTTTGCATTTTTCCTACACATGTCTTGAAATTGTGTACCTAGATCATTAAAAGCATCTTGCAATTCATCAAAAGAATAATTATTTTCACTAACCGAATCATTGTCGCTATCTTCCTTAGCCATGAGGGAGAATTCGGTTTCTTCATCAGAAGAGTCACATTCATTTGCAAAGAAGCATATGTTTGATATCTCTTCTTCTTCTTCTTCCGATTGGGATTGATTGCTTTCTTCTTGACTCTCATCATCATCCCAAGTTGTGGCTTTTAGAGCCTTCTTAGGATACCTACGGGAATCCTTTCCATCTCTAGAGCCTCTTTTCTCAAACCTTTTCTTTTTCTCAAGGTTAGGACATTCACTCTTGACATGTCCTGGCTTTTCACATCCAAAACAAACAACACTATCATTTTTAAATTTGGATTTAGAAGAGTTAGGATGCTCACCTTGATACCTTTGCTTCTTCTCGTTGTTATGCCAAAATTTCTTGAAATTTCTAGCAAAGAGAGCTAAGGACTCAATGTCTTCTCCATCTCCTTGAGCCTTGCTAACAAAAGCTACATTGTTGCTCTTGACTTTTTGCACTTCCGGTTCTCCCATATTGAGTTTGTACTCAAAAGCCGTAAGAGAGCCAACAAGTTGAGAGTAGGTAGGTCTCTTTTCAAGTTCATCAAAAATGGAAGTCTTGGCATTCCAAGAGTTAGGTAAAATACTAAGAAGTTTTCTTACCATCTCCTCATCACTAGGAGTCCAACCAAGAGTTCCCATAGTGTTACAAATATTTTGAATTCTAGTGCTTAAATCATAAATAGTCTCACCACTCTTCATACCTAGTAATTCATACTCACGCTTGAGTGTGTTGAGTCTAATGGTTCTCACTTGAGGAGTACCTTCATGTGCTGTCTCCAAAGTTTCCCAAACATCTTTGGATAATTTGCAAGCACTAACACGATTAAATTCGTTTTGAGAAATTGAACAAAATAAAGCGTACCTTGCCTTGTCTTCACTTTGTTTTCTTGAGACTGATCCAGCTGGCCACTTATCGAAAGGAAGAGGTTTTGTTGATCCATCTTCAGCAGCTGGTTCCATGGGAGTGGAAAATCCATGTAAAACACAATCTAGCATGATTTGATCTTGTCCACCTAGGAAGGCTATCATCTTTGTCTTCCATTGTAAGTAGTTGTTTCCATCAAGAAATGGTGGACGGTTGATTACACCATATAATCCCTCTTGAGCCATTTGATCTTTCACTTGAGGCGATTAAACCTACAAAACAAGTACCTTGCTCCGCTACCAATTGATAAAAGGCCTAGAGGGGGGGTGAATAGGCAAATAAAATTCTAACACAAAATATAAGGATTATGAGTGCGGAAATAAAATGTAAAAACACAAGGATATATAGTGGTTCCAATTCCTCAATGAATTGTACTCCACTACCTAAGAGTCCTCCTCTTAGGATTTTGAACAACGAACACTTCGTTATTTACCTTGAGTTTTTACGGGTTCAACTCAAACCTTACACCTTGGTTTTTCCGGGCTCAACCAATAAACCTATCACCTTGGTTTTTGCGGGCTCAACCAATAAACCTTACAATGTGATTTTTCCGGGCTCAATCACAACCTAATACAATTTAGATAACTTGACAAGAGAGTGGTTAAATGGCAACACAAAATTGGTGTACAAATAAACTATGTATGATTCAATAATCAACACCAATAAATGAACAAGAATACCTCAGTAGAAAGCTTAAAACTTACTTGAAAAACGGACGCAAGAATGAGTAAAATCGGATGAGTGAAGCTTGCGTTATGAGAATTTGAATTTGTAAGCTTTGCAAAAATTTAGATTTTGGCTTTGAAAATAGATGAGAGCTTTCTTGAGTTTATGATTGTGTTCTTGTGTTTCTTGTTATGTTTAAACTCATATGGGATGAGTATTTATAGGTAGGAAGGTGTAGAAACTCGGACAAGAGGTTATGGGCTCAAAAATAGCCGTTGGAAGTGGAGAAAATAGCTGTTGGCGCGTCTCTCCTGGGCTGGGGCGGCATGCCACCAGACACCAAAGGGCTGGGGCGGCATGCCGCTAGCTTCGCTTCTTGACAACCAAAAATAATTCACTTCTGCGTTCACACTGCGCGCCAAAATGTCAATGAGCAAAACTTCTGATCCAACCGTCCGATTTGGCTGAAACTTATCTCAAATGAAAGCTAACATCCTGAAGTTTCCATCAAGCCCATGTTCGCTCAAATAAGACTCCATTTGATTGTCCAAATTCACCATGCTGGCTTGAAATGGCCAGACAAGACCCATTCCTCTATAACTCGAGATTTAAAAACCGTTTTCGCGTAAAACCTTTTGACACACTTTGCTTGAGGTATCTTGAACATAGATCAAGTGTTTAGTTGAATCATACTTACATATTTATGGTCCTAATATACACTTGATCTTGAGCTTTGCGAATTCTTGATTTTGTTGCCTCTTATTTGTTCAATCGCAAACTACACACTTTAACTTCAAATTGCATTAGTATTATTAATTAGTTTGTGTGTCTTAAATCATCAAAACAAGAGTGAGTTGCCCTTGGGCTAACAGAAATGTGGAAGCATATGTTGATGATATATTGGTAAAGAGCGCGAACTTTGAGGATCACTTACGGGATCTGAAAGAAGTATTTAACGTAATGAAAAGGCACTGTATGAAACTGAACCCCCGAAAATGCATGTTTGCGTTTCAGACGGGATAATTCCTGGGCTATGTAGTCAGCCAAAAAGGAATCCAGCCTAACCCATCGAAGATTAAAGCCATACAAGACATGATATCTCCAAGAACCGTTAAGGAGGTACAAAGGCTAACAGGGCGCGTCATCGCCCTAGGATGATTTATTTCCAAACAAGGCGAGAAGTGTCTCCCTTTTTTCAAAGTCATACGCAAGAAAGCACCGTTCGGGTGGACCCTCAGAATGTGAAGAGGCGTTTGTTAGCCTAAAAGATCACCTATCGTCTGACCTACTGCTGACAAGGCCGGAGCTGGGTGATACTTTATATTTATACCTCGGCGCTGCCGACGAAGTGGTTAGTGTCGTCCTCGTTCGCGACGATAGCCACGCGCACCGCCCTGTATATTTTGTAAGTCACGTTCTGAAAGATGTTGAGCTGCGATATGCCCGAATCAAGAAAATTGTGTTTGCACTGATACAAGCCACTCGAAAAATGGGCAGATACTTCCAGTCCTACCCCGTTATCGTGCTTACAGACCAACCTCTGAAGAGAATATTTCGAAAGCCTGAGTCCTCAGGAATAATGCTAATCTGGGCTCTCGAACTCGAGCAATACGGGCTGAGGTATTAGTCCCGGCCATCTGTGAAGGCTCAAATCCTGACGGATTTTATAGCGGAATGCACCTTTATAGAAGATTCGTTAACAGATGTACCCGAAGAGGAATGGTGCGACGTGGATATCCTGTTTTCGGAAACTTATACGGACCTCTGGATCATTCATGTAGATGGAGCTAAAAACTAAGAATTGGCTGGAGCAGGAATCTTCATAAATGGGCCGCACGTTATGCGAATACAGTACGCCGTCCAAATCCTGCAGCCATTATCCAATAACGCGGCAGAATACGAGGCGCTACTAGCCGGACTCAGGATAGGGAGAAGCCTTTCCTCCAAAGAACAGGAGACCTACATCTAAAAATTTATGGTGACTCCAAACTGGTAATCGACTAGGTCTTGGGGCGCTCTCAGGCCCGGGAGCCCATCATGGTCCAATACCTCGCCAAGGTGATGCGAGAGCTGTTGGAAATAAAGAAAGAAGGCATACAAGTCAGCTTTGAGCACATTCCCCGAGAGGACAATACCGAAGCTGACAATCTTACCAAGCTTGCCGCAAACCCGGAAGTGTCCATACCCAAAGGTGTGTATTACCATGAGTTATCCGTACCTTCCTTCATGGAAGAGCAAGCGTCTCTGTGTATGGAAGAACTCGAGAATGACTGGCGGGTCCCCGTAATCAAATACTTGAAACACGAAGAACTACCTGTGGATATCGCTGAAAAGAAAAGGGTGCTGAGACAGGAAGCTCGCTGTACATACTATGACGGGGACCTGGTTCGGAGATGCTTTTCTCACCCAGCCGCCAAATGTATAACGGAGCAAGAGGGTCTTCACACCTTGCGCGAAATTCACAAAGGGGTGTGCGATATGCACGTGTCGGGTGGCACCCTGGCCGCCCAAGTTTTCAGATCTGGATTCTATTGGCCCACCATCTGGAGAGATTGCCACAACTACGTGCAAACTTGCCTGAAATGCCAGGAGTTCTCTAAAATTCCTCGACGTCCCGCCACTGAAATATCCGAGATTATCGCCCCTTGCCCTTTTGCTAAATGGGGGATCGACATCCTGGGCCCATTTCCAAAGGCAAGGTCCCAACTAAAATTTGTAATAGTGGCAGTGGACTACTTTACGAAGTGGGCAGAAGCTGAAGCGGTAGCCAACATCACGGCGGAAAAAACTTGGCGTTTCTTTAAATACCAAGTTATCATGAGGTTTGGCGTACCCCGCATCCTAGTCAGCGATAACGGAACACAGTTCACCAGCCAATTCTTCAAAGACCAGTGCTCAGAATTCAGGATTGAGCAGCGATTCTCTTCCGTGACTCACCCGCAACCAATGGGCAGGCGGAAGTGACCAACCGGAGCATCCTCAGCAACATTAAGAAAAACCTGGAGGGGTCTAAAAAGAAGTGGGCCGACGAGTTGTCGTACGTGATGTGGGCGTACCGCATGACCGTTAAAACCAGTACCGGAGAAACACCTTTCGCATTGGCCTTCGGAATCGAGGCTATTACGCTAGTAGAAATCGGTACCATAAGCCTGCGAGTGGCTCACTTTCGGGAGGAGCTAAATGAGGAAAGGTTACGAGCTAACCTTGACGCGTTATCGGAGGTCCGAGAAGAAACCCTCCTGAAAATGTTGCATTACAAGCGAAAGATGGCCCGTTATCATAACAGGCGCGTCAAAGAACGGTTGCTGAAGAAGAAATGATTTTCTAGAATAAGACAAGAGCGATATTGCAATAATGGAGATAACGCAGGATGGCGTTAGCCAAGCCGGCAGCTTTTGAGATAACGCGGAAAAGCAAAATAAAGATCAGTTATTATCTGGGAATGAAATACAGATATCGTGGCGCGATAAAGCGTTATTACAAGACAAAGGAAGCAAATAAAGTGGAAAATCCTCCAAAGGGTCAAGCTTTGACTAATTATGGTCCAGCATGGATATCGCAGCTGCCATTCCCCTACTTCTCCCCGAAAGAAAGAAAATCTCCCTCGCCTTCGCCTAAATCCTTTATCTTCTTGGAGGCGTAATCAGCCGACTTAGATGAGTCAACAGTCCCCTGGCGATAGAGATCTATAAATCCGGCGATACAAACCTCCATGGTCTTGTTCTTCCACCAAGCTATCTTCGAAGGAACTTTGGCCAGATCCGCGTCGCGGGACGATATCTCTTCGCGAAGGAGAGAGTTTCTTTTGTCGGCCGTCAGCAATTCCGCCTCCAGCAGCTCTACCTTACCCTTCCCCTTTGATTTTTCTCGCGCGAGCTCGGCGCGATAGTCGTTCAACTCTGCCTGCGTTCGACTCTGAAGCTTCGTCAGCTCCATTACCTTCGCCAAAGCGGCATCTAGTTGTTCCTTCGAACCGGGAGGGCGCCGAACTTTGTCGCTCTGATCCTCGAGAAAATAATGCAGTTCGCGGAAGCTAGCCAGCATGTCATTCAGAAGGTGCGTATGTTGGATTTCAGGGGGATGCCGCAGGAACTCTTCCTTGTCCTTCGAAGAACTGAGCATTTGGCCCACTATGGAGCCTACCGGATCCGATATCCCTAAAGCACGGAGCTCGCTAGTACCGAAAGATGACAGATCCAGCTGGTAAGCGGGAACTCCTTGAGGACTTTGAGGGGAAAGATTAGCGATATAGGGAGGAGAGCAACTTTTTACAGAACTACCAATGCCCAAAATCGAAGAAAGAAATAAGGGTTGAGGCTTCCTCGGGAGAGGATTAAGAGGAACACTTGAAAACTGGCATAGTCACATCCGGAATACAGGAAGAGATTGGAGAATCAGGGCCACCAGACGGCAAGGGTGAGTCCACCACCGCCGAAACCTCATTAGCTTTGGAAGGGACGGCAGAAACTGCGTTAACTTCCCTCAGGGGAGGAACCGGTGGGCCAGTTTTCTCTTTTCGGGTTTTCTTTCGGAGACGCTCTGTCTCGACAGCCATCTCTTCGCTATCGTCCTCGGTTGACTCCGCTGCGGGATCATTTTTTCTCGCCCTAAGCTTCATTCGTTGGGCAAGGGTGGCGTGATGTAGCTCGGAACTGGCATCCATGCTCTCGCTATCGCTGTCAACTATTCCAGTCGCAGAACGACTCGGAGTCACTCCCCTACCCCGAGGCGGCAACCAATTCTCAAGAAAGCGAGAAGGTCGAGCGGAAGCACTATGTGTTGCGACGGTCTTTGTTCTCCTTCCCCTCGGCGGGATAGTTAAACGGTTGGAGTTTTCAGGTGGTGGAGAAGGGGGTAAGGTCTAAAGCGGCACCACATTCAGAGGAGTGTTATTTCCCCAGAGGAACGACCCTCAGCGCTACCTGCCAGCGAAACATGTTAATATAGCAAGCAAATCGAAACGATAATGTGGCAAAAGAAAAACTCACCAACGGCACACTCTTTCAAGGGTCTGAACCGAGCAAATTCCCGAATGCGGAAAGGCCCTTCTGTTTCTAACAGGGCAGTAACATGGGACACATCAGTACTAGACAACATTTCTGGTTTTCTCCAAGCGGCGCTGGTAATCTCTCGGTTAAAACCACCGCGCCACCAACTGGATGGCAGGCGAAGGGTGAAGAAGCCATTTTTCCAGTTATCCAAGCTCTCCTCAAAACCTTGAAAGTTCCGCCAGAAAAATTGCACGATGGAGTCATTCCATCTTGGGGTGATATCCACCAAGCAGTCGCGACAGCTCAAGTTGAAAAATGTGCAGAACAGATCGAGGGATAGAGCGAAAATACGCTTCATCTCGCATGCCCGAAGGAAGGCATAAATCTCACACCAGGAAGGCGGAGTTATTTGTACGGGATTGAGATCGTAATGATTTAGCAGCTTCATCAGAGAAGTATGGATCGGAAGATGAAACCCGTAGAGGAACATCTTGAAATAAACCAGCCGGAACGTTCCCCACATGGCATCATGGAGCCGAATATCCTTCGTAGGGATATAAGGGCGGCAACCCAAGGGGAAGGTCATACCGTTCTCCTCTAACTCTGCCCTCAAAACTTCATTACAATCAAAAATACTACGAGCTCTTCTAGCCTCGAGATCTATGGGATTTTCGGAACCCGCAGTGGCTCTAACACGAGACATAAGGGACTGGAAAAATAAACTACGACGAGAGAGGAACAAAATACCTGGAGCAAGAAGCCAGTAAACAGGCCGTCGGCGCTGGCGAGCAGTTGCAGAAACTCCTCTTGAGCAGGAATAAGCACAGGAGAAAGAGAAAGTGTAAAATTTTTTAAAGTATTGGCAAAAGTAATGAAAGAGAATAACGGTTCCCTTATAAAGATCGAACTTGAAGAAGAGACAGCCTGTAAAAGTAAGACACGTGCGGACCTGAAAACGATGCGTGGACAGTCGTTTATGCCTTTGGGAGAAGACAGTTACTGACTGAAAATTGAAAGACGGTTGCACCCAGCAACAGGCATCCCTCCGCGGCAACCCTTGACGCTTGAGGAAATGGCATGAGAAGGCGATAGGAGAACAAAAGGAAAAGTGAAGCGTTATCTTATTCATTTTTGAAAAGCCATACGATATCTACAAAGAGGCAAGACGCACTAAGCTAATCGCCCTCAGACCAAGAGATATCATAACAATAAACTACATCATCATCTGAGAACGATAGCTCCCTGCTGACAGGAGGGAAAGGCTCATCAACCCCTTTTCCTAGGCGTATCATTGATCGACCTGACTCCTCCGCAACAACTGGCGTCACCATCTCAACGTTCGCGCAGGTAGGGAGAGTCATTTTAGGCGAATCACGAGGAAGAAGAGATAGTTCTTTTCCCTTTTGAACAGAAGGGGTGGGAGAATTAAAAAGCGGTTCAGACACCTTTAAGGCTTTTTTCCTCAGCCTCTTGCGACCCCGCCGGTGGACGGGCGGCCTCCACGGAGGCGACGGAGGAGGATTGTCTGAATCTGGAGAAGTCGGAGGAGTTGGCGGAGAATCCCGCGTAGCAGTATCCAAAAAATAAGAATCGGCCATGAGATCACAGGCAACCTGCCAAGAGGAGAAATAAACAAGAAGATGAACGGAAAAAGGGGAAAGGATCCCATTAAATAGCCAAAAAATGGAGAGAAGTTTTTCAATCATCCGACGCGACTCTTGAGAACAGGCAACCTGGAGTGCAAATCTAGATTTGCAGTCACGACTGTTGGAATCTCCCACAGATCGAGGAAAACCGAAGCTATGCCCAATAAGTTGACACTGAAACGGCCGCGCAGAATTAATGCAGAACGGTTAGCGAGGAAACTGTCGTGAAAAAACCGTCCAATGGCCGACTCATTTTCAGTTGGGCTGAGGAGACTTCCAACCGCAAAAAGACAAATGACGCATTGAAGAAGAAGAATAGTGGAAAGTGGCATAATAAAAATAGTTTATTTATTATGGCCTAACGGCCGAGAGGTACAACAGTGTAAAAAGAAAAAAGAAAAAAGGCTCAAAGGGAGCCACCGCCGTCAGGCGTCGGAACCAGCATCCTCGGGTATAATGGGGATGTCTCTTAGGGAGTGCATGACCAGAGTGAGGTCAGTAGAGGTGACCCTCATCCCCTTCAGGCAGCACCCAGCATGTCCTTGCGCTGTTGCAGCATGGCGATCACCACTTGAATCCGAGCGATGGAGGTGGCCAACTTCGACACGCTCTCTAAAGGACTGAAATCCTCCAGAGATGTAGCTCCCAACCTGGAATTGAGTGGGGTCAGCATCCCTTGCAACTCCAAGATGTCCTCAGAGGTCTTGATCAGCATGATCTCCGGGAACCTGACGTCACCATCATTGAGGTTCTTGAGAGTATGGCCCTTGGAAAGGAGGAAATTTTTGGTCAAATGATCCATGAGGCAGATTATGAAAGAAAAAGATGAGATGAACTTGAGTGGAGAAAGCTCTCAGATTTATAGGCTCCGAGAAATGGGCCTTTTGAAAGAGGAGGTCCTCAAAAGACGAGCCGCCCCGTTACCATCAAAGATCGATGGACCTGATGCGGAAACAAGGATCGACGTCAGTATGCTCCTAGCGATGCAGGTACTGGAGAGGAGTACGAGCTAGAATCCTGGAAAATACGAAAGAGCCTAATATTACGGGTAGCCATGATGTAAAAGCCGTACGATTGTAGGTATCCATAGTGTAAGGCCGCGTTGATGTCGCAGGTAGCTCCTAGCATCGTAAAACCTCGCCGGTATCGTGGGTATCTAGTGGTATAAAGCCGCACAAATCATAGGCAGCTGATGGCGTAAAACCGCATCAATATCGCTGACTCCATGAGCGGAAAGGAAAGAAAGAACCCGCGTGTTCTCAAAACCCCTGTAAGTACAAAGTTTACTAATATCTCCGTAGAATGCCTATCTCCTCTACGTGTTTGCAGTTCGCCCAAAATACCGATGGACCCGGAACGTATGCGAACCTAACTCAACGGTATGAACCTAGTCGCAGTCCGCGGCGACGTCAACAGTGGTCCGTCAGCGTCAATAACTCTCCTACAGCACGGACGAGTTTGCAACCTTCTAAGCGTTGCCAATGGCCCAGGCAGGATAATACCGCTAGGCGAAAGTGACATCCTAATAGTTCTGGACAAGTTAGCGGCGTCTCTCGCTGATTCCCTGACACCCCATGAGGATGGGTCTTTGGACAAGCACGAAGACCGAAACCCGCTTGCTCGGAGGAAAGCTCCCGACCTAGGCGTTGCCTAACGTTCAATTGTTCTTTGTCGTATCGAAAGAGACAAAGAAGCTCGGAGATTCCGCAAGTATATCGCCATAAGGAGGAAAGGACCCTCACCTAAGATTCCAGACATGGACAGAAAATGACAGCCCTTGGTAAACACTCGGGCTCATTTTCAGTTGGGCTTATGATAACAATTAAGACAATCCTAAGGGTATTTCTGTAATTATGACCCCTACCGAGGACGGAATCCTATAGCCCTATCGGACATCCAAGCTATCGCCACTAGACTATGAGGTATTTTCTGGGATGGTCGACATCAGCGGGGGGGAGGTCTCACGCGTCTCTGCACGCACGGCATCATCCCATCCCAGGGCAGCCACGGCACCATCCACGGAGTTATCGCCCCCGGCATCACCATGGGTATCGCCCTCGGCACCCTCCACAGAGTTATGGCCCCAGCATCACCATGGGTATCGCTCTCGGCACCCTCCTCGGAGGTATCACCCATGACGTCAGGTCCAGGTATCACCAGTGACGTCATACAGAGCAATATCTTTCCGGGATATCACCCTTTTGCCCAGATATCGCCCCCAACGGCCTATAAATACCCCCTCATTTTAAAACATTTTGCAGGTGTGTCCGACACCAGCTACAGCGACTCTGCCCGACAGTATTCATCGTCCCGATGGTCTCAAAACTCAAATCTTATCACTATCCGCACAAGAGGCATAATTATCATAGCAAGCAATACTTTATCCACCCAACCCATAATCAACATATGCATTATACCCAAAAGAAGCTTGATCATATGATAGAGGGAGGGTATTTTGAGAACCATAGGCTTACCGAGATGGCTCATGATGATCAAACTCCGGCCAAGAAGATGCGGTATAAGAACATGACTCTTTGTCATCAACCCTATAAGCGCCACTCCCATAAGATGCCTCACTTTCATAAGAGAAACACTCATAATAAGGACTAGCATCATAATAATTAGACATAATGAAGTACCTACAAAAAGAAACAAACACAAGTCTATATAAAAAGGTTAGTCTCTCCCTCACGTGTTTCGCTCGTGTTTCACTCTTCTCTCTAATGTGCTCACAATCTTACCCACTCTTATCTTCAATCACAAACCAATACTTAGGCTAGCACGGAATCTAGGAATCAATGAAAGAACAAGGAATGCAAAGAAAACAAGGGCGAGAAAGAAAGGTGAGGAAAGTCGAATGATGCTCAAGAATGTGATGATTTGAGACTTAGAGTAGAATGATAATATAGGAAATAAAGAAAAAAGATCAAAGGAACAAAAGAAAGCTAGCTCAAAATGAAAATAAATGATAAAAGGAAATGATTTGCAACTGAAAGTTGTAAAGAAATGGATGGAAAATGTAATCACTTCAAATACACACCTAAAAATGACTCAATTGCACACACAAGTGTTTAAACACACAATGGGCTCTTGACTTGTAACTCAATCAATTGCTTTTCCTTCTTTTCTTTTTCTTTTCTTTTATAAAATTTGGACAGCTCTTGGCGTCATGCTGCTAAGGGCTTAGCGTCATGACGCTAAGCACTACTTGCTTTTGCTTCATTTTGTTTCTTTTCTTCTTCATTTTTGTTTGATTTAGTGCAAGAACCTTCAAAATGAATATGTATGACAAGTAGTGTGTTTTAAGTGTGTGACAAGTAGTTTAAAGTCAAGAAAAGGTTTGCACAAAATGCCAAAAATTGATGATATGGTAAGAAGTGATGAGATGGCTAATGAGGTGATGTGGCAAGTGATATGGCATGTTAGGTGGCAGCAAGTATGCAATAAAATATCTACAAGAATATTCTATGCATATGCTAAATTAAATTCTTAGTGTAGAAATGAGGGTGATGTGGCATAATATGGATCAAGTGTGGTGGATAACAACTACACAAGAAAATAAAATGGGACCACTACACACTTGTCACTTGTTCTTGCACAAATATGAAGATTTGAAGGCCATGAAGAACACATGAACGTGTATGAACAAATAAGATGAAGATTTGAAGCTTGAAGATGATTATAAACACAAAATTTCCAGATTTTTGGCTCACACAAGATCAAATCACAAAAAGACGAAAATTTTGGCCAAAAACCAAAAATTGCCAAAATGCTCCAAAATGAAAAGGAACATGGGAAAGATGATTTGAAACACAAAAATGAAGAAAAACAAAAGATTACCAACCTAGAGGATGGCCAAATGCTCCGCTACCACATGATATGATCTTAGTTCCGATTTGGAGAAGATGACCGAAATAGTTGGACGAATGGATCTAGTCCTCTTCGAGAGGTTGATAACATGGATGAAGGGGTGAAGGATGGACGAAATATAGATGGAGATGGAGTGTTAAGTGCAGCGGAGATATGGATAAATGATAGAGATGTATTGATGATAAATTGTATTGAACTTGAATGTTGGAGAAAACCCTCCTTACAACTTGGTAAGGTAACCTTTCTATGAACAACAATCAAGGATCTCTAATCAAGGCCGACCCTCTCACCTTAAGGATGACCAACCCGGTTGTTTTGACTAGATAAAGGATAGATTGGTTCTAACAACCCTAAACCTAAAGCTAACCTTAAGCTAATTGGTCTATAAAGAAGATAATATTCAATTCATTTCAAAGACAAGGCATCAAAGAGGCTAAGTCCTTCTATTTATACCTATGAATTATTACATGGGGAAAACCCCTATATACCCTTGGACAAAAGGCCTTGGGATGCTTGGCCTTGGCGGACTTGAAGATGGGCCGTGAGGGCTAAGACGGACGAGCTCATGGGCTAGCTCATGGCTTGCTAGGGATTTGACAGAGAAGCTCATGGGTTGGCCAGCTATTCCATGAGATCATGAACCTAGGGCTAGTTGACGCGGAAAGATAGGCCAAGCGAGCAGTCATTCGTTAGCAATGCATTTGGGCACGGATAATCTTACCCTCGTATCAAATGGGCCCACGCTCGTATCACCTATTACCACTATACGTAATTTATATTGTACATTAGGCGATAGGTATTATTTTTATTTTTTACTTCTTCGACAACCGATGTGGAGTCCTATGTACTCGCTGCATACATTACTAAGGTCATGCGCAAATATATAATTATTAGCAATTATTTTTAATAAAAAATTAAAAAACATAAATATATATACCTCGTCGTCGTCGCCGGATTAATGCACCAAATTGAATCACTACTCTTATAAACAAATTTATTTCAATTAATATAATTATAAACATTTATTTTTAATAAATAAATAAATAATCATAAATATATATATGTCGCACCCCCTTTTTCGTTGAAAACGAGTTTAAGGTTCGCGGTGGATGCTAAGCATAAATGGATGCTTCGCATAATGCAATGAAGTCGCCACCCTATTTTTCTAAGGTTTAGGGAACCTAATGTATGGCATAAAATAAACAAACTAAGGCACAATGGTCTAAACCAAAGAACGATGGTTCGAGGTCGTATTTATGGACTTGGGAAGGTGTTAGGCACCCAAGTCACATCCTTAAAAAAGGTTACCGGTATGCGAGGTGTTTTTAAAAATATTCTGAACATGTAATTTGGCCCTCTAAGGTGACGTTACATCTTAGCATTGGGTCATGTTATTTCCGTTTGGGGGGTTCGAGGGATGGGGTTACCATTTTGTCTCGATGCTAGAGCGGACGCTCCCCCTTATCATTGGGTCATGCATGACTTAGTTGCTACGTGATCTATCATGGTTGAAACTAGCAAAGTACATTTTTATGAATGCACATAGGGTTGGCATGGCCTTTGGAGCCATCATGCGTAGCATTTAGTAAAGAAAAACAATTCATCTCACGATAATTAAACGCGAGTGACGTAAACATGTAAGCATGTAGGTTGATTTTACTTAATAGCAATTCTATATGTCATGCTTATGCGTATGGTGGTTCTAACGCCTACTAGGGTGTCATGCTTTCGATATGATCAAGGCTTTGGGCCTTTGTGTGATCATACAAGGAAACGTTTAAGGTAAGCTTACCTTTTGGACGAACCCTGATCGATCCATCTCTTCAAAACCGTTATTAATGACAATTGACATAAATACATAGATATAAACAAGCATACACGATTTTTAACTACTTAACTAATTATTACAAACCAAAATTCATAATAAAACTACTTAAGTAATTATTACAAACCACAATTCATAATAAAACTACTTATGTAATTATTACAAATTGGAGGTCTGAATAATTAAACTATTACACCAAGTGAAATAATTAATTAAAGCTCTCACTAATTATTACAACGATTGAAATGGATAATTTAAAGCAACAGGTTGATAATGAGTAATTAACTTATTACAACAAGTTTAACAATTAATTATTACAACAAGTGCAATTAAAAGTAGTAGACAATTGATTATCATATACGAGTGCATGAAAATAAAGCTTACCATTCTAATGGGCCGGGCTAGGCCCACACCTGGATCCCTAATTTTTAGACATTATGCATGTAAACATCTGTTACGGAAATCAAATAAATTAAAGGAAAGAAAGGTAAAACATACTTTTCGATTGGAGGTTCAAAACTTAACCTACAAAGTGAGAGTGTTAGTACGAACTTAAAAGTAATAAATAATAAAAGCGCATACACCATTTATTTCATACGAACGGTCATAAAAAACAAATAAACATCATGTGAGCACTTCATGATTTTTACAACAAAATTGGCACGACACATAACAAATAAAACATCATGTAAAACATGCAATTTAAAATTCATGATAAAATACATGTTATAAGCTAAATAAAATCTCATACATGGCATAAAAATAAATAATACCTCATACATGCTATGCAAACATTCTATGCGAATTTAACAAGTCAAAACATCATGCGAGCAATTTAAATAAGTTGACGAAAATGGATCGAATGAGTTCAATACAACATGCTGAATTTTAAATCAAATTAAAGGGACATATGGGCTTGGCCAAGCCAAGCCCATCAGCAATTTAAAACAAAAAGCCCGTCACCTTCTTCTTCCTCAACGGGAACAGCCACATGGCTGTTCTCCTTCTTCACGTCGCCGGCCACCATGGCCGGCGAGCCAAGCTGCCAAACCAACACAAATACTACCCAGAACAGACCCGGAAATATCCACTCCCTAGAAGCAATAAAACCCATCACAAACAGTAGGTAAATAGCAAGCAAAACAGGAGGAAAAGCGTGCGATTCGTTGCGGGAAACGGAAATGCAACAGTGAACAAAACAGCCACGATTGGTCATGAGAACGACTCAAAAATACGCAGAGATGAAGCCTGCCTATACCCCGACCAAAATCCAGCCCAACTCAAACCATATTACCCATAAACCGCAAGCAATTTTGACATTGAAGATTTGTATGCATTAAAGTCAATAATTCACAATTAATGGATTCAAGCAGTAGGCCTTTAAATTGAAGCAAGAAAATACAATATAACTTGACAATAAATCATTTAAAACACGTTCAGGCGAGTGATTCAGTTTATATATGCATAAACGAAAATTGCCAAGAGAGAGGTTAGAGAGAGAGAGCTTGGAAAACTAAGCTGGATTGCTTCCTTTGCTTGGTCTGAATGTTGATGATCAATAGGTGCGACCAACCCGTGCCCGTGCGATGGTGAAGAGCTTCCTATTTATAGGACAAAAGGCGTGGTAGAAACGAGCGTACGTCCGCGTGAGCTCGAGCTTCGACCGTGAGTGGAAAAGAAAGCAAGCACTCCGGCGTGGTCCTCCAAGCCTGTGTTCTGTGTCAATAATATCAGGGGAACAATGATAATTCGTGTCGGCCAGGCCGCTGGAGGACCAATCACGAAGAGGGAAAACAAAACATGCATTAAAATGCATTAATTCCCATACGAACGGAATATTTTGGTACGAGCGAAAACGCTCGAGAACGAAAATAAATCCGAACCGAGGGAACCGAAGCATGCAGAAAAATAAGACGAGAAAAGTAATATACAGTGAAAATATGCGAAATCTGTTTCGACGCATGTATTTTCTCCTTCGGAAACAACAAAACGTTCACGCGTAAAATAAATGTCCTTACGATAAAAGTTGAACGAAACTGAACGCGGCGGCATGAAAGAGAAAATTAGCACGTAATTATCAATTAAATAAATAACGCATTCGAACCTCGGTCCCGGAAAACATACTCGAGCCCGATAGAAGTTCGCGAAAAGACAGTTAAAAGTACGAAAAAATTAAAAGGCATGAAATAACCAGAAAGTTTAAACAAACTAGCCTAGGATCAAGAATCGATAGAAATTTGATCTAGACAAGCTAAAAAGTGGCAAAAACGTAAAGGTTGTGATGGAAAGTCAAAAATCGGGTAGCAACAGTTGCCCCCTCTTTACTGTCTGATCAAAAATACAGTGTAACTGAAATTTTTGATGAGCAGTAAAGATGGTTGCCCCGAGTACTTACCACATCCCGATTACATCGCAACCTGCTGAAAGAGAGAAAAACGTAAGTAATAAAAATGTAAATGCTGCAGGGCGAGGGTAACGCTCGCGGTCCATACAATTTGACAGAGATTTAAAATATGTAGGGCGGTGATGTGCCCTCGCAATCCATACGTTGACAGAAATTTAAATACGTAGGGCGGTTATGTACACTCGCAGTCCATACGTTGACAGAAATTTAAATACGTAGGGCGGTGATGTGCACTCGCAGTCCATATGTTGACAGAAATTTAAATACATAGGGCGGTGATGTACACTCGCAGTCCATACGCTGACAGAAATTTAAATACGTAGGGCGGTGATGTGCACTCGCAGTCCATACGCTGACAGAAAATTAAATGAGTGTTTGGAACGTACCTTGGGTTCAAAGCAACGTACCTTTGGTCGGATTATTGCGGAAAATGTCTCTGATAGCGAGGAAGACGGCCTTCTCAGATATTGAGGAGGGTGGTTTTCTCTCGAACTTACCGTGTGGACTGAAATGGAGAGTGGTTGGAAGCCACCGCGTGATTTGAGGTGAAGAGTGGTTGAAAGCCACCGCTTGGTAAGCTGGTGGAAAGCCACCGCGTTGTGAGTGTGTGTCCGGGCGAGGCTATCGCACTCACGGACGATGCTGAAAGGTAATCACTTAAGGAGGAGTTAGATAGATATGCAGAAAATTGAGGAAGATGGTCACCTCGGACATTTATCTAAATTTTGAGGAAGATGGTCACCTCGGACATTTATCTAAGTTTGAGGAAGATAGTCACCTCGGACATTTATCTAAATTTTGAGGAAGATAGTCACCTCAGACATTTATCCAACTTTGAGGAAGATGGTCACCTCGGACATTTATCTAATTTTGAGGAAGATAGTCACCTCTGACATTTATCTAAATTTTGAGGAAGATAGTCACCTCTGACATTTATCTAATAATAACATGAATTGAAAGAAATAGTAGTAGATAGACAATAAATTTAAATGACAAAGTGTGGGGAAAACAAGTCTTACCTTGAACTTACCGTGCGAACTGAAATGGAGAGTGGTGGGAAGCCACCGTGATGATTTGAGGTGAAGACTGGTTGAAAGCCACCGCTTTTACAACATTTTAAAAGACAAGGTGTATGTGGGGAGGTGACCTATCACAACACTAAACAGACAAGACATGTGGACGTGACCAATCACAACTTTTTAAAGACAAAATGTATGTGGGGACGTGACCTATCACAACACTAAACAGACAAGATGTGGGGACGTGACCAATCACAACTTTTTAAATGACAAGGTGTATGTGGGGACGTGACCTATCACAACACTACACAGACAAGATGTGGGGACGTAACCAATCACAACTTTTTAAATGACAAGGTGTATGTGGGGACGTGACCTATCACAACACTACACAGACAAGATGTGGGGACGTGACCAATCACAACTTTTAAAATGACAAGGTGTATGTGGGGGCGTGACCTATCACAACACTAAACAGACAAGATGTGAGGACGTGACCAATCACAACTTTTTAAATGACAAGGTGTATGTGGGGGCGTGACCTATCACAACACTAAACAGACAAGATGTGGGGACGTGACCAATCATAAGTTTTTAAATGACAAGGTGTATGTGGGGGCGTGACCAATCACAACTTTTTAAATGACAAGGTGTATGTGGGGACGTGACCTATCACAACACTAAACAGACAAGATGTGGGGACGTGACCAATCACAACTTTTTAAATGACAAGGTGTATGTGGGGACGAGACCTATCACAACACTAAACAGACAAGATGTGGGGACGTGACAAACCACAACTTTTTAAATGACAAGGTGTATGTGGGGACGTGATCTATCACAACATTACACAGACAAGATGTGGGGACGTGACCAATCACAACTTTTAAAATGACAAGGTGTATGTGGGGGCGTGACCTATCACAATACTAAACAGACAAGATGTGGGGACGTGACCAATCACAACTTTTTAAATGACAAGGTGTATGTGGGGCCGTGACCTATCACAACACTAAACAGACAAGATGTGGGGACTTTTTTCACAACTTTTTAAATGATAAGGTGTATGTGGGGCCGTGACCTATCACAACACTAAACAAACAAGATGTGGGGACGTGAGCAATCACAACTTTTTAAATGAGAAGGTGTATGTCGGGGTGTGACCTATCACAACACTAAACAGACAAGATGTGGGGACGTGACCAGTCACAAGTTTTTAAATTACAAGGTGTATGTGGGGACGTGACCTATCACAACACTAAACAGACAAGATGTGGGGACGTGACCAATCACAACTTTTTAAATGACAAGGTGTATGTGGGGACGAGACCTATCACAACACTAAACAGACAAGATGTGGGGACGTGACAAACCACAACTTTTTAAATGACAAGGTGTATGTGGGGACGTGATCTATCACAACACTACACAAACAAGATGTGGGGACGTGACCAATCACAACATTTAAAATGACAAGGTGTATGTGGGGGTGTGACCTATCACAATACTAAACAGACAAGATGTGGGGACGTGACCAATCACAACTTTTTAAATGACAAGGTGTATGTGGGGCCGTGACCTATCACAACACTAAACAGACAAGATGTGGGCACTTTTTTCACAACTTTTTAAATGACAAGGTGTATGTGGGGCCGTGACCTATCACAACACTAAACAGACAAGATGTGGGGACGTGAGCAATCACAACTTTTTAAATGACAAGGTGTATGTGGGGACGTGACCTATCACAACACTAAACAGACAAGATGTGGGGACGTGACCAATCACAACTTTTTAAATGACAAGGTGTATGTGGGGACGTGACATATCACAACACTAAACAGACAAGATGTGGGGACGTGACCAATCACAACTTTTTAAATGGCAAGGTGTATGTGGGGGCGTGACCTATCACAACACTAAACAGACAAGATGTGGGGACGTGACCAATCACAACTTTTTAAATGACAAGGTGTATGTGGGGACGTGACCTATCACAACACTAAACAGACAAGATGTGGGGACGTGACCAATCACAACTTTTTAAATGACAAGGTGTATGTGGGGACGTGACCTATCACAACACTAAACAGACAAGATGTGGGCACTTTTTTCACAACTTTTTAAATGACAAGGTGTATGTGGGGCCGTGACCTATCACAACACTAAACAGACAAGATGTGGGGACGTGAGCAATCACAACTTTTTAAATGACAAGGTGTATGTGGGGACGTGACCTATCACAACACTAAACAGACAAGATGTGGGGACGTGACCAATCACAACTTTTTAAATGACAAGGTGTATGTGGGGACGTGACATATCACAACACTAAACAGACAAGATGTGGGGACGTGACCAATCACAACTTTTTAAATGACAAGGTGTATGTGGGGACGTGACCTATCACAACACTAAACAGACAAGATGTGGGGACGTGACCAATCATAAGTTTTTAAATGACAAGGTGTATGTGGGGGCGTGACCAATCACAACTTTTTAAATGACAAGGTGTATGTGGGGACGTGACCTATCACAACACTAAACAGACAAGATGTGGGGACGTGACCAATCACAACTTTTTAAATGACAAGGTGTATGTGGGGACGAGACCTATCACAACACTAAACAGACAAGATGTGGGGACGTGACAAACCACAACTTTTTAAATGACAAGGTGTATGTGGGGACGTGATCTATCACAACACTACACAGACAAGATGTGGGGACGTGACCAATCACAACTTTTAAAATGACAAGGTGTATGTGGGGGCGTGACCTATCACAATACTAAACAGACAAGATGTGGGGACGTGACCAATCACAACTTTTTAAATGACAAGGTGTATGTGGGGCCGTGACCTATCACAACACTAAACAGACAAGATGTGGGGACTTTTTTCACAACTTTTTAAATGACAAGGTGTATGTGGGGCCGTGACCTATCACAACACTAAACAGACAAGATGTGGGGACGTGAGAAATCACAACTTTTTAAATGAGAAGGTGTATGTGGGGGTGTGACCTATCACAACACTAAACAGACAAGATGTGGGGACGTGACCAGTCACAAGTTTTTAAATGACAAGGTGTATGTGGGGGCGTGACCTATCACAACACTAAACAGACAAGATGTGGGGACGTGACCAATCGCAACTTTTTAAATTACAAGGTGTATGTGGGGACGTGACCTATCACAACACTAAACAGACAAGATGTGGGGACGTGACCAATCACAACTTTTTAAATGACAAGGTGTATGTGGGGACGAGACCTATCACAACACTAAACAGACAAGATGTGGGGACGTGACAAACCACAACTTTTTAAATGACAAGGTGTATGTGGGGACGTGATCTATCACAACACTACACAGACAAGATGTGGGGACGTGACCAATCACAACTTTTAAAATTACAAGGTGTATGTGGGGGCGTGACCTATCACAATACTAAACAGACAAGATGTGGGGACGTGACCAATCACAACTTTTTAAATGACAAGGTGTATGTGGGGCCGTGACCTATCACAACACTAAACAGACAAGATGTGGGGACTTTTTTCACAACTTTTTAAATGACAAGGTGTATGTGGGGCCGTGACCTATCACAACACTAAACAGACAAGATGTGGGGACGTGAGAAATCACAACTTTTTAAATGAGAAGGTGTATGTGGGGGTGTGACCTATCACAACACTAAACAGACAAGATGTGGGGACGTGACCAGTCACAAGTTTTTAAATGACAAGGTGTATGTGGGGGCGTGACCTATCACAACACTAAACAGACAAGATGTGGGGACGTGACCAATCGCAACTTTTTAAATTACAAGGTGTATGTGGGGACGTGACCTATCACAACACTAAACAGACAAGATGTGGGGACGTGACCAATCACAACTTTTTAAATGACAAGGTGTATGTGGGGACGAGACCTATCACAACACTAAACAGACAAGATGTGGGGACGTGACAAACCACAACTTTTTAAATGACAAGGTGTATGTGGGGACGTGATCTATCACAACACTACACAGACAAGATGTGGGGACGTGACCAATCACAACTTTTAAAATTACAAGGTGTATGTGGGGGCGTGACCTATCACAATACTAAACAGACAAGATGTGGGGACGTGACCAATCACAACTTTTTAAATGACAAGGTGTATGTGGGGCCGTGACCTATCACAACACTAAACAGACAAGATGTGGGGACGTGAGCAATCACAACTTTTTAAATGAGAAGGTGTATGTGGGGGCGTGACCTATCACAACACTAAACAGACAAGATGTGGGGACGTGACCAATCGCAACTTTTTAAATTACAAGGTGTATGTGGGGACGTGACCTATCACAACACTAAACAGACAAGATGTCGGGACGTGACCAATCACAACTTTTTAAATGACAAGGTGTATGTGGGGACGAGACCTATCACAACACTAAACAGACAAGATGTGGGGACGTGAGCAATCACAACTTTTTAAATGAGAAGGTGTATGTGGGGGTGTGACCTATCACAACACTAAACAGACAAGATGTGGGGACGTGACCAGTCACAAGTTTTTAAATGACAAGGTGTATGTGGGGGCGTGACCTATCACAACACTACAAAGACAAGATGTGGGGACGTGACCAATCACAACTTTTAAAATGACAAGGTGTATGTGGGGGCGTGACCTATCACAATACTAAACAGACAAGATGTGGGGACGTGACCAATCACAACTTTTTAAATGACAAGGTGTATGTGGGGCCGTGACCTATCACAACACTAAACAGACAAGATGTGGGGACTTTTTTCACAACTTTTTAAATGACAAGGTGTATGTGGGGTCGTGACCTATCACAACACTAAACAGACAAGATGTGGGGACGTGACCAATCACAACTTTTTAAATGACAAGGTGTATGTGGGGACGTGACATATCACAACACTAAACAGACAAGATGTGGGGACGTGACCAATCACAACTTTTAAAATGACAAGGTGTATGTGGGGACGTGACCTATCACAACACTAAACAGACAAAATGTGAGGACGTGACCAATCACAAATTTCTAAATGACAAGGTGTATGTGGGGACGTGAACTATCACAACACTAAACAGACAAGATGTGGGGACGTGACAAATCACAACTTTTAAAATGACAAGGTGTATGTGGGGACGTGACCTATCACAACACTAAACAGACAAGATGTGGGGACGTGACCAATCACAACTTTTTAAATGACAAGGTGTATGTGGGGGCGTGACCTATCACAACACTAAACAGACAAGATGTGGGGACGTGACCAATCACAACTTTTTAAATGACAAGGTGTATGTGGGAACGTGACCTATCACAACAATAAACAGACAAGATGTGGGGACGTTACCAATCAACTCTTTTTAAATGACAAGGTGTATGTGGGGACGTGACCAATAACAACACTAAACAGACAAGATGTGGGGACGTGACCAATCACAACTTTTAAAATGACAAGGTGTATGTGGGGACGTGGTCTATCACAACACTAAACAGACAAGATGTGGGGACGTGACAAATCACAACTTTTAAAATGACTAGGTGTATGTGGGGACGTGACCTATCACAACACTAAACAGAAAAGATGTGGGGACGTGGCCAATCACAACTTTTTAAATGCCAAGGTGTATGTGGGAACGTGACCTATCACAACACTAAACAGACAAGATGTGGGGACGTGACCAATCACAACTTTTTAAATGGCAAGGTGTATGTGGGGGCGTGACCTATCACAACACTAAACAGACAAGATGTGGGGACGTGACCAATCACAACTTTTTAGATGACAAGGTGTATGTGGGGACGTGACCTATCACAACACTAAACAGACAAGATGTGGGGACGTGTCAAATCACAACTTTTAAAATGACTAGGTGTATGTGGGGACGTGACCTATCACAACACTAAACAGACAAGATGTGGGGACGTGAGCAATCACAACTTTTTAAATGGCAAGGTGTATGTGGGGGCGTGACCTATCACAACACTAAACAGACAAGATGTGGGGACGTGACCAATCACAACTTTTTAGATGACAAGGTGTATGTGGGGACGTGACCTATCACAACACTAAACAGACAAGATGTGGGGACGTGACAAATCACAACTTTTAAAATGACTAGGTGTATGTGGGGACGTGACCTATCACAACACTAAACAGACAAGATGTGGGGACGTGAGCAATCACAACTTTTTAAATGGCAAGGTGTATGTGGGGGCGTGACCTATCACAACACTAAACAGACAAGATGTGGGGACGTGACAAATCACAACTTTTAAAATGACTAGGTGTATGTGGGGACGTGACCTATCACAACACTAAACAGACAAGATGTGGGGACGTGAGCAATCACAAGTTTTTAAATGGCAAGTTGTATGTGGGGGCGTGACCTATCACAACACTAAACAGACAAGATGTGGGGACGTGACCAATCACAACTTTTTAGATGACAAGGTGTATGTGGGGACGTGACCTATCACAACACTAAACAGACAAGATGTGGGGACGTGACAAATCACAACTTTTAAAATGACTAGGTGTATGTGGGGACGTGACCTATCACAACACTAAACAGACAAGATGTGGGGACGTGAGCAATCACAACTTTTTAAATGGCAAGGTGTATGTGGGGGCGTGACCTATCACAACACTAAACAGACAAGATGTGGGGACGTGACCAATCACAACTTTTTAAATGACAAGGTGTATGTGGGAACGTGACCTATCACAACAATAAACAGACAAGATGTGGGGACGTTACCAATCAACTCTTTTTAAATGACAAGGTGTATGTGGGGACGTGACCAATAACAACACTAAACAGACAAAATGTGAGGACGTGACCAATCACAACTTTCTAAATGACAAGGTGTATGTGGGGATGTGACACAAGATGTGGGGACGTGGCCAATCACAACTTTTTAAATGACAAGGTGTATGTGGGAACGTGACCTATCACAACACTAAACAGACAAGATGTGGGGACGTGACCAATCACAACTTTTTAAATGACAAGGTGTATGTGGGGGCGTGACCTATCACAACACTAAACAGACAAGATGTGGGGACGTGACCAATCACAACTTTTTAAATGACAAGGTGTATGTGGGGACGTGACCTATCACAACACTAAACAGACAAGATGTGGGGACGTGACCAATCACAACTTTTTAAATGACAAGGTGTATGTGGGGACGTGACCTATCACAACACTAAACAGACAAGATGTGGGGACGTGACAAATCACAACTTTGAAAATGACTAGGTGTATGTGGGGACGTGACCTATCACAACACTAAACAGACAAGATGTGGGGACGTGAGCAATCACAACTTTTTAAATGGCAAGGTGTATGTGGGGGCGTGACCTATCACAACACTAAACAGACAAGATGTGGGGACGTGACCAATCACAACTTTTTAAATGACAAGGTGTATGTGGGGACGTGACCTATCACAACACTAAACAGACAAGATGTGGGGACGTGACAAATCACAACTTTTAAAATGACTAGGTGTATGTGGGGACGTGACCTATCACAACACTAAACAGACAAGATGTGGGGACGTGAGCAATCACAACTTTTTAAATGGCAAGGTGTATGTGGGGGCGTGACCTATCACAACACTAAACAGACAAGATGTGGGGACGTGACCAATCACAACTTTTTAAATGACAAGGTGTATGTGGGAACGTGACCTATCACAACAATAAACAGACAAGATGTGGGGACGTTACCAATGAACTCTTTTTAAATGACAAGGTGTATGTGGGGACGTGACCAATAACAACACTAAACAGACAAGATGTGGGGACGTGACCAATCACAACTTTTAAAATGACAAGGTGTATGTGGGGACGTGGCCTATCACAACACTAAACAGACAAGATGTGGGGACGTGACAAATCACAACTTTTAAAATGACTAGGTGTATGTGGGGACGTGACCTATCACAACACTAAACAGAAAAGATGTGGGGACGTGGCCAATCACAACTTTTTAAATGACAAGGTGTATGTGGGAACGTGACCTATCACAACACTAAACAGACAAGATGTGGGGACGTGACCAATCACAACTTTTAAAATGACAAGGTGTATGTGGGGACGTGACCTATCACAACACTAAACAGACAAGATGTGGGGACGTGACAAATCACAACTTTTAAAATGACTAGGTGTATGTGGGGACGTGACCTATCACAACACTAAACAGAAAAGATGTGGGGACGTGACAAATCACAACTTTTAAAATGACTAGGTGTATGTGGGGACGTGACCTATCACAACACTAAACAGACAAGATGTGGGGACGTGAGCAATCACAACTTTTTAAATGACAAGGTGTATGTGGGGACGTGACCTATCACAACACTAAACAGAGAAGATGTGGGGACGTGACCTATCACAACTTTTTAAATGACAAGGTGTATGTGGGGACGTGACCTATCACAACACTAAACAGAGAAGATGTGGGGACGTGACCAATCACAACGTTTTAAATGACAAGGTGTATGTGGGGACGTGACCAATAACAACACTAAACAGACAAAATGTGAGGACGTGACCAATCACAACTTTCTAAATGACAAGGTGTATGTGGGGATGTGACACAAGATGTGGGGACGTGGCCAATCACAACTTTTTAAATGACAAGGTGTATGTGGGAACGTGACCTATCACAACACTAAACAGACAAGATGTGGGGACGTGACCAATCACAACTTTTTAAATGACAAGGTGTATGTGGGGGCGTGACCTATCACAACACTAAACAGACAAGATGTGGGGACGTGACCAATCACAACTTTTTAAATGACAAGGTGTATGTGGGAACGTGACCTATCACAACAATAAACAGACAAGATGTGGGGACGTTACCAATCAACTCTTTTTAAATGACAAGGTGTATGTGGGGACGTGACCAATAACAACACTAAACAGACAAGATGTGGGGACGTGACCAATCACAACTTTTAAAATGACAAGGTGTATGTGGGGACGTGACCTATCACAACACTAAACAGACAAGATGTGGGGACGTGACAAATCACAACTTTGAAAATGACTAGGTGTATGTGGGGACGTGACCTATCACAACACTAAACAGACAAGATGTGGGGACGTGAGCAATCACAACTTTTTAAATGGCAAGGTGTATGTGGGGGCGTGACCTATCACAACACTAAACAGACAAGATGTGGGGACGTGACAAATCACAACTTTGAAAATGACTAGGTGTATGTGGGGACGTGACCTATCACAACACTAAACAGACAAGATGTGGGGACGTGAGCAATCACAACTTTTTAAATGGCAAGGTGTATGTGGGGGCGTGACCTATCACAACACTAAACAGACAAGATGTGGGGACGTGACCAATCACAACTTTTTAAATGACAAGGTGTATGTGGGGACGTGACCTATCACAACACTAAACAGACAAGATGTGGGGACGTGACAAATCACAACTTTTAAAATGACTAGGTGTATGTGGGGACGTGACCTATCACAACACTAAACAGACAAGATGTGGGGACGTGAGCAATCACAACTTTTTAAATGGCAAGGTGTATGTGGGGGCGTGACCTATCACAACACTAAACAGACAAGATGTGGGGACGTGACCAATCACAACTTTTTAAATGACAAGGTGTATGTGGGAACGTGACCTATCACAACAATAAACAGACAAGATGTGGGGACGTTACCAATCAACTCTTTTTAAATGACAAGGTGTATGTGGGGACGTGACTAATAACAACACTAAACAGACAAGATGTGGGGACGTGACCAATCACAACTTTTAAAATGACAAGGTGTATGTGGGGACGTGGCCTATCACAACACTAAACAGACAAAATGTGAGGACGTGACCAATCACAAATTTCTAAATGACAAGGTGTATGTGGGGACGTGACCTATCACAACACTAAACAGACAAGATGTGGGGACGTGACAAATCACAACTTTTAAAATGACAAGGTGTATGTGGGGACGTGACCTATCACAACACTAAACAGACAAGATGTGGGGACGTGACCAATCACAACTTTTTAAATGACAAGGTGTATGTGGGGGCGTGACCTATCACAACACTAAACAGACAAGATGTGGGGACGTGACCAATCACAACTTTTTAAATGACAAGGTGTATGTGGGAACGTGACCTATCACAACAATAAACAGACAAGATGTGGGGACGTTACCAATCAACTCTTTTTAAATGACAAGGTGTATGTGGGGACGTGACCAATAACAACACTAAACAGACAAGATGTGGGGACGTGACCAATCACAACTTTTAAAATGACAAGGTGTATGTGGGGACGTGGCCTATCACAACACTAAACAGACAAGATGTGGGGACGTGACAAATCACAACTTTTAAAATGACTAGGTGTATGTGGGGACGTGACCTATCACAACACTAAACAGAAAAGATGTGGGGACGTGGCCAATCACAACTTTTTAAATGACAAGGTGTATGTGGGAACGTGACCTATCACAACACTAAACAGACAAGATGTGGGGACGTGACCAATCACAACTTTTTAAATGGCAAGGTGTATGTGGGGGCGTGACCTATCACAACACTAAACAGACAAGATGTGGGGACGTGACCAATCACAACTTTTTAGATGACAAGGTGTATGTGGGGACGTGACCTATCACAACACTAAACAGACAAGATGTGGGGACGTGTCAAATCACAACTTTTAAAATGACTAGGTGTATGTGGGGACGTGACCTATCACAACACTAAACAGACAAGATGTGGGGACGTGAGCAATCACAACTTTTTAAATGGCAAGGTGTATGTGGGGGCGTGACCTATCACAACACTAAACAGACAAGATGTGGGGACGTGACCAATCACAACTTTTTAGATGACAAGGTGTATGTGGGGACGTGACCTATCACAACACTAAACAGACAAGATGTGGGGACGTGACAAATCACAACTTTTAAAATGACTAGGTGTATGTGGGGACGTGACCTATCACAACACTAAACAGACAAGATGTGGGGACGTGAGCAATCACAACTTTTTAAATGGCAAGGTGTATGTGGGGGCGTGACCTATCACAACACTAAACAGACAAGATGTGGGGACGTGACAAATCACAACTTTTAAAATGACTAGGTGTATGTGGGGACGTGACCTATCACAACACTAAACAGACAAGATGTGGGGACGTGAGCAATCACAAGTTTTTAAATGGCAAGTTGTATGTGGGGGCGTGACCTATCACAACACTAAACAGACAAGATGTGGGGACGTGACCAATCACAACTTTTTAGATGACAAGGTGTATGTGGGGACGTGACCTATCACAACACTAAACAGACAAGATGTGGGGACGTGACAAATCACAACTTTTAAAATGACTAGGTGTATGTGGGGACGTGACCTATCACAACACTAAACAGACAAGATGTGGGGACGTGAGCAATCACAACTTTTTAAATGGCAAGGTGTATGTGGGGGCGTGACCTATCACAACACTAAACAGACAAGATGTGGGGACGTGACCAATCACAACTTTTTAAATGACAAGGTGTATGTGGGAACGTGACCTATCACAACAATAAACAGACAAGATGTGGGGACGTTACCAATCAACTCTTTTTAAATGACAAGGTGTATGTGGGGACGTGACCAATAACAACACTAAACAGACAAAATGTGAGGACGTGACCAATCACAACTTTCTAAATGACAAGGTGTATGTGGGGATGTGACACAAGATGTGGGGACGTGGCCAATCACAACTTTTTAAATGACAAGGTGTATGTGGGAACGTGACCTATCACAACACTAAACAGACAAGATGTGGGGACGTGACCAATCACAACTTTTTAAATGACAAGGTGTATGTGGGGGCGTGACCTATCACAACACTAAACAGACAAGATGTGGGGACGTGACCAATCACAACTTTTTAAATGACAAGGTGTATGTGGGGACGTGACCTATCACAACACTAAACAGACAAGATGTGGGGACGTGACCAATCACAACTTTTTAAATGACAAGGTGTATGTGGGGACGTGACCTATCACAACACTAAACAGACAAGATGTGGGGACGTGACAAATCACAACTTTGAAAATGACTAGGTGTATGTGGGGACGTGACCTATCACAACACTAAACAGACAAGATGTGGGGACGTGAGCAATCACAACTTTTTAAATGGCAAGGTGTATGTGGGGGCGTGACCTATCACAACACTAAACAGACAAGATGTGGGGACGTGACCAATCACAACTTTTTAAATGACAAGGTGTATGTGGGGACGTGACCTATCACAACACTAAACAGACAAGATGTGGGGACGTGACAAATCACAACTTTTAAAATGACTAGGTGTATGTGGGGACGTGACCTATCACAACACTAAACAGACAAGATGTGGGGACGTGAGCAATCACAACTTTTTAAATGGCAAGGTGTATGTGGGGGCGTGACCTATCACAACACTAAACAGACAAGATGTGGGGACGTGACCAAGCACAACTTTTTAAATGACAAGGTGTATGTGGGAACGTGACCTATCACAACAATAAACAGACAAGATGTGGGGACGTTACCAATCAACTCTTTTTAAATGACAAGGTGTATGTGGGGACGTGACCAATAACAACACTAAACAGACAAGATGTGGGGACGTGACCAATCACAACTTTTAAAATGACAAGGTGTATGTGGGGACGTGGCCTATCACAACACTAAACAGACAAGATGTGGGGACGTGACAAATCACAACTTTTAAAATGACTAGGTGTATGTGGGGACGTGACCTATCACAACACTAAACAGAAAAGATGTGGGGACGTGGCCAATCACAACTTTTTAAATGACAAGGTGTATGTGGGAACGTGACCTATCACAACACTAAACAGACAAGATGTGGGGACGTGACCAATCACAACTTTTAAAATGACAAGGTGTATGTGGGGACGTGACCTATCACAACACTAAACAGACAAGATGTGGGGACGTGACAAATCACAACTTTTAAAATGACTAGGTGTATGTGGGGACGTGACCTATCACAACACTAAACAGAAAAGATGTGGGGACGTGACAAATCACAACTTTTAAAATGACTAGGTGTATGTGGGGACGTGACCTATCACAACACTAAACAGACAAGATGTGGGGACGTGAGCAATCACAACTTTTTAAATGACAAGGTGTATGTGGGGGCGTGACCTATCACAACACTAAACAGAGAAGATGTGGGGACGTGACCTATCACAACTTTTTAAATGACAAGGTGTATGTGGGGACGTGACCTATCACAACACTAAACAGACAAGATGTGGGGACGTGACCAATCACAACGTTTTAAATGACAAGGTGTATGTGGGGACGTGACCAATAACAACACTAAACAGACAAAATGTGAGGACGTGACCAATCACAACTTTCTAAATGACAAGGTGTATGTGGGGATGTGACACAAGATGTGGGGACGTGGCCAATCACAACTTTTTAAATGACAAGGTGTATGTGGGAACGTGACCTATCACAACACTAAACAGACAAGATGTGGGGACGTGACCAATCACAACTTTTTAAATGACAAGGTGTATGTGGGGGCGTGACCTATCACAACACTAAACAGACAAGATGTGGGGACGTGACCAATCACAACTTTTTAAATGACAAGGTGTATGTGGGAACGTGACCTATCACAACAATAAACAGACAAGATGTGGGGACGTTACCAATCAACTCTTTTTAAATGACAAGGTGTATGTGGGGACGTGACCAATAACAACACTAAACAGACAAGATGTGGGGACGTGACCAATCACAACTTTTAAAATGACAAGGTGTATGTGGGGACGTGACCTATCACAACACTAAACAGACAAGATGTGGGGACGTGACAAATCACAACTTTGAAAATGACTAGGTGTATGTGGGGACGTGACCTATCACAACACTAAACAGACAAGATGTGGGGACGTGAGCAATCACAACTTTTTAAATGGCAAGGTGTATGTGGGGGCGTGACCTATCACAACACTAAACAGACAAGATGTGGGGACGTGACAAATCACAACTTTGAAAATGACTAGGTGTATGTGGGGACGTGACCTATCACAACACTAAACAGACAAGATGTGGGGACGTGAGCAATCACAACTTTTTAAATGGCAAGGTGTATGTGGGGGCGTGACCTATCACAACACTAAACAGACAAGATGTGGGGACGTGACCAATCACAACTTTTTAAATGACAAGGTGTATGTGGGGACGTGACCTATCACAACACTAAACAGACAAGATGTGGGGACGTGACAAATCACAACTTTTAAAATGACTAGGTGTATGTGGGGACGTGACCTATCACAACACTAAACAGACAAGATGTGGGGACGTGAGCAATCACAACTTTTTAAATGGCAAGGTGTATGTGGGGGCGTGACCTATCACAACACTAAACAGACAAGATGTGGGGACGTGACCAATCACAAGTTTTTAAATGACAAGGTGTATGTGGGAAGGTGACCTATCACAACAATAAACAGACAAGATGTGGGGACGTTACCAATCAACTCTTTTTAAATTACAAGGTGTATGTGGGGACGTGACCAATAACAACACTAAACAGACAAGATGTGGGGACGTGACCAATCACAACTTTTAAAATGACAAGGTGTATGTGGGGACGTGGCCTATCACAACACTAAACAGACAAGATGTGGGGACGTGACAAATCACAACTTTTAAAATGACTAGGTGTATGTGGGGACGTGACCTATCACAACACTAAACAGAAAAGATGTGGGGACGTGGCCAATCACAACTTTTTAAATGACAAGGTGTATGTGGGAACGTGACCTATCACAACACTAAACAGACAAGATTTGGGGACGTGACCAATCACAACTTTTAAAATGACAAGGTGTATGTGGGGACGTGACCTATCACAACACTAAACAGACAAGATGTGGGGACGTGACCAATCACAACGTTTTAAATGACAAGGTGTATGTGGGGACGTGACCAATAACAACACTAAACAGACAAAATGTGAGGACGTGACCAATCACAACTTTCTAAATGACAAGGTGTATGTGGGGATGTGACACAAGATGTGGGGACGTGGCCAATCACAACTTTTTAAATGACAAGGTGTATGTGGGAACGTGACCTATCACAACACTAAACAGACAAGATGTGGGGACGTGACCAATCACAACTTTTTAAATGACAAGGTGTATGTGGGGGCGTGACCTATCACAACACTAAACAGACAAGATGTGGGGACGTGACCAATCACAACTTTTTAAATGACAAGGTGTATGTGGGAACGTGACCTATCACAACAATAAACAGACAAGATGTGGGGACGTTACCAATCAACTCTTTTTAAATGACAAGGTGTATGTGGGGACGTGACCAATAACAACACTAAACAGACAAGATGTGGGGACGTGACCAATCACAACTTTTAAAATGACAAGGTGTATGTGGGGACGTGACCTATCACAACACTAAACAGACAAGATGTGGGGACGTGACAAATCACAACTTTGAAAATGACTAGGTGTATGTGGGGACGTGACCTATCACAACACTAAACAGACAAGATGTGGGGACGTGAGCAATCACAACTTTTTAAATGGCAAGGTGTATGTGGGGGCGTGACCTATCACAACACTAAACAGACAAGATGTGGGGACGTGACCAATCACAACTTTTTAAATGACAAGGTGTATGTGGGGACGTGACCTATCACAACACTAAACAGACAAGATGTGGGGACGTGACAAATCACAACTTTTAAAATGACTAGGTGTATGTGGGGACGTGACCTATCACAACACTAAACAGACAAGATGTGGGGACGTGAGCAATCACAACTTTTTAAATGGCAAGGTGTATGTGGGGGCGTGACCTATCACAACACTAAACAGACAAGATGTGGGGACGTGACCAATCACAACTTTTTAAATGACAAGGTGTATGTGGGAACGTGACCTATCACAACAATAAACAGACAAGATGTGGGGACGTTACCAATCAACTCTTTTTAAATGACAAGGTGTATGTGGGGACGTGACCAATAACAACACTAAACAGACAAGATGTGGGGACGTGACCAATCACAACTTTTAAAATGACAAGGTGTATGTGGGGACGTGGCCTATCACAACACTAAACAGACAAGATGTGGGGACGTGACAAATCACAACTTTTAAAATGACTAGGTGTATGTGGGGACGTGACCTATCACAACACTAAACAGAAAAGATGTGGGGACGTGGCCAATCACAACTTTTTAAATGACAAGCTGTATGTGGGAATGTGACCTATCACAACACTAAACAGACAAGATGTGGGGACGTGACCAATCACAACTTTTAAAATGACAAGGTGTATGTGGGGACGTGACCTATCACAACACTAAACAGACAAGATGTGGGGACGTGACAAATCACAACTTTTAAAATGACTAGGTGTATGTGGGGACGTGACCTATCACAACACTAAACAGAAAAGATGTGGGGACGTGACAAATCACAACTTTTAAAATGACTAGGTGTATGTGGGGACGTGACCTATCACAACACTAAACAGACAAGATGTGGGGACGTGAGCAATCACAACTTTTTAAATGACAAGGTGTATGTGGGGACGTGACCTATCACAACACTAAACAGAGAAGATGTGGGGACGTGACCTATCACAACTTTTTAAATGACAAGGTGTATGTGGGGACGTGACCTATCACAACACTAAACAGAGAAGATGTGGGGACGTGACCAATCACAACGTTTTAAATGACAAGGTGTATGTGGGGATGTGACCAATAACAACACTAAACAGACAAAATGTGAGGACGTGACCAATCACAACTTTCTAAATGACAAGGTGTATGTGGGGATGTGACACAAGATGTGGGGACGTGGCCAATCACAACTTTTTAAATGACAAGGTGTATGTGGGAACGTGACCTATCACAACACTAAACAGACAAGATGTGGGGACGTGACCAATCACAACTTTTTAAATGACAAGGTGTATGTGGGGGCGTGACCTATCACAACACTAAACAGACAAGATGTGGGGACGTGACCAATCACAACTTTTTAAATGACAAGGTGTATGTGGGGACGTGACCTATCACAACACTAAACAGACAAGATGTGGGGACGTGACCAATCACAACTTTTAAAATGACTAGGTGTATGTGGGGACGTGACCTATCACAACACTAAACAGAAAAGATGTGGGGACGTGACAAATCACAACTTTTAAAATGACTAGGTGTATGTGGGGACGTGACCTATCACAACACTAAACAGACAAGATGTGGGGACGTGAGCAATCACAACTTTTTAAATGACAAGGTGTATGTGGGGACGTGACCTATCACAACACTAAACAGAGAAGATGTGGGGACGTGACCTATCACAACTTTTTAAATGACAAGGTGTATGTGGGGACGTGACCTATCACAACACTAAACAGAGAAGATGTGGGGACGTGACCAATCACAACGTTTTAAATGACTAGGTGTATGTGGGGACGTGACCAATAACAACACTAAACAGACAAAATGTGAGGACGTGACCAATCACAACTTTCTAAATGACAAGGTGTATGTGGGGATGTGACACAAGATGTGGGGACGTGGCCAATCACAACTTTTTAAATGACAAGGTGTATGTGGGAACGTGACCTATCACAACACTAAACAGACAAGATGTGGGGACGTGACCAATCACAACTTTTTAAATGACAAGGTGTATGTGGGGGCGTGACCTATCACAACACTAAACAGACAAGATGTGGGGACGTGACCAATCACAACTTTTTAAATGACAAGGTGTATGTGGGGACGTGACCTATCACAACACTAAACAGACAAGATGTGGGGACGTGACCAATCACAACTTTTTAAATGACAAGGTGTATGTGGGGACGTGACCTATCACAACACTAAACAGACAAGATGTGGGGACGTGACAAATCACAACTTTGAAAATGACTAGGTGTATGTGGGGACGTGACCTATCACAACACTAAACAGACAAGATGTGGGGACGTGAGCAATCACAACTTTTTAAATGGCAAGGTGTATGTGGGGGCGTGACCTATCACAACACTAAACAGACAAGATGTGGGGACGTGACCAATCACAACTTTTTAAATGACAAGGTGTATGTGGGGACGTGACCTATCACAACACTAAACAGACAAGATGTGGGGACGTGACAAATCACAACTTTTAAAATGACTAGGTGTATGTGGGGACGTGACCTATCACAACACTAAACAGACAAGATGTGGGGACGTGAGCAATCACAACTTTTTAAATGGCAAGGTGTATGTGGGGGCGTGACCTATCACAACACTAAACAGACAAGATGTGGGGACGTGACCAATCACAACTTTTTAAATGACAAGGTGTATGTGGGAACGTGACCTATCACAACAATAAACAGACAAGATGTGGGGACGTTACCAATCAACTCTTTTTAAATGACAAGGTGTATGTGGGGACGTGACCAATAACAACACTAAACAGACAAAATGTGAGGACGTGACCAATCACAACTTTCTAAATGACAAGGTGTATGTGGGGATGTGACACAAGATGTGGGGACGTGGCCAATCACAACTTTTTAAATGACAAGGTGTATGTGGGAACGTGACCTATCACAACACTAAACAGACAAGATGTGGGGACGTGACCAATCACAACTTTTTAAATGACAAGGTGTATGTGGGGGCGTGACCTATCACAACACTAAACAGACAAGATGTGGGGACGTGACCAATCACAACTTTTTAAATGACAAGGTGTATGTGGGGACGTGACCTATCACAACACTAAACAGACAAGATGTGGGGACGTGACCAATCACAACTTTTTAAATGACAAGGTGTATGTGGGGACGTGACCTATCACAACACTAAACAGACAAGATGTGGGGACGTGACCAATCACAACTTTCTAAATGACAAGGTGTATGTGGGGACGTGACCTATCACAACACTAAACAGACAAGATGTGGGGACGTGACCAATCACAACTTTCTAAATGACAAGGTGTATGTGGGGACGTGACCTATCACAACACTAAACAGACAAGATGTGGGGACGTGACAAATCACAACTTTGAAAATGACTAGGTGTATGTGGGGACGTGACCTATCACAACACTAAACAGACAAGATGTGGGGACGTGACCAATCACAACTTTCTAAATGACAAGGTGTATGTGGGGACGTGACCTATCACAACACTAAACAGACAAGATGTGGGGACGTGACCAATCATAACTTTCTAAATGACAAGGTGTATGTGGGGACGTGACCTATCACAACACTAAACAGACAAGATGTGGGGACGTGACCAATCACAACTTTTTAAATGACAAGGTGTATGTGGGGACGTGACCTATCACAACACTAAACAGACAAGATGTGGGGACGTGACAAATCACAACTTTTAAAATGACAAGGTGTATGTGGGGACGTGACCTATCACAACACTAAACAGACAAGATGTGGGGACGTGACAAATCACAACTTTTAAAATGACAAGGTGTATGTGGGGACGTGACCTATCACAACACTAAACAGACAAGATGTGGGGACGTGACAAATCACAACTTTTAAAATGACTAGGTGTATGTGGGGACGTGACCTATCACAACACTAAACAGACAAGATGTGGGGACGTGAGCAATCACAACTTTTAAAATGACTAGGTGTATGTGGGGACGTAACCTATCACAACACTAAACAGACAAGATGTGGGGACGTGAGCAATCACAACTTTTTAAATGACAAGGTGTATGTGGGGACGTGACCTATCACAACACTAAACAGAGAAGATGTGGGGACGTGACCTATCACAACTTTTTAAATGACAAGGTGTATGTGGGGACGTGACCTATCACAACACTAAGCAGAGAAGATGTGGGGACGTGACCAATCACAACTTTTTAAATGACAAGGTGTATGTGGGGACGTGACCTATCACAACACTACACAGAGAAGATGTGGGGACGTGACCAATCACAACTTTTATAATGACAAGGTGTATGTGGGGCCGTGACCTATCACAACACTAAACAGACAAGATGTGGGGACGTGACCAATCACAACTTTTAAAATGACAAGGTGTATGTGGGGACGTGACCTATCACAACACTAAACAGACAAGATGTGGGGACGTGAGCAATCACAACTTTTAAAATGACTAGGTGTATGTGGGGACGTGACCTATCACAACACTACACAGAGAAGATGTGGGGACGTGACCAATCACAACTTTTATAATGACAAGGTGTATGTGGGGGCGTGACCTATCACAACACTAAACAGACAAGATGTGGGGACGTGACCAATCACAACTTTTTAAATGACAAGGTGTATGTGGGGGCCTGACCTATCACAACACTAAACAGACAAGATGTGGGGACGTGAGCAATCACAACTTTTTAAATGACAAGGTGTATGTGGGGACGTGACCTATCACAACACTAAACAGACAAGATGTGGGGACGTGACAAATCACAACTTTTAAAATGACAAGGTGTATGTGGGGACGTGACCTATCACAACACTAAACAGACAAGATGTGGGGACGTGAGCAATCACAACTTTTAAAATGACTAGGTGTATGTGGGGACGTGACCTATCACAACACTACACAGAGAAGATGTGGGGACGTGACCAATCACAACTTTTATAATGACAAGGTGTATGTGGGGGCGTGACCTATCACAACACTAAACAGACAAGATGTGGGGACGTGACCAATCACAACTTTTTAAATGACAAGGTGTATGTGGGGGCCTGACCTATCACAACACTAAACAGACAAGATGTGGGGACGTGAGCAATCACAACTTTTTAAATGACAAGGTGTATGTGGGGACGTGACCTATCACAACACTAAACAGAGAAGATGTGGGGACGTGACCTATCACAACTTTTTAAATGACAAGGTGTATGTGGGGACGTGACCTATCACAACACTAAGCAGAGAAGATGTGGGGACGTGACCAATCACAACTTTTTAAATGACAAGGTGTATGTGGGGACGTGACCTATCACAACACTACACAGAGAAGATGTGGGGACGTGACCAATCACAACTTTTATAATGACAAGGTGTATGTGGGGGCGTGACCTATCACAACACTAAACAGACAAGATGTGGGGACGTGACCAATCACAACTTTTTAAATGACAAGGTGTATGTGGGGGCCTGACCTATCACAACACTAAACAGACAAGATGTGGGGACGTGAGCAATCACAACTTTTTAAATGACAAGGTGTATGTGGGGACGTGACCTATCACAACACTAAACAGACAAGATGTGGGGACGTGACAAATCACAACTTTTAAAATGACAAGGTGTATGTGGGGACGTGACCTATCACAACACTAAACAGACAAGATGTGGGGACGTGACAAATCACAACTTTTAAAATGACTAGGTGTATGTGGGGACGTGACCTATCACAACACTAAACAGACAAGATGTGGGGACGTGAGCAATCACAACTTTTTAAATGGCAAGGTGTATGTGGGGGCGTGACCTATCACAACACTAAACAGACAAGATGTGGGGACGTGACCAATCACAACGTTTTAAATGACAAGGTGTATGTGGGGACGTGACCTATCACAACACTAAACAGACAAGATGTGGGGACGTGACAAACCACAACTTTTAAAATGACTAGGTGTATGTGGGGACGTGACCTATCACAACACTAAACAGACAAGATGTGGGGACGTGACCAATCACAACTTTTTAAATGGCAAGGTGTATGTGGGGGCGTGACCTATCACAACACTAAACAGACAAGATGTGGGGACGTGACCAATCACAACTTTTTAAATGACAAGGTGTATGTGGGAACGTGACCTATCACAACAATAAACAGACAAGATGTGGGGACGTTACCAATCACAACTTTTTAAATGACAAGGTGTATGTGGGGACGTGACCAATAACAACACTAAACAGACAAAATGTGAGGACGTGACCAATCACAACTTTCTAAATGACAAGGTGTATGTGGGGATGTGACACAAGATGTGGGGACGTGGCCAATCACAACTTTTTAAATGACAAGGTGTATGTGGGAACGTGACCTATCACAACACTAAACAGACAAGATGTGGGGACGTGACCAATCACAACTTTTTAAATGACAAGGTGTATGTGGGGGCGTGACCTATCACAACACTAAACAGACAAGATGTGGGGACGTGAGCAATCACAACTTTTTAAATGACAAGGTGTATGTGGGGACGTGACCTATCACAACACTAAACAGACAAGATGTGGGGACGTGACCAATCACAACTTTTTAAATGACAAGGTGTATGTGGGGACGTGACCTATCACAACACTAAACAGACAAGATGTGGGGACGTGACCAATCACAACTTTTTAAATGACAAGGTGTATGTGGGGACGTGACCTATCACAACACTAAACAGACAAGATATGGGGACGTGACCAATCACAACTTTTAAAATGACTAGGTGTATGTGGGGACGTGACCTATCACAACACTAAACAGACAAGATGTGGGGACGTGACCAATCACAACTTTTTAAATGACAAGGTGTATGTGGGGACGTGACCTATCACAACACTAAACAGACAAGATGTGGGGACGTGACCAATAACAACTTTCTAAATGACAAGGTGTATGTGGGGACGTGACCTATCACAACACTAAACAGACAAGATGTGGGGACGTGACCAATCACAACTTTCTAAATGACAAGGTGTATGTGGGAACATGACCTATCACAACACTAAACAGACAAGATGTGGGGACGTGACCAATCACAACTTTTTAAATGACAAGGTGTATGTGGGGACGTGACCTATCACAACACTAAACAGACAAGATGTGGGGACGTGACAAATCACAACTTTTAAAATGACTAGGTGTATGTGGGGACGTGACCTATCACAACACTAAACAGACAAGATGTGGGGACGTGAGCAATCACAACTTTTAAAATGACTAGGTGTATGTGGGGACGTCACCTATCACAACACTAAACAGACAAGATGTGGGGACGTGAGCAATCACAACTTTTTAAATGACAAGGTGTATGTGGGGACGTGACCTATCACAACACTAAACAGAGAAGATGTGGGGACGTGACCTATCACAACTTTTTAAATGACAAGGTGTATGTGGTGACGTGACCTATCACAACACTAAGCAGAGAAGATGTGGGGACGTGACCAATCACAACTTTTTAAATGACAAGGTGTATGTGGGGACGTGACCTATCACAACACTACACAGAGAAGATGTGGGGACGTGACCAATCACAACTTTTATAATGACAAGGTGTATGTGGGGGCGTGACCTATCACAACACTAAACAGACAAGATGTGGGGACGTGACCAATCACAACTTTTTAAATGACAAGGTGTATGTGGGGGCCTGACCTATCACAACACTAAACAGACAAGATGTGGGGACGTGAGCAATCACAACTTTTTAAATGACAAGGTGTATGTGGGGACGTGACCTATCACAACACTACACAGAGAAGATGTGGGGACGTGACCAATCACAACTTTTATAATGACAAGGTGTATGTGGGGGCGTGACCTATCACAACACTAAACAGACAAGATGTGGGGACGTGACCAATCACAACTTTTTAAATGACAAGGTGTATGTGGGGGCCTGACCTATCACAACACTAAACAGACAAGATGTGGGGACGTGACCAATCACAACTTTTTAAATGACAAGGTGTATGTGGGGACGTGACCTATCACAACACTAAACAGACAAGATGTGGGGACGTGACAAATCACAACTTTTAAAATGACAAGGTGTATGTGGGGACGTGACCTATCACAACACTAAACAGACAAGATGTGGGGACGTGACAAATCACAACTTTTAAAATGACAAGGTGTATGTGGGGACGTGACCTATCACAACACTAAACAGACAAGATGTGGGGACGTGAGCAATCACAACTTTTAAAATGACTAGGTGTATGTGGGGACGTGACCTATCACAACACTACACAGAGAAGATGTGGGGACGTGACCAATCACAACTTTTATAATGACAAGGTGTATGTGGGGGCGTGACCTATCACAACACTAAACAGACAAGATGTGGGGACGTGACCAATCACAACTTTTTAAATGACAAGGTGTATGTGGGGGCCTGACCTATCACAACACTAAACAGACAAGATGTGGGGACGTGAGCAATCACAACTTTTTAAATGACAAGGTGTATGTGGGGACGTGACCTATCACAACACTAAGCAGAGAAGATGTGGGGACGTGACCAATCACAACTTTTTAAATGACAAGGTGTATGTGGGGACGTGACCTATCACAACACTACACAGAGAAGATGTGGGGACGTGACCAATCACAACTTTTATAATGACAAGGTGTATGTGGGGGCGTGACCTATCACAACACTAAACAGACAAGATGTGGGGACGTGACCAATCACAACTTTTTAAATGACAAGGTGTATGTGGGGGCCTGACCTATCACAACACTAAACAGACAAGATGTGGGGTCGTGAGCAATCACAACTTTTTAAATGACAAGGTGTATGTGGGGACGTGACCTATCACAACACTAAACAGACAAGATGTGGGGACGTGACAAATCACAACTTTTAAAATGACAAGGTGTATGTGGGGACGTCACCTATCACAACACTAAACAGACAAGATGTGGGGACGTGACAAATCACAACTTTTAAAATGACTAGGTGTATGTGGGGACGTGACCTATCACAACACTAAACAGACAAGATGTGGGGACGTGAGCAATCACAACTTTTTAAATGGCAAGGTGTATGTGGGGGCGTGACCTATCACAACACTAAACAGACAAGATGTGGGGACGTGACCAATCACAACGTTTTAAATGACAAGGTGTATGTGGGGACGTGACCTATCACAACACTAAACAGACAAGATGTGGGGACGTGACAAACCACAACTTTTAAAATGACTAGGTGTATGTGGGGACGTGACCTATCACAACACTAAACAGACAAGATGTGGGGACGTGACAAACCACAACTTTTAAAATGACTAGGTGTATGTGGGGACGTGACCTATCACAACACTAAACAGACAAGATGTGGGGGCGTGACAAACCACAACTTTTAAAATGACTAGGTGTATGTGGGGACGTGACCTATCACAACACTAAACAGACAAGATGTGGGGACGTGACAAACCACAACTTTTAAAATGACTAGGTGTATGTGGGGGCGTGACCTATCACAACACTAAACAGACAAGATGTGGGGACGTGACCAATCACAACTTTTTAAATGACAAGGTGTATGTGGGAACGTGACCTATCACAACAATAAACAGACAAGATGTGGGGACGTTACCAATCACAACTTTTTAAATGACAAGGTGTATGTGGGGACGTGACCAATAACAACACTAAACAGACAAAATGTGAGGACGTGACCAATCACAACTTTCTAAATGACAAGGTGTATGTGGGGATGTGGCACAAGATGTGGGGACGTGGCCAATCACAACTTTTTAAATGACAAGGTGTATGTGGGAACGTGACCTATCACAACACTAAACAGACAAGATGTGGGGACGTGACCAATCACAACTTTTTAAATGACAAGGTGTATGTGGGGGCGTGACCTATCACAACACTAAACAGACAAGATGTGGGGACGTGAGCAATCACAACTTTTTAAATGACAAGGTGTATGTGGGGACGTGACCTATCACAACACTAAACAGACAAGATGTGGGGACGTGACCAATCACAACTTTTTAAATGACAAGGTGTATGTGGGGACGTGACCTATCACAACACTAAACAGACAAGATGTGGGGACGTGACCAATCACAACTTTTTAAATGACAAGGTGTATGTGGGGACGTGACCTATCACAACACTAAACAGACAAGATATGGGGACGTGACCAATCACAACTTTTAAAATGACTAGGTGTATGTGGGGACGTGACCTATCACAACACTAAACAGACAAGATGTGGGGACGTGACCAATCACAACTTTTTAAATGACAAGGTGTATGTGGGGACGTGACCTATCACAACACTAAACAGACAAGATGTGGGGACGTGACCAATAACAACTTTCTAAATGACAAGGTGTATGTGGGGACGTGACCTATCACAACACTAAACAGACAAGATGTGGGGACGTGACCAATCACAACTTTCTAAATGACAAGGTGTATGTGGGAACATGACCTATCACAACACTAAACAGACAAGATGTGGGGACGTGACCAATCACAACTTTTTAAATGACAAGGTGTATGTGGGGACGTGACCTATCACAACACTAAACAGACAAGATGTGGGGACGTGACAAATCACAACTTTTAAAATGACTAGGTGTATGTGGGGACGTGACCTATCACAACACTAAACAGACAAGATGTGGGGACGTGAGCAATCACAACTTTTAAAATGACTAGGTGTATGTGGGGACGTAACCTATCACAACACTAAACAGACAAGATGTGGGGACGTGAGCAATCACAACTTTTTAAATGACAAGGTGTATGTGGGGACGTGACCTATCACAACACTAAACAGAGAAGATGTGGGGACGTGACCTATCACAACTTTTTAAATGACAAGGTGTATGTGGGGACGTGACCTATCACAACACTAAGCAGAGAAGATGTGGGGACGGGACCAATCACAACTTTTTAAATGACAAGGTGTATGTGGGGACGTGACCTATCACAACACTACACAGAGAAGATGTGGGGACGTGACCAATCACAACTTTTATAATGACAAGGTGTATGTGGGGGCGTGACCTATCACAACACTAAACAGACAAGATGTGGGGACGTGACCAATCACAACTTTTTAAATGACAAGGTGTATGTGGGGGCCTGACCTATCACAACACTAAACAGACAAGATGTGGGGACGTGAGCAATCACAACTTTCTAAATGACAAGGTGTATGTGGGGATGTGACACAAGATGTGGGGACGTGGCCAATCACAACTTTTTAAATGACAAGGTGTATGTGGGGACGTGACCTATCACAACACTAAGCAGAGAAGATGTGGGGACGTGACCAATCACAACTTTTTAAATGACAAGGTGTATGTGGGGACGTGATCTATCACAACACTAAACAGACAAGATGTGGGGACATGACAAATCACAACTTTTAAAATGACTAGGTGTATGTGGGGACGTGACCTATCACAACACTAAACAGACAAGATGTGGGGACGTGAGCAATCACAACTTTTTAAATGGCAAGGTGTATGTGGGGGCGTGACCTATCACAACACTAAACAGACAAGATGTGGGGACGTGACCAATCACAACTTTTTAAATGACAAGGTGTATGTGGGAACGTGACCTATCACAACAATAAACAGACAAGATGTGGGGACGTTACCAATCACAACTTTTTAAATGACAAGGTGTATGTGGGGACGTGACCAATAACAACACTAAACAGACAAAATGTGAGGACGTGACCAATCACAACTTTCTAAATGACAAGGTGTATGTGGGGATGTGACACAAGATGTGGGGACGTGGCCAATCACAACTTTTTAAATGACAAGGTGTATGTGGGAACGTGACCTATCACAACACTAAACAGACAAGATGTGGGGACGTGACCAATCACAACTTTTTAAATGACAAGGTGTATGTGGGGACGTGACCTATCACAACACTAAGCAGAGAAGATGTGGGGACGTGACCAATCACAACTTTTTAAATGACAAGGTGTATGTGGGGACGTGACCTATCACAACACTACACAGAGAAGATGTGGGGACGTGACCAATCACAACTTTTATAATGACAAGGTGTATGTGGGGGCGTGACCTATCACAACACTAAACAGACAAGATGTGGGGACGTGACCAATCACAACTTTTTAAATGACAAGGTGTATGTGGGGGCCTGACCTATCACAACACTAAACAGACAAGATGTGGGGACGTGAGCAATCACAACTTTTTAAATGACAAGGTGTATGTGGGGACGTGACCTATCACAACACTAAACAGACAAGATGTGGGGACGTGACAAATCACAACTTTTAAAATGACAAGGTGTATGTGGGGACGTGACCTATCACAACACTAAACAGACAAGATGTGGGGACGTGACAAATCACAACTTTTAAAATGACTAGGTGTATGTGGGGACGTGACCTATCACAACACTAAACAGACAAGATGTGGGGACGTGAGCAATCACAACTTTTTAAATGGCAAGGTGTATGTGGGGGCGTGACCTATCACAACACTAAACAGACAAGATGTGGGGACGTGACCAATCACAACGTTTTAAATGACAAGGTGTATGTGGGGACGTGACCTATCACAACACTAAACAGACAAGATGTGGGGACGTGACAAACCACAACTTTTAAAATGACTAGGTGTATGTGGGGACGTGACCTATCACAACACTAAACAGACAAGATGTGGGGACGTGACAAACCACAACTTTTAAAATGACTAGGTGTATGTGGGGACGTGACCTATCACAACACTAAACAGACAAGATGTGGGGGCGTGACAAACCACAACTTTTAAAATGACTAGGTGTATGTGGGGACGTGACCTATCACAACACTAAACAGACAAGATGTGGGGACGTGACAAACCACAACTTTTAAAATGACTAGGTGTATGTGGGGGCGTGACCTATCACAACACTAAACAGACAAGATGTGGGGACGTGACCAATCACAACTTTTTAAATGACAAGGTGTATGTGGGAACGTGACCTATCACAACAATAAACAGACAAGATGTGGGGACGTTACCAATCACAACTTTTTAAATGACAAGGTGTATGTGGGGACGTGACCAATAACAACACTAAACAGACAAAATGTGAGGACGTGACCAATCACAACTTTCTAAATGACAAGGTGTATGTGGGGATGTGGCACAAGATGTGGGGACGTGGCCAATCACAACTTTTTAAATGACAAGGTGTATGTGGGAACGTGACCTATCACAACACTAAACAGACAAGATGTGGGGACGTGACCAATCACAACTTTTTAAATGACAAGGTGTATGTGGGGGCGTGACCTATCACAACACTAAACAGACAAGATGTGGGGACGTGAGCAATCACAACTTTTTAAATGACAAGGTGTATGTGGGGACGTGACCTATCACAACACTAAACAGACAAGATGTGGGGACGTGACCAATCACAACTTTTTAAATGACAAGGTGTATGTGGGGACGTGACCTATCACAACACTAAACAGACAAGATGTGGGGACGTGACCAATCACAACTTTTTAAATGACAAGGTGTATGTGGGGACGTGACCTATCACAACACTAAACAGACAAGATATGGGGACGTGACCAATCACAACTTTTAAAATGACTAGGTGTATGTGGGGACGTGACCTATCACAACACTAAACAGACAAGATGTGGGGACGTGACCAATCACAACTTTTTAAATGACAAGGTGTATGTGGGGACGTGACCTATCACAACACTAAACAGACAAGATGTGGGGACGTGACCAATAACAACTTTCTAAATGACAAGGTGTATGTGGGGACGTGACCTATCACAACACTAAACAGACAAGATGTGGGGACGTGACCAATCACAACTTTCTAAATGACAAGGTGTATGTGGGAACATGACCTATCACAACACTAAACAGACAAGATGTGGGGACGTGACCAATCACAACTTTTTAAATGACAAGGTGTATGTGGGGACGTGACCTATCACAACACTAAACAGACAAGATGTGGGGACGTGACAAATCACAACTTTTAAAATGACTAGGTGTATGTGGGGACGTGACCTATCACAACACTAAACAGACAAGATGTGGGGACGTGAGCAATCACAACTTTTAAAATGACTAGGTGTATGTGGGGACGTAACCTATCACAACACTAAACAGACAAGATGTGGGGACGTGACCAATCACAACTTTTTAAATGACAAGGTGTATGTGGGGACGTGACCTATCACAACACTAAGCAGAGAAGATGTGGGGACGTGACCAATCACAACTTTTTAAATGACAAGGTGTATGTGGGGACGTGACCTATCACAACACTACACAGAGAAGATGTGGGGACGTGACCAATCACAACTTTTATAATGACAAGGTGTATGTGGGGGCGTGACCTATCACAACACTAAACAGACAAGATGTGGGGACGTGACCAATCACAACTTTTTAAATGACAAGGTGTATGTGGGGGCCTGACCTATCACAACACTAAACAGACAAGATGTGGGGACGTGAGCAATCACAACTTTTTAAATGACAAGGTGTATGTGGGGACGTGACCTATCACAACACTAAACAGACAAGATGTGGGGACGTGACAAATCACAACTTTTAAAATGACTAGGTGTATGTGGGGACGTGACCTATCACAACACTAAACAGACAAGATGTGGGGACGTGAGCAATCACAACTTTTTAAATGGCAAGGTGTATGTGGGGGCGTGACCTATCACAACACTAAACAGACAAGATGTGGGGACGTGACCAATCACAACGTTTTAAATGACAAGGTGTATGTGGGGACGTGACCTATCACAACACTAAACAGACAAGATGTGGGGACGTGACAAACCACAACTTTTAAAATGACTAGGTGTATGTGGGGACGTGACCTATCACAACACTAAACAGACAAGATGTGGGGACGTGACAAACCACAACTTTTAAAATGACTAGGTGTATGTGGGGACGTGACCTATCACAACACTAAACAGACAAGATGTGGGGGCGTGACAAACCACAACTTTTAAAATGACTAGGTGTATGTGGGGACGTGACCTATCACAACACTAAACAGACAAGATGTGGGGACGTGACAAACCACAACTTTTAAAATGACTAGGTGTATGTGGGGGCGTGACCTATCACAACACTAAACAGACAAGATGTGGGGACGTGACCAATCACAACTTTTTAAATGACAAGGTGTATGTGGGAACGTGACCTATCACAACAATAAACAGACAAGATGTGGGGACGTTACCAATCACAACTTTTTAAATGACAAGGTGTATGTGGGGACGTGACCAATAACAACACTAAACAGACAAAATGTGAGGACGTGACCAATCACAACTTTCTAAATGACAAGGTGTATGTGGGGATGTGGCACAAGATGTGGGGACGTGGCCAATCACAACTTTTTAAATGACAAGGTGTATGTGGGAACGTGACCTATCACAACACTAAACAGACAAGATGTGGGGACGTGACCAATCACAACTTTTTAAATGACAAGGTGTATGTGGGGGCGTGACCTATCACAACACTAAACAGACAAGATGTGGGGACGTGAGCAATCACAACTTTTTAAATGACAAGGTGTATGTGGGGACGTGACCTATCACAACACTAAACAGACAAGATGTGGGGACGTGACCAATCACAACTTTTTAAATGACAAGGTGTATGTGGGGACGTGACCTATCACAACACTAAACAGACAAGATGTGGGGACGTGACCAATCACAACTTTTTAAATGACAAGGTGTATGTGGGGACGTGACCTATCACAACACTAAACAGACAAGATATGGGGACGTGACCAATCACAACTTTTAAAATGACTAGGTGTATGTGGGGACGTGACCTATCACAACACTAAACAGACAAGATGTGGGGACGTGACCAATCACAACTTTTTAAATGACAAGGTGTATGTGGGGACGTGACCTATCACAACACTAAACAAACAAGATGTGGGGACGTGACCAATAACAACTTTCTAAATGACAAGGTGTATGTGGGGACGTGACCTATCACAACACTAAACAGACAAGATATGGGGACGTGACCAATCACAACTTTCTAAATGACAAGGTGTATGTGGGAACATGACCTATCACAACACTAAACAGACAAGATGTGGGGACGTGACCAATCACAACTTTTTAAATGACAAGGTGTATGTGGGGACGTGACCTATCACAACACTAAACAGACAAGATGTGGGGACGTGACAAATCACAACTTTTAAAATGACTAGGTGTATGTGGGGACGTGACCTATCACAACACTAAACAGACAAGATGTGGGGACGTGAGCAATCACAACTTTTAAAATGACTAGGTGTATGTGGGGACGTAACCTATCACAACACTAAACAGACAAGATGTGGGGACGTGAGCAATCACAACTTTTTAAATGACAAGGTGTATGTGGGGACGTGACCTATCACAACACTAAACAGAGAAGATGTGGGGACGTGACCTATCACAACTTTTTAAATGACAAGGTGTATGTGGGGACGTGACCTATCACAACACTAAGCAGAGAAGATGTGGGGACGGGACCAATCACAACTTTTTAAATGACAAGGTGTATGTGGGGACGTGACCTATCACAACACTACACAGAGAAGATGTGGGGACGTGACCAATCACAACTTTTATAATGACAAGGTGTATGTGGGGGCGTGACCTATCACAACACTAAACAGACAAGATGTGGGGACGTGACCAATCACAACTTTTTAAATGACAAGGTGTATGTGGGGGCCTGACCTATCACAACACTAAACAGACAAGATGTGGGGACGTGAGCAATCACAACTTTCTAAATGACAAGGTGTATGTGGGGATGTGACACAAGATGTGGGGACGTGGCCAATCACAACTTTTTAAATGACAAGGTGTATGTGGGGACGTGACCTATCACAACACTAAGCAGAGAAGATGTGGGGACGTGACCAATCACAACTTTTTAAATGACAAGGTGTATGTGGGGACGTGATCTATCACAACACTAAACAGACAAGATGTGGGGACATGACAAATCACAACTTTTAAAATGACTAGGTGTATGTGGGGACGTGACCTATCACAACACTAAACAGACAAGATGTGGGGACGTGAGCAATCACAACTTTTTAAATGGCAAGGTGTATGTGGGGGCGTGACCTATCACAACACTAAACAGACAAGATGTGGGGACGTGACCAATCACAACTTTTTAAATGACAAGGTGTATGTGGGAACGCGACCTATCACAACAATAAACAGACAAGATGTGGGGACGTTACCAATCACAACTTTTTAAATGACAAGGTGTATGTGGGGACGTGACCAATAACAACACTAAACAGACAAAATGTGAGGACGTGACCAATCACAACTTTCTAAATGACAAGGTGTATGTGGGGATGTGACACAAGATGTGGGGACGTGGCCAATCACAACTTTTTAAATGACAAGGTGTATGTGGGAACGTGACCTATCACAACACTAAACAGACAAGATGTGGGGACGTGACCAATCACAACTTTTTAAATGACAAGGTGTATGTGGGGGCGTGACCTATCACAACACTAAACAGACAAGATGTGGGGACGTGAGCAATCACAACTTTTTAAATGACAAGGTGTATGTGGGGACGTGACCTATCACAACACTAAACAGACAAGATGTGGGGACGTGACCAATCACAACTTTTTAAATGACAAGGTGTATGTGGGGACGTGACCTATCACAACACTAAACAGACAAGATGTGGGGACGTGACCAATCACAACTTTTTAAATGACAAGGTGTATGTGGGGACGTGACCTATCACAACACTAAACAGACAAGATATGGGGACGTGACCAATCACAACTTTTAAAATGACTAGGTGTATGTGGGGACGTGACCTATCACAACACTAAACAGACAAGATGTGGGGATGTGACCAATCACAACTTTCTAAATGACAAGGTGTATGTGGGGACGTGCCCTATCACAACACTAAGCAGAGAAGATGTGGGGACGTGACCAATCACAACTTTTTAAATGACAAGGTGTATGTGGGGACGTGACCTATCACAACACTAAGCAGAGAAGATGTGGGGACGTGACCAATCACAACTTTTTAAATGACAAGGTGTATGTGGGGACGTGACCTATCACAACACTACACAGAGAAGATGTGGGGACGTGACCAATCACAACTTTTATAATGACAAGGTGTATGTGGGGGCGTGACCTATCACAACACTAAACAGACAAGATGTGGGGACGTGACCAATCACAACTTTTTAAATGACAAGGTGTATGTGGGGGCGTGACCTATCACAACACTAAACAGACAAGATGTGGGGACGTGAGCAATCACAACTTTTTAAATGACAAGGTGTATGTGGGGACGTGACCTATCACAACACCAAACAGACAAGATGTGGGGACGTGACAAATCACAACTTTTAAAATGACAAGGTGTATGTGGGGACGTGACCTATCACAACACTAAACAGACAAGATGTGGGGACGTGACAAATCACAACTTTTAAAATGACTAGGTGTATGTGGGGACGTGACCTATCACAACACTAAACAGACAAGATGTGGGGACGTGAGCAATCACAAATTTTTAAATGGCAAGGTGTATGTGGGGGCGTGACCTATCACAACACTAAACAGACAAGATGTGGGGACGTGACCAATCACAACTTTTTAAATGACAAGGTGTATGTGGGGACGTGACCTATCACAACACTAAACAGACAAGATGTGGGGACATGACAAATCACAACTTTTAAAATGACTAGGTGTATGTGGGGACGTGACCTATCACAACACTAAACAGACAAGATGTGGGGACGTGAGCAATCACAACTTTTTAAATGACAAGGTGTATGTGGGGACGTGACCTATCACAACACTAAACAGACAAGATGTGGGGACGTGACCAATCACAACTTTTTAAATGACAAGGTGTATGTGGGGACGTGACCTATCACAACACTAAACAGACAAGATGTGGGGACGTGACCAATCACAACTTTTTAAATGACAAGGTGTATGTGGGGACGTGACCTATCACAACACTAAACAGACAAGATATGGGGACGTGACCAATCACAACTTTTAAAATGACTAGGTGTATGTGGGGACGTGACCTATCACAACACTAAACAGACAAGATGTGGGGACGTGACAAATCACAACTTTTAAAATGACTAGGTGTATGTGGGGACGTGACCTATCACAACACTAAACAGACAAGATGTGGGGACGTGAGCAATCACAACTTTTTAAATGACAAGGTGTATGTGGGGACGTGACCTATCACAACACTAAACAGACAAGATGTGGGGACGTGACAAATCACAACTTTTAAAATGACTAGGTGTATGTGGGGACGTGACCTATCACAACACTAAACAGACAAGATGTGGGGACGTGAGCAATCACAACTTTTTAAATGGCAAGGTGTATGTGGGGGCGTGACCTATCACAACACTAAGCAGACAAGATGTGGGGACGTGACCAATCACAACTTTTTAAATGACAAGGTGTATGTGGGGACGTGACCTATCACAACACTAAACAGACAAGATGTGGGGACATGACAAATCACAACTTTTAAAATGACTAGGTGTATGTGGGGACGTGACCTATCACAACACTAAACAGACAAGATGTGGGGACGTGAGCAATCACAACTTTTTAAATGGCAAGGTGTATGTGGGGGCGTGACCTATCACAACACTAAACAGACAAGATGTGGGGACGTGACCAATCACAACTTTTTAAATGACAAGGTGTATGTGGGGACGTGACCTATCACAACACTAAACAGACAAGATGTGGGGACATGACAAATCACAACTTTTAAAATGACTAGGTGTATGTGGGGACGTGACCTATCACAACACTAAACAGACAAGATGTGGGGACGTGAGCAATCACAACTTTTTAAATGGCAAGGTGTATGTGGGGGCGTGACCTATCACAACACTAAACAGACAAGATGTGGGGACGTGACCAATCACAACTTTTTAAATGACTAGGTGTATGTGGGGACGTGACCTATCACAACACTAAACAGACAAGATGTGGGGACGTGAGCAATCACAAATTTTTAAATGGCAAGGTGTATGTGGGGGCGTGACCTATCACAACACTAAACAGACAAGATGTGGGGACGTGACCAATCACAACTTTTTAAATGACAAGGTGTATGTGGGGACGTGACCTATCACAACACTAAACAGACAAGATGTGGGGACATGACAAATCACAACTTTTAAAATGACTAGGTGTATGTGGGGACGTGACCTATCACAACACTAAACAGACAAGATGTGGGGACGTGAGCAATCACAACTTTTTAAATGACAAGGTGTATGTGGGGACGTGACCTATCACAACACTAAACAGACAAGATGTGGGGACGTGACCAATCACAACTTTTTAAATGACAAGGTGTATGTGGGGACGTGACCTATCACAACACTAAACGGACAAGATGTGGGGACGTGACCAATCACAACTTTTTAAATGACAAGGTGTATGTGGGGACGTGACCTATCACAACACTAAACAGACAAGATATGGGGACGTGACCAATCACAACTTTTAAAATGACTAGGTGTATGTGGGGACGTGACCTATCACAACACTAAACAGACAAGATGTGGGGACGTGACAAATCACAACTTTTAAAATGACTAGGTGTATGTGGGGACGTGACCTATCACAACACTAAACAGACAAGATGTGGGGACGTGAGCAATCACAACTTTTTAAATGACAAGGTGTATGTGGGGACGTGACCTATCACAACACTAAACAGACAAGATGTGGGGACGTGACAAATCACAACTTTTAAAATGACTAGGTGTATGTGGGGACGTGACCTATCACAACACTAAACAGACAAGATGTGGGGACGTGAGCAATCACAACTTTTTAAATGGCAAGGTGTATGTGGGGGCGTGACCTATCACAACACTAAACAGACAAGATGTGGGGACGTGACCAATCACAACTTTTTAAATGACAAGGTGTATGTGGGGACGTGACCTATCACAACACTAAACAGACAAGATGTGGGGACATGACAAATCACAACTTTTAAAATGACTAGGTGTATGTGGGGACGTGACCTATCACAACACTAAACAGACAAGATGTGGGGACGTGAGCAATCACAACTTTTTAAATGGCAAGGTGTATGTGGGGGCGTGACCTATCACAACACTAAACAGACAAGATGTGGGGACGTGACCAATCACAACTTTTTAAATGACAAGGTGTATGTGGGGACGTGACCTATCACAACACTAAACAGACAAGATGTGGGGACATGACAAATCACAACTTTTAAAATGACTAGGTGTATGTGGGGACGTGACCTATCACAACACTAAACAGACAAGATGTGGGGACGTGAGCAATCACAACTTTTTAAATGGCAAGGTGTATGTGGGGGCGTGACCTATCACAACACTAAACAGACAAGATGTGGGGACGTGACCAATCACAACTTTTTAAATGACAAGGTGTATGTGGGAACGTGACCTATCACAACAATAAACAGACAAGATGTGGGGACGTTACCAATCACAACTTTTTAAATGACAAGGTGTATGTGGGGACGTGACCAATAACAACACTAAACAGACAAAATGTGAGGACGTGACCAATCACAACTTTCTAAATGACAAGGTGTATGTGGGGATGTGACACAAGATGTGGGGACGTGGCCAATCACAACTTTTTAAATGACAAGGTGTATGTGGGAACGTGACCTATCACAACACTAAACAGACAAGATGTGGGGACGTGACCAATCACAACTTTTTAAATGACAAGGTGTATGTGGGGGCGTGACCTATCACAACACTAAACAGACAAGATGTGGGGACGTGAGCAATCACAACTTTTTAAATGACAAGGTGTATGTGGGGACGTGACCTATCACAACACTAAACAGACAAGATGTGGGGACGTGACCAATCACAACTTTTTAAATGACAAGGTGTATGTGGGGACGTGACCAATCACAACACTAAACAGACAAGATGTGGGGACGTGACCAATCACAACTTTTTAAATGACAAGGTGTATGTGGGGACGTGACCTATCACAACACTAAACAGACAAGATATGGGGACGTGACCAATCACAACTTTCTAAATGACTAGGTGTATGTGGGGACGTGACCTATCACAACACTAAACAGACAAGATGTGGGGACGTGACCAATCACAACTTTCTAAATGACAAGGTGTATGTGGGGACGTGACCTATCACAACACTAAGCAGAGAAGATGTGGGGACGTGACCAATCACAACTTTTTAAATGACAAGGTGTATGTGGGGACGTGACCTATCACAACACTAAGCAGAGAAGATGTGGGGACGTGACCAATCACAACTTTTTAAATGACAAGGTGTATGTGGGGACGTGACCTATCACAACACTACACAGAGAAGATGTGGGGACGTGACCAATCACAACTTTTATAATGACAAGGTGTATGTGGGGGCGTGACCTATCACAACACTAAACAGACAAGATGTGGGGACGTGAGCAATCACAACTTTTTAAATGACAAGGTGTATGTGGGGGCGTGACCTATCACAACACTAAACAGACAAGATGTGGGGACGTGAGCAATCACAACTTTTTAAATGACAAGGTGTATGTGGGGACGTGACCTATCACAACACTAAACAGACAAGATGTGGGGACGTGACAAATCACAACTTTTAAAATGACAAGGTGTATGTGGGGACGTGACCTATCACAACACTAAACAGACAAGATGTGGGGACGTGACAAATCACAACTTTTAAAATGACAAGGTGTATGTGGGGACGTGACCTATCACAACACTAAACAGACAAGATGTGGGGACGTGACAAATCACAACTTTTAAAATGACAAGGTGTATGTGGGGACGTGACCTATCACAACACTAAACAGACAAGATGTGGGGACGTGAGCAATCACAACTTTTTAAATGGCAAGGTGTATGTGGGGGCGTGACCTATCACAACACTAAACAGACAAGATGTGGGGACGTGACCAATCACAACTTTTTAAATGCCAAGGTGTATGTGGGGGCGTGACCTATCACAACACTAAACAGACAAGATGTGGGGACGTGACCAATCACAACTTTTTAAATGACAAGGTGTATGTGGGGACGTGACCTATCACAACACTAAACAGACAAGATGTGGGGACGTGACAAATCACAACTTTTAAAATGACTAGGTGTATGTGGGGACGTGACCTATCACAACACTAAACAGACAAGATGTGGGGACGTGAGCAATCACAACTTTTTAAATGACAAGGTGTATGTGGGGACGTGACCTATCACAACACTAAACAGACAAGATGTGGGGACGTGACCAATCACAACTTTTTAAATGCCAAGGTGTATGTGGGGACGTGACCTATCACAACACTAAGCAGAGAAGATGTGGGGACGTGACCAATCACAACTTTTTAAATGACAAGGTGTATGTGGGGACGTGACCTATCACAACACTAAGCAGAGAAGATGTGGGGACGTGACCAATCACAACTTTTTAAATGACAAGGTGTATGTGGGGACGTGACCTATCACAACACTACACAGAGAAGATGTGGGGACGTGACCAATCACAACTTTTATAATGACAAGGTGTATGTGGAGGCGTGACCTATCACAACACTAAACAGACAAGATGTGGGGACGTGACCAATCACAACTTTTTAAATGACAAGGTGTATGTGGGGGCGTGACCTATCACAACACTAAACAGACAAGATGTGGGGACGTGAGCAATCACAACTTTTTAAATGACAAGGTGTATGTGGGGACGTGACCTATCACAACACTAAACAGACAAGATGTGGGGACTTGACAAATCACAACTTTTAAAATGACAAGGTGTATGTGGGGACGTGACCTATCACAACACTAAACAGACAAGATGTGGGGACGTGACAAATCACAACTTTTAAAATGACTAGGTGTATGTGGGGACGTGACCTATCACAACACTAAACAGACAAGATGTGGGGACGTGAGCAATCACAACTTTTTAAATGGCAAGGTGTGTGTGGGGGCGTGACCTATCACAACACTAAACAGACAAGATGTGGGGACGTGACCAATCACAACTTTTTAAATGACAAGGTGTATGTGGGAACGTGACCTATCACAACAATAAACAGACAAGATGTGGGGACGTGACCAATCATAACTTTTTAAATGACAAGGTGTATGTGGGGACGTGACCAATAACAACACTAAACAGACAAAATGTGAGGACGTGACCAATCACAACTTTCTAAATGACAAGGTGTATGTGGGGACGTGACCTATCACAACACTAAGCAGAGAAGATGTGGGGACGTGACCAATCACAACTTTTTAAATGACAAGGTGTATGTGGGGACGTGACCTATCACAACACTACACAGAGAAGATGTGGGGACGTGACCAATCACAACTTTTATAATGACAAGGTGTATGTGGGGGCGTGACCTATCACAACACTAAACAGACAAGATGTGGGGACGTGACCAATCACAACTTTTTAAATGACAAGGTGTATGTGGGGGCGTGACCTATCACAACACTAAACAGACAAGATGTGGGGACGTGAGCAATCACAACTTTTTAAATGACAAGGTGTATGTGGGGACGTGACCTATCACAACACTAAACAGACAAGATGTGGGGACGTGACAAATCACAACTTTTAAAATGACAAGGTGTATGTGGGGACGTGACCTATCACAACACTAAACAGACAAGATGTGGGGACGTGACAAATCACAACTTTTAAAATGACAAGGTGTATGTGGGGACGTGACCTATCACAACACTAAACAGACAAGATGTGGGGACGTGACAAATCACAACTTTTAAAATGACAAGGTGTATGTGGGGACGTGACCTATCACAACACTAAACAGACAAGATGTGGGGACGTGAGCAATCACAACTTTTTAAATGGCAAGGTGTATGTGGGGGCGTGACCTATCACAACACTAAACAGACAAGATGTGGGGACGTGACCAATCACAACTTTTTAAATGCCAAGGTGTATGTGGGGGCGTGACCTATCACAACACTAAACAGACAAGATGTGGGGACGTGACCAATCACAACTTTTTAAATGACAAGGTGTATGTGGGGGCGTGACCTATCACAACACTAAACAGACAAGATGTGGGGACGTGAGCAATCACAACTTTTTAAATGACAAGGTGTATGTGGGGACGTGACACAAGATGTGGGGACGTGGCCAATCATAACTTTTTAATTGACAAGGTGTATGTGGGAACGTGACCTATCACAACACTAAACAGACAAGATGTGGGGACGTGACCAATCACAACTTTTTAAATGTCAAGGTGTATGTGGGGGCGTGACCTATCACAACACTAAACAGACAAGATGTGGGGACGTGACAAATCACAACTTTTAAAATGACTAGGTGTATGTGGGGACGTGACCTATCACAACACTAAACAGACAAGATGTGGGGACGTGAGCAATCACAACTTTTTAAATGGCAAGGTGTATGTGGGGGCGTGACCTATCACAACACTAAACAGACAAGATGTGGGGACGTGACCAATCACAACGTTTTAAATGACAAGGTGTATGTGGGGACGTGACCTATCACAACACTAAACAGACAAGATGTGGGGACGTGACAAACCACAACTTTTAAAATGACTAGGTGTATGTGGGGACGTGACCTATCACAACACTAAACAGACAAGATGTGGGGACGTGACAAACCACAACTTTTAAAATGACTAGGTGTATGTGGGGACGTGACCTATCACAACACTAAACAGACAAGATGTGGGGACGTGACCAATCACAACTTTTTAAATGACAAGGTGTATGTGGGAACGTGACCTATCACAACAATAAACAGACAAGATGTGGGGACGTGACCAATCATAACTTTTTAAATGACAAGGTGTATGTGGGGACGTGACCAATAACAACACTAAACAGACAAAATGTGAGGACGTGACCAATCACAACTTTCTAAATGACAAGGTGTATGTGGGGACGTGACCTATCACAACACTAAGCAGAGAAGATGTGGGGACGTGACCAATCACAACTTTTTAAATGACAAGGTGTATGTGGGGACGTGACCTATCACAACACTACACAGAGAAGATGTGGGGACGTGACCAATCACAACTTTTATAATGACAAGGTGTATGTGGGGGAGTGACCTATCACAACACTAAACAGACAAGATGTGGGGACGTGACCAATCACAACTTTTTAAATGACAAGGTGTATGTGGGGGCGTGACCTATCACAACACTAAACAGACAAGATGTGGGGACGTGAGCAATCACAACTTTTTAAATGACAAGGTGTATGTGGGGACGTGACCTATCACAACACTAAACAGACAAGATGTGGGGACGTGACAAATCACAACTTTTAAAATGACAAGGTGTATGTGGGGACGTGACCTATCACAACACTAAACAGACAAGATGTGGGGACGTGACAAATCACAACTTTTAAAATGACAAGGTGTATGTGGGGACGTGACCTATCACAACACTAAACAGACAAGATGTGGGGACGTGACAAATCACAACTTTTAAAATGACAAGGTGTATGTGGGGACGTGACCTATCACAACACTAAACAGACAAGATGTGGGGACGTGAGCAATCACAACTTTTTAAATGGCAAGGTGTATGTGGGGGCGTGACCTATCACAACACTAAACAGACAAGATGTGGGGACGTGACCAATCACAACTTTTTAAATGCCAAGGTGTATGTGGGGGCGTGACCTATCACAACACTAAACAGACAAGATGTGGGGACGTGACCAATCACAACTTTTTAAATGACAAGGTGTATGTGGGGGCGTGACCTATCACAACACTAAACAGACAAGATGTGGGGACGTGAGCAATCACAACTTTTTAAATGACAAGGTGTATGTGGGGACGTGACACAAGATGTGGGGACGTGGCCAATCACAACTTTTTAATTGACAAGGTGTATGTGGGAACGTGACCTATCACAACACTAAACAGACAAGATGTGGGGACGTGACCAATCACAACTTTTTAAATGTCAAGGTGTATGTGGGGGCGTGACCTATCACAACACTAAACAGACAAGATGTGGGGACGTGAGCAATCACAACTTTTTAAATGACAAGGTGTATGTGGGGACGTGACCTATCACAACACTAAACAGACAAGATGTGGGGACGTGAGCAATCACAACTTTTTAAATGACAAGGTGTATGTGGGGACGTGACCTATCACAACACTAAACAGACAAGATGTGGGGACGTGACAAATCACAACTTTTAAAATGACAAGGTGTATGTGGGGACGTGACCTATCACAACACTAAACAGACAAGATGTGGGGACGTGACAAATCACAACTTTTAAAATGACTAGGTGTATGTGGGGACGTGACCTATCACAACACTAAACAGACAAGATGTGGGGACGTGAGCAATCACAACTTTTTAAATGGCAAGGTGTATGTGGGGGCGTGACCTATCACAACACTAAACAGACAAGATGTGGGGACGTGACCAATCACAACGTTTTAAATGACAAGGTGTATGTGGGGACGTGACCTATCACAACACTAAACAGACAAGATGTGGGGACGTGACAAACCACAACTTTTAAAATGACTAGGTGTATGTGGGGACGTGACCTATCACAACACTAAACAGACAAGATGTGGGGACGTGACAAACCACAACTTTTAAAATGACTAGGTGTATGTGGGGACGTGACCTATCACAACACTAAACAGACAAGATGTGGGGGCGTGACAAACCACAACTTTTAAAATGACTAGGTGTATGTGGGGACGTGACCTATCACAACACTAAACAGACAAGATGTGGGGACGTGACAAACCACAACTTTTAAAATGACTAGGTGTATGTGGGGGCGTGACCTATCACAACACTAAACAGACAAGATGTGGGGACGTGACCAATCACAACTTTTTAAATGACAAGGTGTATGTGGGAACGTGACCTATCACAACAATAAACAGACAAGATGTGGGGACGTTACCAATCACAACTTTTTAAATGACAAGGTGTATGTGGGGACGTGACCAATAACAACACTAAACAGACAAAATGTGAGGACGTGACCAATCACAACTTTCTAAATGACAAGGTGTATGTGGGGATGTGGCACAAGATGTGGGGACGTGGCCAATCACAACTTTTTAAATGACAAGGTGTATGTGGGAACGTGACCTATCACAACACTAAACAGACAAGATGTGGGGACGTGACCAATCACAACTTTTTAAATGACAAGGTGTATGTGGGGGCGTGACCTATCACAACACTAAACAGACAAGATGTGGGGACGTGAGCAATCACAACTTTTTAAATGACAAGGTGTATGTGGGGACGTGACCTATCACAACACTAAACAGACAAGATGTGGGGACGTGACCAATCACAACTTTTTAAATGACAAGGTGTATGTGGGGACGTGACCTATCACAACACTAAACAGACAAGATGTGGGGACGTGACCAATCACAACTTTTTAAATGACAAGGTGTATGTGGGGACGTGACCTATCACAACACTAAACAGACAAGATATGGGGACGTGACCAATCACAACTTTTAAAATGACTAGGTGTATGTGGGGACGTGACCTATCACAACACTAAACAGACAAGATGTGGGGACGTGAGCAATCACAACTTTTTAAATGGCAAGGTGTGTGTGGGGGCGTGACCTATCACAACACTAAACAGACAAGATGTGGGGACGTGACCAATCACAACTTTTTAAATGACAAGGTGTATGTGGGGGCGTGACCTATCACAACACTAAACAGACAAGATGTGGGGACGTGAGCAATCACAACTTTTTAAATGACAAGGTGTATGTGGGGACGTGACCTATCACAACACTAAACAGACAAGATGTGGGGACTTGACAAATCACAACTTTTAAAATGACAAGGTGTATGTGGGGACGTGACCTATCACAACACTAAACAGACAAGATGTGGGGACGTGACAAATCACAACTTTTAAAATGACTAGGTGTATGTGGGGACGTGACCTATCACAACACTAAACAGACAAGATGTGGGGACGTGAGCAATCACAACTTTTTAAATGGCAAGGTGTGTGTGGGGGCGTGACCTATCACAACACTAAACAGACAAGATGTGGGGACGTGACCAATCACAACTTTTTAAATGACAAGGTGTATGTGGGAACGTGACCTATCACAACAATAAACAGACAAGATGTGGGGACGTGACCAATCACAACTTTTTAAATGACAAGGTGTATGTGGGGACGTGACCAATAACAACACTAAACAGACAAAATGTGAGGACGTGACCAATCACAACTTTCTAAATGACAAGGTGTATGTGGGGACGTGACCTATCACAACACTAAGCAGAGAAGATGTGGGGACGTGACCAATCACAACTTTTTAAATGACAAGGTGTATGTGGGGACGTGACCTATCACAACACTACACAGAGAAGATGTGGGGACGTGACCAATCACAACTTTTATAATGACAAGGTGTATGTGGGGGCGTGACCTATCACAACACTAAACAGACAAGATGTGGGGACGTGACCAATCACAACTTTTTAAATGACAAGGTGTATGTGGGGGCGTGACCTATCACAACACTAAACAGACAAGATGTGGGGACGTGAGCAATCACAACTTTTTAAATGACAAGGTGTATGTGGGGACGTGACCTATCACAACACTAAACAGACAAGATGTGGGGACGTGACAAATCACAACTTTTAAAATGACAAGGTGTATGTGGGGACGTGACCTATCACAACACTAAACAGACAAGATGTGGGGACGTGACAAATCACAACTTTTAAAATGACAAGGTGTATGTGGGGACGTGACCTATCACAACACTAAACAGACAAGATGTGGGGACGTGACAAATCACAACTTTTAAAATGACAAGGTGTATGTGGGGACGTGACCTATCACAACACTAAACAGACAAGATGTGGGGACGTGAGCAATCACAACTTTTTAAATGGCAAGGTGTATGTGGGGGCGTGACCTATCACAACACTAAACAGACAAGATGTGGGGACGTGACCAATCACAACTTTTTAAATGCCAAGGTGTATGTGGGGGCGTGACCTATCACAACACTAAACAGACAAGATGTGGGGACGTGACCAATCACAACTTTTTAAATGACAAGGTGTATGTGGGGGCGTGACCTATCACAACACTAAACAGACAAGATGTGGGGACGTGAGCAATCACAACTTTTTAAATGACAAGGTGTATGTGGGGACGTGACACAAGATGTGGGGACGTGGCCAATCACAACTTTTTAATTGACAAGGTGTATGTGGGAACGTGACCTATCACAACACTAAACAGACAAGATGTGGGGACGTGACCAATCACAACTTTTTAAATGTCAAGGTGTATGTGGGGGCGTGACCTATCACAACACTAAACAGACAAGATGTGGGGACGTGAGCAATCACAACTTTTTAAATGACAAGGTGTATGTGGGGACGTGACCTATCACAACACTAAACAGACAAGATGTGGGGACGTGAGCAATCACAACTTTTTAAATGACAAGGTGTATGTGGGGACGTGACCTATCACAACACTAAACAGACAAGATGTGGGGACGTGACAAATCACAACTTTTAAAATGACAAGGTGTATGTGGGGACGTGACCTATCACAACACTAAACAGACAAGATGTGGGGACGTGACAAATCACAACTTTTAAAATGACAAGGTGTATGTGGGGACGTGACCTATCACAACACTAAACAGACAAGATGTGGGGACGTGACAAATCACAACTTTTAAAATGACTAGGTGTATGTGGGGACGTGACCTATCACAACACTAAACAGACAAGATGTGGGGACGTGAGCAATCACAACTTTTTAAATGGCAAGGTGTATGTGGGGGCGTGACCTATCACAACACTAAACAGACAAGATGTGGGGACGTGACCAATCACAACGTTTTAAATGACAAGGTGTATGTGGGGACGTGACCTATCACAACACTAAACAGACAAGATGTGGGGACGTGACAAACCACAACTTTTAAAATGACTAGGTGTATGTGGGGACGTGACCTATCACAACACTAAACAGACAAGATGTGGGGACGTGACAAACCACAACTTTTAAAATGACTAGGTGTATGTGGGGACGTGACCTATCACAACACTAAACAGACAAGATGTGGGGGCGTGACAAACCACAACTTTTAAAATGACTAGGTGTATGTGGGGACGTGACCTATCACAACACTAAACAGACAAGATGTGGGGACGTGACAAACCACAACTTTTAAAATGACTAGGTGTATGTGGGGGCGTGACCTATCACAACACTAAACAGACAAGATGTGGGGACGTGACCAATCACAACTTTTTAAATGACAAGGTGTATGTGGGAACGTGACCTATCACAACAATAAACAGACAAGATGTGGGGACGTTACCAATCACAACTTTTTAAATGACAAGGTGTATGTGGGGACGTGACCAATAACAACACTAAACAGACAAAATGTGAGGACGTGACCAATCACAACTTTCTAAATGACAAGGTGTATGTGGGGATGTGGCACAAGATGTGGGGACGTGGCCAATCACAACTTTTTAAATGACAAGGTGTATGTGGGAACGTGACCTATCACAACACTAAACAGACAAGATGTGGGGACGTGACCAATCACAACTTTTTAAATGACAAGGTGTATGTGGGGGCGTGACCTATCACAACACTAAACAGACAAGATGTGGGGACGTGAGCAATCACAACTTTTTAAATGACAAGGTGTATGTGGGGACGTGACCTATCACAACACTAAACAGACAAGATGTGGGGACGTGACCAATCACAACTTTTTAAATGACAAGGTGTATGTGGGGACGTGACCTATCACAACACTAAACAGACAAGATGTGGGGACGTGACCAATCACAACTTTTTAAATGACAAGGTGTATGTGGGGACGTGACCTATCACAACACTAAACAGACAAGATATGGGGACGTGACCAATCACAACTTTTAAAATGACTAGGTGTATGTGGGGACGTGACCTATCACAACACTAAACAGACAAGATGTGGGGACGTGAGCAATCACAACTTTTTAAATGGCAAGGTGTGTGTGGGGGCGTGACCTATCACAACACTAAACAGACAAGATGTGGGGACGTGACCAATCACAACTTTTTAAATGACAAGGTGTATGTGGGGGCGTGACCTATCACAACACTAAACAGACAAGATGTGGGGACGTGAGCAATCACAACTTTTTAAATGACAAGGTGTATGTGGGGACGTGACCTATCACAACACTAAACAGACAAGATGTGGGGACTTGACAAATCACAACTTTTAAAATGACAAGGTGTATGTGGGGACGTGACCTATCACAACACTAAACAGACAAGATGTGGGGACGTGACAAATCACAACTTTTAAAATGACTAGGTGTATGTGGGGACGTGACCTATCACAACACTAAACAGACAAGATGTGGGGACGTGAGCAATCACAACTTTTTAAATGGCAAGGTGTGTGTGGGGGCGTGACCTATCACAACACTAAACAGACAAGATGTGGGGACGTGACCAATCACAACTTTTTAAATGACAAGGTGTATGTGGGAACGTGACCTATCACAACAATAAACAGACAAGATGTGGGGACGTGACCAATCACAACTTTTTAAATGACAAGGTGTATGTGGGGACGTGACCAATAACAACACTAAACAGACAAAATGTGAGGACGTGACCAATCACAACTTTCTAAATGACAAGGTGTATGTGGGGACGTGACCTATCACAACACTAAGCAGAGAAGATGTGGGGACGTGACCAATCACAACTTTTTAAATGACAAGGTGTATGTGGGGACGTGACCTATCACAACACTACACAGAGAAGATGTGGGGACGTGACCAATCACAACTTTTATAATGACAAGGTGTATGTGGGGGCGTGACCTATCACAACACTAAACAGACAAGATGTGGGGACGTGACCAATCACAACTTTTTAAATGACAAGGTGTATGTGGGGGCGTGACCTATCACAACACTAAACAGACAAGATGTGGGGACGTGAGCAATCACAACTTTTTAAATGACAAGGTGTATGTGGGGACGTGACCTATCACAACACTAAACAGACAAGATGTGGGGACGTGACAAATCACAACTTTTAAAATGACAAGGTGTATGTGGGGACGTGACCTATCACAACACTAAACAGACAAGATGTGGGGACGTGACAAATCACAACTTTTAAAATGACAAGGTGTATGTGGGGACGTGACCTATCACAACACTAAACAGACAAGATGTGGGGACGTGACAAATCACAACTTTTAAAATGACAAGGTGTATGTGGGGACGTGACCTATCACAACACTAAACAGACAAGATGTGGGGACGTGAGCAATCACAACTTTTTAAATGGCAAGGTGTATGTGGGGGCGTGACCTATCACAACACTAAACAGACAAGATGTGGGGACGTGACCAATCACAACTTTTTAAATGCCAAGGTGTATGTGGGGGCGTGACCTATCACAACACTAAACAGACAAGATGTGGGGACGTGACCAATCACAACTTTTTAAATGACAAGGTGTATGTGGGGGCGTGACCTATCACAACACTAAACAGACAAGATGTGGGGACGTGAGCAATCACAACTTTTTAAATGACAAGGTGTATGTGGGGACGTGACACAAGATGTGGGGACGTGGCCAATCACAACTTTTTAATTGACAAGGTGTATGTGGGAACGTGACCTATCACAACACTAAACAGACAAGATGTGTGGACGTGACCAATCACAACTTTTTAAATGTCAAGGTGTATGTGGGGGCGTGACCTATCACAACACTAAACAGACAAGATGTGGGGACGTGAGCAATCACAACTTTTTAAATGACAAGGTGTATGTGGGGACGTGACCTATCACAACACTAAACAGACAAGATGTGGGGACGTGAGCAATCACAACTTTTTAAATGACAAGGTGTATGTGGGGACGTGACCTATCACAACACTAAACAGACAAGATGTGGGGACGTGACAAATCACAACTTTTAAAATGACAAGGTGTATGTGGGGACGTGACCTATCACAACACTAAACAGACAAGATGTGGGGACGTGACAAATCACAACTTTTAAAATGACTAGGTGTATGTGGGGACGTGACCTATCACAACACTAAACAGACAAGATGTGGGGACGTGAGCAATCACAACTTTTTAAATGGCAAGGTGTATGTGGGGGCGTTACCTATCACAACACTAAACAGACAAGATGTGGGGACGTGACCAATCACAACGTTTTAAATGACAAGGTGTATGTGGGGACGTGACCTATCACAACACTAAACAGACAAGATGTGGGGACGTGACAAACCACAACTTTTAAAATGACTAGGTGTATGTGGGGACGTGACCTATCACAACACTAAACAGACAAGATGTGGGGACGTGACAAACCACAACTTTTAAAATGACTAGGTGTATGTGGGGACGTGACCTATCACAACACTAAACAGACAAGATGTGGGGGCGTGACAAACCACAACTTTTAAAATGACTAGGTGTATGTGGGGACGTGACCTATCACAACACTAAACAGACAAGATGTGGGGACGTGACAAACCACAACTTTTAAAATGACTAGGTGTATGTGGGGGCGTGACCTATCACAACACTAAACAGACAAGATGTGGGGACGTGACCAATCACAACTTTTTAAATGACAAGGTGTATGTGGGAACGTGACCTATCACAACAATAAACAGACAAGATGTGGGGACGTTACCAATCACAACTTTTTAAATGACAAGGTGTATGTGGGGACGTGACCAATAACAACACTAAACAGACAAAATGTGAGGACGTGACCAATCACAACTTTCTAAATGACAAGGTGTATGTGGGGATGTGGCACAAGATGTGGGGACGTGGCCAATCACAACTTTTTAAATGACAAGGTGTATGTGGGAACGTGACCTATTACAACACTAAACAGACAAGATGTGGGGACGTGACCAATCACAACTTTTTAAATGACAAGGTGTATGTGGGGGCGTGACCTATCACAACACTAAACAGACAAGATGTGGGGACGTGAGCAATCACAACTTTTTAAATGACAAGGTGTATGTGGGGACGTGACCTATCACAACACTAAACAGACAAGATGTGGGGACGTGACCAATCACAACTTTTTAAATGACAAGGTGTATGTGGGGACGTGACCTATCACAACACTAAACAGACAAGATGTGGGGACGTGACCAATCACAACTTTTTAAATGACAAGGTGTATGTGGGGACGTGACCTATCACAACACTAAACAGACAAGATATGGGGACGTGACCAATCACAACTTTTAAAATGACTAGGTGTATGTGGGGACGTGACCTATCACAACACTAAACAGACAAGATGTGGGGACGTGACCAATCACAACTTTTTAAATGACAAGGTGTATGTGGGGACGTGACCTATCACAACACTAAACAGACAAGATGTGGGGACGTGACCAATAACAACTTTCTAAATGACAAGGTGTATGTGGGGACGTGACCTATCACAACACTAAACAGACAAGATGTGGGGACGTGACCAATCACAACTTTCTAAATGACAAGGTGTATGTGGGAACATGACCTATCACAACACTAAACAGACAAGATGTGGGGACGTGACCAATCACAACTTTTTAAATGACAAGGTGTATGTGGGGACGTGACCTATCACAACACTAAACAGACAAGATGTGGGGACGTGACAAATCACAACTTTTAAAATGACTAGGTGTATGTGGGGACGTGACCTATCACAACACTAAACAGACAAGATGTGGGGACGTGAGCAATCACAACTTTTAAAATGACTAGGTGTATGTGGGGACGTAACCTATCACAACACTAAACAGACAAGATGTGGGGACGTGAGCAATCACAACTTTTTAAATGACAAGGTGTATGTGGGGACGTGACCTATCACAACACTAAACAGAGAAGATGTGGGGACGTGACCTATCACAACTTTTTAAATGACAAGGTGTATGTGGGGACGTGACCTATCACAACACTAAGCAGAGAAGATGTGGGGACGGGACCAATCACAACTTTTTAAATGACAAGGTGTATGTGGGGACGTGACCTATCACAACACTACACAGAGAAGATGTGGGGACGTGACCAATCACAACTTTTATAATGACAAGGTGTATGTGGGGGCGTGACCTATCACAACACTAAACAGACAAGATGTGGGGACGTGACCAATCACAACTTTTTAAATGACAAGGTGTATGTGGGGGCCTGACCTATCACAACACTAAACAGACAAGATGTGGGGACGTGAGCAATCACAACTTTCTAAATGACAAGGTGTATGTGGGGATGTGACACAAGATGTGGGGACGTGGCCAATCACAACTTTTTAAATGACAAGGTGTATGTGGGGACGTGACCTATCACAACACTAAGCAGAGAAGATGTGGGGACGTGACCAATCACAACTTTTTAAATGACAAGGTGTATGTGGGGACGTGATCTATCACAACACTAAACAGACAAGATGTGGGGACATGACAAATCACAACTTTTAAAATGACTAGGTGTATGTGGGGACGTGACCTATCACAACACTAAACAGACAAGATGTGGGGACGTGAGCAATCACAACTTTTTAAATGGCAAGGTGTATGTGGGGGCGTGACCTATCACAACACTAAACAGACAAGATGTGGGGACGTGACCAATCACAACTTTTTAAATGACAAGGTGTATGTGGGAACGTGACCTATCACAACAATAAACAGACAAGATGTGGGGACGTTACCAATCACAACTTTTTAAATGACAAGGTGTATGTGGGGACGTGACCAATAACAACACTAAACAGACAAAATGTGAGGACGTGACCAATCACAACTTTCTAAATGACAAGGTGTATGTGGGGATGTGACACAAGATGTGGGGACGTGGCCAATCACAACTTTTTAAATGACAAGGTGTATGTGGGAACGTGACCTATCACAACACTAAACAGACAAGATGTGGGGACGTGACCAATCACAACTTTTTAAATGACAAGGTGTATGTGGGGGCGTGACCTATCACAACACTAAACAGACAAGATGTGGGGACGTGAGCAATCACAACTTTTTAAATGACAAGGTGTATGTGGGGACGTGACCTATCACAACACTAAACAGACAAGATGTGGGGACGTGACCAATCACAACTTTTTAAATGACAAGGTGTATGTGGGGACGTGACCTATCACAACACTAAACAGACAAGATGTGGGGACGTGACCAATCACAACTTTTTAAATGACAAGGTGTATGTGGGGACGTGACCTATCACAACACTAAACAGACAAGATATGGGGACGTGACCAATCACAACTTTTAAAATGACTAGGTGTATGTGGGGACGTGACCTATCACAACACTAAACAGACAAGATGTGGGGATGTGACCAATCACAACTTTCTAAATGACAAGGTGTATGTGGGGACGTGCCCTATCACAACACTAAGCAGAGAAGATGTGGGGACGTGACCAATCACAACTTTTTAAATGACAAGGTGTATGTGGGGACGTGACCTATCACAACACTAAGCAGAGAAGATGTGGGGACGTGACCAATCACAACTTTTTAAATGACAAGGTGTATGTGGGGACGTGACCTATCACAACACTACACAGAGAAGATGTGGGGACGTGACCAATCACAACTTTTATAATGACAAGGTGTATGTGGGGGCGTGACCTATCACAACACTAAACAGACAAGATGTGGGGACGTGACCAATCACAACTTTTTAAATGACAAGGTGTATGTGGGGGCGTGACCTATCACAACACTAAACAGACAAGATGTGGGGACGTGAGCAATCACAACTTTTTAAATGACAAGGTGTATGTGGGGACGTGACCTATCACAACACCAAACAGACAAGATGTGGGGACGTGACAAATCACAACTTTTAAAATGACAAGGTGTATGTGGGGACGTGACCTATCACAACACTAAACAGACAAGATGTGGGGACGTGACAAATCACAACTTTTAAAATGACTAGGTGTATGTGGGGACGTGACCTATCACAACACTAAACAGACAAGATGTGGGGACGTGAGCAATCACAAATTTTTAAATGGCAAGGTGTATGTGGGGGCGTGACCTATCACAACACTAAACAGACAAGATGTGGGGACGTGACCAATCACAACTTTTTAAATGACAAGGTGTATGTGGGGACGTGACCTATCACAACACTAAACAGACAAGATGTGGGGACATGACAAATCACAACTTTTAAAATGACTAGGTGTATGTGGGGACGTGACCTATCACAACACTAAACAGACAAGATGTGGGGACGTGAGCAATCACAACTTTTTAAATGACAAGGTGTATGTGGGGACGTGACCTATCACAACACTAAACAGACAAGATGTGGGGACGTGACCAATCACAACTTTTTAAATGACAAGGTGTATGTGGGGACGTGACCTATCACAACACTAAACAGACAAGATGTGGGGACGTGACCAATCACAACTTTTTAAATGACAAGGTGTATGTGGGGACGTGACCTATCACAACACTAAACAGACAAGATATGGGGACGTGACCAATCACAACTTTTAAAATGACTAGGTGTATGTGGGGACGTGACCTATCACAACACTAAACAGACAAGATGTGGGGACGTGACAAATCACAACTTTTAAAATGACTAGGTGTATGTGGGGACGTGACCTATCACAACACTAAACAGACAAGATGTGGGGACGTGAGCAATCACAACTTTTTAAATGACAAGGTGTATGTGGGGACGTGACCTATCACAACACTAAACAGACAAGATGTGGGGACGTGACAAATCACAACTTTTAAAATGACTAGGTGTATGTGGGGACGTGACCTATCACAACACTAAACAGACAAGATGTGGGGACGTGAGCAATCACAACTTTTTAAATGGCAAGGTGTATGTGGGGGCGTGACCTATCACAACACTAAGCAGACAAGATGTGGGGACGTGACCAATCACAACTTTTTAAATGACAAGGTGTATGTGGGGACGTGACCTATCACAACACTAAACAGACAAGATGTGGGGACATGACAAATCACAACTTTTAAAATGACTAGGTGTATGTGGGGACGTGACCTATCACAACACTAAACAGACAAGATGTGGGGACGTGAGCAATCACAACTTTTTAAATGGCAAGGTGTATGTGGGGGCGTGACCTATCACAACACTAAACAGACAAGATGTGGGGACGTGACCAATCACAACTTTTTAAATGACAAGGTGTATGTGGGGACGTGACCTATCACAACACTAAACAGACAAGATGTGGGGACATGACAAATCACAACTTTTAAAATGACTAGGTGTATGTGGGGACGTGACCTATCACAACACTAAACAGACAAGATGTGGGGACGTGAGCAATCACAACTTTTTAAATGGCAAGGTGTATGTGGGGGCGTGACCTATCACAACACTAAACAGACAAGATGTGGGGACGTGACCAATCACAACTTTTTAAATGACTAGGTGTATGTGGGGACGTGACCTATCACAACACTAAACAGACAAGATGTGGGGACGTGAGCAATCACAAATTTTTAAATGGCAAGGTGTATGTGGGGGCGTGACCTATCACAACACTAAACAGACAAGATGTGGGGACGTGACCAATCACAACTTTTTAAATGACAAGGTGTATGTGGGGACGTGACCTATCACAACACTAAACAGACAAGATGTGGGGACATGACAAATCACAACTTTTAAAATGACTAGGTGTATGTGGGGACGTGACCTATCACAACACTAAACAGACAAGATGTGGGGACGTGAGCAATCACAACTTTTTAAATGACAAGGTGTATGTGGGGACGTGACCTATCACAACACTAAACAGACAAGATGTGGGGACGTGACCAATCACAACTTTTTAAATGACAAGGTGTATGTGGGGACGTGACCTATCACAACACTAAACGGACAAGATGTGGGGACGTGACCAATCACAACTTTTTAAATGACAAGGTGTATGTGGGGACGTGACCTATCACAACACTAAACAGACAAGATATGGGGACGTGACCAATCACAACTTTTAAAATGACTAGGTGTATGTGGGGACGTGACCTATCACAACACTAAACAGACAAGATGTGGGGACGTGACAAATCACAACTTTTAAAATGACTAGGTGTATGTGGGGACGTGACCTATCACAACACTAAACAGACAAGATGTGGGGACGTGAGCAATCACAACTTTTTAAATGACAAGGTGTATGTGGGGACGTGACCTATCACAACACTAAACAGACAAGATGTGGGGACGTGACAAATCACAACTTTTAAAATGACTAGGTGTATGTGGGGACGTGACCTATCACAACACTAAACAGACAAGATGTGGGGACGTGAGCAATCACAACTTTTTAAATGGCAAGGTGTATGTGGGGGCGTGACCTATCACAACACTAAACAGACAAGATGTGGGGACGTGACCAATCACAACTTTTTAAAAGACAAGGTGTATGTGGGGACGTGACCTATCACAACACTAAACAGACAAGATGTGGGGACATGACAAATCACAACTTTTAAAATGACTAGGTGTATGTGGGGACGTGACCTATCACAACACTAAACAGACAAGATGTGGGGACGTGAGCAATCACAACTTTTTAAATGGCAAGGTGTATGTGGGGGCGTGACCTATCACAACACTAAACAGACAAGATGTGGGGACGTGACCAATCACAACTTTTTAAATGACAAGGTGTATGTGGGGACGTGACCTATCACAACACTAAACAGACAAGATGTGGGGACATGACAAATCACAACTTTTAAAATGACTAGGTGTATGTGGGGACGTGACCTATCACAACACTAAACAGACAAGATGTGGGGACGTGAGCAATCACAACTTTTTAAATGGCAAGGTGTATGTGGGGGCGTGACCTATCACAACACTAAACAGACAAGATGTGGGGACGTGACCAATCACAACTTTTTAAATGACAAGGTGTATGTGGGAACGTGACCTATCACAACAATAAACAGACAAGATGTGGGGACGTTACCAATCACAACTTTTTAAATGACAAGGTGTATGTGGGGACGTGACCAATAACAACACTAAACAGACAAAATGTGAGGACGTGACCAATCACAACTTTCTAAATGACAAGGTGTATGTGGGGATGTGACACAAGATGTGGGGACGTGGCCAATCACAACTTTTTAAATGACAAGGTGTATGTGGGAACGTGACCTATCACAACACTAAACAGACAAGATGTGGGGACGTGACCAATCACAACTTTTTAAATGACAAGGTGTATGTGGGGGCGTGACCTATCACAACACTAAACAGACAAGATGTGGGGACGTGAGCAATCACAACTTTTTAAATGACAAGGTGTATGTGGGGACGTGACCTATCACAACACTAAACAGACAAGATGTGGGGACGTGACCAATCACAACTTTTTAAATGACAAGGTGTATGTGGGGACGTGACCAATCACAACACTAAACAGACAAGATGTGGGGACGTGACCAATCACAACTTTTTAAATGACAAGGTGTATGTGGGGACGTGACCTATCACAACACTAAACAGACAAGATATGGGGACGTGACCAATCACAACTTTCTAAATGACTAGGTGTATGTGGGGACGTGACCTATCACAACACTAAACAGACAAGATGTGGGGACGTGACCAATCACAACTTTCTAAATGACAAGGTGTATGTGGGGACGTGACCTATCACAACACTAAGCAGAGAAGATGTGGGGACGTGACCAATCACAACTTTTTAAATGACAAGGTGTATGTGGGGACGTGACCTATCACAACACTAAGCAGAGAAGATGTGGGGACGTGACCAATCACAACTTTTTAAATGACAAGGTGTATGTGGGGACGTGACCTATCACAACACTACACAGAGAAGATGTGGGGACGTGACCAATCACAACTTTTATAATGACAAGGTGTATGTGGGGGCGTGACCTATCACAACACTAAACAGACAAGATGTGGGGACGTGACCAATCACAACTTTTTAAATGACAAGGTGTATGTGGGGGCGTGACCTATCACAACACTAAACAGACAAGATGTGGGGACGTGAGCAATCACAACTTTTTAAATGACAAGGTGTATGTGGGGACGTGACCTATCACAACACTAAACAGACAAGATGTGGGGACGTGACAAATCACAACTTTTAAAATGACAAGGTGTATGTGGGGACGTGACCTATCACAACACTAAACAGACAAGATGTGGGGACGTGACAAATCACAACTTTTAAAATGACAAGGTGTATGTGGGGACGTGACCTATCACAACACTAAACAGACAAGATGTGGGGACGTGACAAATCACAACTTTTAAAATGACAAGGTGTATGTGGGGACGTGACCTATCACAACACTAAACAGACAAGATGTGGGGACGTGAGCAATCACAACTTTTTAAATGGCAAGGTGTATGTGGGGGCGTGACCTATCACAACACTAAACAGACAAGATGTGGGGACGTGACCAATCACAACTTTTTAAATGCCAAGGTGTATGTGGGGGCGTGACCTATCACAACACTAAACAGACAAGATGTGGGGACGTGACCAATCACAACTTTTTAAATGACAAGGTGTATGTGGGGACGTGACCTATCACAACACTAAACAGACAAGATGTGGGGACGTGACAAATCACAACTTTTAAAATGACTAGGTGTATGTGGGGACGTGACCTATCACAACACTAAACAGACAAGATGTGGGGACGTGAGCAATCACAACTTTTTAAATGACAAGGTGTATGTGGGGACGTGACCTATCACAACACTAAACAGACAAGATGTGGGGACGTGACCAATCACAACTTTTTAAATGCCAAGGTGTATGTGGGGACGTGCCCTATCACAACACTAAGCAGAGAAGATGTGGGGACGTGACCAATCACAACTTTTTAAATGACAAGGTGTATGTGGGGACGTGACCTATCACAACACTAAGCAGAGAAGATGTGGGGACGTGACCAATCACAACTTTTTAAATGACAAGGTGTATGTGGGGACGTGACCTATCACAACACTACACAGAGAAGATGTGGGGACGTGACCAATCACAACTTTTATAATGACAAGGTGTATGTGGGGGCGTGACCTATCACAACACTAAACAGACAAGATGTGGGGACGTGACCAATCACAACTTTTTAAATGACAAGGTGTATGTGGGGACGTGACCAATCACAACACTAAACAGACAAGATGTGGGGACGTGACCAATCACAACTTTTTAAATGACAAGGTGTATGTGGGGACGTGACCTATCACAACACTAAACAGACAAGATATGGGGACGTGACCAATCACAACTTTCTAAATGACTAGGTGTATGTGGGGACGTGACCTATCACAACACTAAACAGAGAAGATGTGGGGACGTGACCAATCACAACTTTCTAAATGACAAGGTGTATGTGGGGACGTGACCTATCACAACACTAAGCAGAGAAGATGTGGGGACGTGACCAATCACAACTTTTTAAATGACAAGGTGTATGTGGGGACGTGACCTATCACAACACTAAGCAGAGAAGATGTGGGGACGTGACCAATCACAACTTTTTAAATGACAAGGTGTATGTGGGGACGTGACCTATCACAACACTACACAGAGAAGATGTGGGGACGTGACCAATCACAACTTTTATAATGACAAGGTGTATGTGGGGGCGTGACCTATCACAACACTAAACAGACAAGATGTGGGGACGTGAGCAATCACAACTTTTTAAATGACAAGGTGTATGTGGGGGCGTGACCTATCACAACACTAAACAGACAAGATGTGGGGACGTGAGCAATCACAACTTTTTAAATGACAAGGTGTATGTGGGGACGTGACCTATCACAACACTAAACAGACAAGATGTGGGGACGTGACAAATCACAACTTTTAAAATGACAAGGTGTATGTGGGGACGTGACCTATCACAACACTAAACAGACAAGATGTGGGGACGTGACAAATCACAACTTTTAAAATGACAAGGTGTATGTGGGGACGTGACCTATCACAACACTAAACAGACAAGATGTGGGGACGTGACAAATCACAACTTTTAAAATGACAAGGTGTATGTGGGGACGTGACCTATCACAACACTAAACAGACAAGATGTGGGGACGTGAGCAATCACAACTTTTTAAATGGCAAGGTGTATGTGGGGGCGTGACCTATCACAACACTAAACAGACAAGATGTGGGGACGTGACCAATCACAACTTTTTAAATGCCAAGGTGTATGTGGGGGCGTGACCTATCACAACACTAAACAGACAAGATGTGGGGACGTGACCAATCACAACTTTTTAAATGACAAGGTGTATGTGGGGACGTGACCTATCACAACACTAAACAGACAAGATGTGGGGACGTGACAAATCACAACTTTTAAAATGACTAGGTGTATGTGGGGACGTGACCTATCACAACACTAAACAGACAAGATGTGGGGACGTGAGCAATCACAACTTTTTAAATGACAAGGTGTATGTGGGGACGTGACCTATCACAACACTAAACAGAGAAGATGTGGGGACGTGACCAATCACAACTTTTTAAATGCCAAGGTGTATGTGGGGACGTGCCCTATCACAACACTAAGCAGAGAAGATGTGGGGACGTGACCAATCACAACTTTTTAAATGACAAGGTGTATGTGGGGACGTGACCTATCACAACACTAAGCAGAGAAGATGTGGGGACGTGACCAATCACAACTTTTTAAATGACAAGGTGTATGTGGGGACGTGACCTATCACAACACTACACAGAGAAGATGTGGGGACGTGACCAATCACAACTTTTATAATGACAAGGTGTATGTGGGGGCGTGACCTATCACAACACTAAACAGACAAGATGTGGGGACGTGACCAATCACAACTTTTTAAATGACAAGGTGTATGTGGGGGCGTGACCTATCACAACACTAAACAGACAAGATGTGGGGACGTGAGCAATCACAACTTTTTAAATGACAAGGTGTATGTGGGGACGTGACCTATCACAACACTAAACAGACAAGATGTGGGGACTTGACAAATCACAACTTTTAAAATGACAAGGTGTATGTGGGGACGTGACCTATCACAACACTAAACAGACAAGATGTGGGGACGTGACAAATCACAACTTTTAAAATGACTAGGTGTATGTGGGGACGTGACCTATCACAACACTAAACAGACAAGATGTGGGGACGTGAGCAATCACAACTTTTTAAATGGCAAGGTGTGTGTGGGGGCGTGACCTATCACAACACTAAACAGACAAGATGTGGGGACGTGACCAATCACAACTTTTTAAATGACAAGGTGTATGTGGGAACGTGACCTATCACAACAATAAACAGACAAGATGTGGGGACGTGACCAATCACAACTTTTTAAATGACAAGGTGTATGTGGGGACGTGACCAATAACAACACTAAACAGACAAAATGTGAGGACGTGACCAATCACAACTTTCTAAATGACAAGGTGTATGTGGGGACGTGACCTATCACAACACTAAGCAGAGAAGATGTGGGGACGTGACCAATCACAACTTTTTAAATGACAAGGTGTATGTGGGGACGTGACCTATCACAACACTACACAGAGAAGATGTGGGGACGTGACCAATCACAACTTTTATAATGACAAGGTGTATGTGGGGGCGTGACCTATCACAACACTAAACAGACAAGATGTGGGGACGTGACCAATCACAACTTTTTAAATGACAAGGTGTATGTGGGGGCGTGACCTATCACAACACTAAACAGACAAGATGTGGGGACGTGAGCAATCACAACTTTTTAAATGACAAGGTGTATGTGGGGACGTGACCTATCACAACACTAAACAGACAAGATGTGGGGACGTGACAAATCACAACTTTTAAAATGACAAGGTGTATGTGGGGACGTGACCTATCACAACACTAAACAGACAAGATGTGGGGACGTGACAAATCACAACTTTTAAAATGACAAGGTGTATGTGGGGACGTGACCTATCACAACACTAAACAGACAAGATGTGGGGACGTGACAAATCACAACTTTTAAAATGACAAGGTGTATGTGGGGACGTGACCTATCACAACACTAAACAGACAAGATGTGGGGACGTGAGCAATCACAACTTTTTAAATGGCAAGGTGTATGTGGGGGCGTGACCTATCACAACACTAAACAGACAAGATGTGGGGACGTGACCAATCACAACTTTTTAAATGCCAAGGTGTATGTGGGGGCGTGACCTATCACAACACTAAACAGACAAGATGTGGGGACGTGACCAATCACAACTTTTTAAATGACAAGGTGTATGTGGGGGCGTGACCTATCACAACACTAAACAGACAAGATGTGGGGACGTGACCAATCACAACTTTTTAAATGCCAAGGTGTATGTGGGGGCGTGACCTATCACAACACTAAACAGACAAGATGTGGGGACGTGACCAATCACAACTTTTTAAATGACAAGGTGTATGTGGGGACGTGACCTATCACAACACTAAACAGACAAGATGTGGGGACGTGACAAATCACAACTTTTAAAATGACTAGGTGTATGTGGGGACGTGACCTATCACAACACTAAACAGACAAGATGTGGGGACGTGAGCAATCACAACTTTTTAAATGACAAGGTGTATGTGGGGACGTGACCTATCACAACACTAAACAGACAAGATGTGGGGACGTGACCAATCACAACTTTTTAAATGCCAAGGTGTATGTGGGGACGTGCCCTATCACAACACTAAGCAGAGAAGATGTGGGGACGTGACCAATCACAACTTTTTAAATGACAAGGTGTATGTGGGGACGTGACCTATCACAACACTAAGCAGAGAAGATGTGGGGACGTGACCAATCACAACTTTTTAAATGACAAGGTGTATGTGGGGACGTGACCTATCACAACACTACACAGAGAAGATGTGGGGACGTGACCAATCACAACTTTTATAATGACAAGGTGTATGTGGGGGCGTGACCTATCACAACACTAAACAGACAAGATGTGGGGACGTGACCAATCACAACTTTTTAAATGACAAGGTGTATGTGGGGACGTGACCAATCACAACACTAAACAGACAAGATGTGGGGACGTGACCAATCACAACTTTTTAAATGACAAGGTGTATGTGGGGACGTGACCTATCACAACACTAAACAGACAAGATATGGGGACGTGACCAATCACAACTTTCTAAATGACTAGGTGTATGTGGGGACGTGACCTATCACAACACTAAACAGAGAAGATGTGGGGACGTGACCAATCACAACTTTCTAAATGACAAGGTGTATGTGGGGACGTGACCTATCACAACACTAAGCAGAGAAGATGTGGGGACGTGACCAATCACAACTTTTTAAATGACAAGGTGTATGTGGGGACGTGACCTATCACAACACTAAGCAGAGAAGATGTGGGGACGTGACCAATCACAACTTTTTAAATGACAAGGTGTATGTGGGGACGTGACCTATCACAACACTACACAGAGAAGATGTGGGGACGTGACCAATCACAACTTTTATAATGACAAGGTGTATGTGGGGGCGTGACCTATCACAACACTAAACAGACAAGATGTGGGGACGTGAGCAATCACAACTTTTTAAATGACAAGGTGTATGTGGGGGCGTGACCTATCACAACACTAAACAGACAAGATGTGGGGACGTGAGCAATCACAACTTTTTAAATGACAAGGTGTATGTGGGGACGTGACCTATCACAACACTAAACAGACAAGATGTGGGGACGTGACAAATCACAACTTTTAAAATGACAAGGTGTATGTGGGGACGTGACCTATCACAACACTAAACAGACAAGATGTGGGGACGTGACAAATCACAACTTTTAAAATGACAAGGTGTATGTGGGGACGTGACCTATCACAACACTAAACAGACAAGATGTGGGGACGTGACAAATCACAACTTTTAAAATGACAAGGTGTATGTGGGGACGTGACCTATCACAACACTAAACAGACAAGATGTGGGGACGTGAGCAATCACAACTTTTTAAATGGCAAGGTGTATGTGGGGGCGTGACCTATCACAACACTAAACAGACAAGATGTGGGGACGTGACCAATCACAACTTTTTAAATGCCAAGGTGTATGTGGGGGCGTGACCTATCACAACACTAAACAGACAAGATGTGGGGACGTGACCAATCACAACTTTTTAAATGACAAGGTGTATGTGGGGACGTGACCTATCACAACACTAAACAGACAAGATGTGGGGACGTGACAAATCACAACTTTTAAAATGACTAGGTGTATGTGGGGACGTGACCTATCACAACACTAAACAGACAAGATGTGGGGACGTGAGCAATCACAACTTTTTAAATGACAAGGTGTATGTGGGGACGTGACCTATCACAACACTAAACAGAGAAGATGTGGGGACGTGACCAATCACAACTTTTTAAATGCCAAGGTGTATGTGGGGACGTGCCCTATCACAACACTAAGCAGAGAAGATGTGGGGACGTGACCAATCACAACTTTTTAAATGACAAGGTGTATGTGGGGACGTGACCTATCACAACACTAAGCAGAGAAGATGTGGGGACGTGACCAATCACAACTTTTTAAATGACAAGGTGTATGTGGGGACGTGACCTATCACAACACTACACAGAGAAGATGTGGGGACGTGACCAATCACAACTTTTATAATGACAAGGTGTATGTGGGGGCGTGACCTATCACAACACTAAACAGACAAGATGTGGGGACGTGACCAATCACAACTTTTTAAATGACAAGGTGTATGTGGGGGCGTGACCTATCACAACACTAAACAGACAAGATGTGGGGACGTGAGCAATCACAACTTTTTAAATGACAAGGTGTATGTGGGGACGTGACCTATCACAACACTAAACAGACAAGATGTGGGGACTTGACAAATCACAACTTTTAAAATGACAAGGTGTATGTGGGGACGTGACCTATCACAACACTAAACAGACAAGATGTGGGGACGTGACAAATCACAACTTTTAAAATGACTAGGTGTATGTGGGGACGTGACCTATCACAACACTAAACAGACAAGATGTGGGGACGTGAGCAATCACAACTTTTTAAATGGCAAGGTGTGTGTGGGGGCGTGACCTATCACAACACTAAACAGACAAGATGTGGGGACGTGACCAATCACAACTTTTTAAATGACAAGGTGTATGTGGGAACGTGACCTATCACAACAATAAACAGACAAGATGTGGGGACGTGACCAATCACAACTTTTTAAATGACAAGGTGTATGTGGGGACGTGACCAATAACAACACTAAACAGACAAAATGTGAGGACGTGACCAATCACAACTTTCTAAATGACAAGGTGTATGTGGGGACGTGACCTATCACAACACTAAGCAGAGAAGATGTGGGGACGTGACCAATCACAACTTTTTAAATGACAAGGTGTATGTGGGGACGTGACCTATCACAACACTACACAGAGAAGATGTGGGGACGTGACCAATCACAACTTTTATAATGACAAGGTGTATGTGGGGGCGTGACCTATCACAACACTAAACAGACAAGATGTGGGGACGTGACCAATCACAACTTTTTAAATGACAAGGTGTATGTGGGGGCGTGACCTATCACAACACTAAACAGACAAGATGTGGGGACGTGAGCAATCACAACTTTTTAAATGACAAGGTGTATGTGGGGACGTGACCTATCACAACACTAAACAGACAAGATGTGGGGACGTGACAAATCACAACTTTTAAAATGACAAGGTGTATGTGGGGACGTGACCTATCACAACACTAAACAGACAAGATGTGGGGACGTGACAAATCACAACTTTTAAAATGACAAGGTGTATGTGGGGACGTGACCTATCACAACACTAAACAGACAAGATGTGGGGACGTGACAAATCACAACTTTTAAAATGACAAGGTGTATGTGGGGACGTGACCTATCACAACACTAAACAGACAAGATGTGGGGACGTGAGCAATCACAACTTTTTAAATGGCAAGGTGTATGTGGGGGCGTGACCTATCACAACACTAAACAGACAAGATGTGGGGACGTGACCAATCACAACTTTTTAAATGCCAAGGTGTATGTGGGGGCGTGACCTATCACAACACTAAACAGACAAGATGTGGGGACGTGACCAATCACAACTTTTTAAATGACAAGGTGTATGTGGGGGCGTGACCTATCACAACACTAAACAGACAAGATGTGGGGACGTGAGCAATCACAACTTTTTAAATGACAAGGTGTATGTGGGGACGTGACACAAGATGTGGGGACGTGGCCAATCACAACTTTTTAATTGACAAGGTGTATGTGGGAACGTGACCTATCACAACACTAAACAGACAAGATGTGGGGACGTGACCAATCACAACTTTTTAAATGACAAGGTGTATGTGGGGGCGTGACCTATCACAACACTAAACAGACAAGATGTGGGGACGTGAGCAATCACAACTTTTTAAATGACAAGGTGTATGTGGGGACGTGACCTATCACAACACTAAACAGACAAGATGTGGGGACGTGACCAATCACAACTTTTTAAATGACAAGGTGTATGTGGGGACGTGACAAATAACAACACTAAACAGACAAAATGTGAGGACGTGACCTATCACAACACTAAACAGACAAGATGTGGGGACGTGACCAATCACAACTTTTTAAATGCCAAGGTGTATGTGGGGGCGTGACCTATCACAACACTAAACAGACAAGATGTGGGGACGTGACCAATCACAACTTTTTAAATGACAAGGTGTATGTGGGGGCGTGACCTATCACAACACTAAACAGACAAGATGTGGGGACGTGAGCAATCACAACTTTTTAAATGACAAGGTGTATGTGGGGACGTGACCTATCACAACACTAAACAGACAAGATGTGGGGACGTGACCAATCACAACTTTTTAAATGACAAGGTGTATGTGGGGACGTGACCTATCACAACACTAAGCAGAGAAGATGTGGGGACGTGACCAATCACAACTTTTTAAATGACAAGGTGTATGTGGGGACGTGACCTATCACAACACTACACAGAGAAGATGTGGGGACGTGACCAATCACAACTTTTATAATGACAAGGTGTATGTGGGGGCGTGACCTATCACAACACTAAACAGACAAGATGTGGGGACGTGACCAATCACAACTTTTTAAATGACAAGGTGTATGTGGGGGCGTGACCTATCACAACACTAAACAGACAAGATGTGGGGACGTGAGCAATCACAACTTTTTAAATGACAAGGTGTATGTGGGGACGTGACCTATCACAACACTAAACAGACAAGATGTGGGGACTTGACAAATCACAACTTTTAAAATGACAAGGTGTATGTGGGGACGTGACCTATCACAACACTAAACAGACAAGATGTGGGGACGTGACAAATCACAACTTTTAAAATGACTAGGTGTATGTGGGGACGTGACCTATCACAACACTAAACAGACAAGATGTGGGGACGTGAGCAATCACAACTTTTTAAATGGCAAGGTGTGTGTGGGGGCGTGACCTATCACAACACTAAACAGACAAGATGTGGGGACGTGACCAATCACAACTTTTTAAGTGACAAGGTGTATGTGGGAACGTGACCTATCACAACAATAAACAGACAAGATGTGGGGACGTGACCAATCACAACTTTTTAAATGACAAGGTGTATGTGGGGACGTGACCAATAACAACACTAAACAGACAAAATGTGAGGACGTGACCAATCACAACTTTCTAAATGACAAGGTGTATGTGGGGACGTGACCTATCACAACACTAAGCAGAGAAGATGTGGGGACGTGACCAATCACAACTTTTTAAATGACAAGGTGTATGTGGGGACGTGACCTATCACAACACTACACAGAGAAGATGTGGGGACGTGACCAATCACAACTTTTATAATGACAAGGTGTATGTGGGGGCGTGACCTATCACAACACTAAACAGACAAGATGTGGGGACGTGACCAATCACAACTTTTTAAATGACAAGGTGTATGTGGGGGCGTGACCTATCACAACACTAAACAGACAAGATGTGGGGACGTGAGCAATCACAACTTTTTAAATGACAAGGTGTATGTGGGGACGTGACCTATCACAACACTAAACAGACAAGATGTGGGGACGTGACAAATCACAACTTTTAAAATGACAAGGTGTATGTGGGGACGTGACCTATCACAACACTAAACAGACAAGATGTGGGGACGTGACAAATCACAACTTTTAAAATGACAAGGTGTATGTGGGGACGTGACCTATCACAACACTAAACAGACAAGATGTGGGGACGTGACAAATCACAACTTTTAAAATGACAAGGTGTATGTGGGGACGTGACCTATCACAACACTAAACAGACAAGATGTGGGGACGTGAGCAATCACAACTTTTTAAATGGCAAGGTGTATGTGGGGGCGTGACCTATCACAACACTAAACAGACAAGATGTGGGGACGTGACCAATCACAACTTTTTAAATGCCAAGGTGTATGTGGGGGCGTGACCTATCACAACACTAAACAGACAAGGTGTGGGGACGTGACCAATCACAACTTTTTAAATGACAAGGTGTATGTGGGGGCGTGACCTATCACAACACTAAACAGACAAGATGTGGGGACGTGAGCAATCACAACTTTTTAAATGACAAGGTGTATGTGGGGACGTGACACAAGATGTGGGGACGTGGCCAATCACAACTTTTTAATTGACAAGGTGTATGTGGGAACGTGACCTATCACAACACTAAACAGACAAGATGTGGGGACGTGACCAATCACAACTTTTTAAATGACAAGGTGTATGTGGGGGCGTGACCTATCACAAAACTAAACAGACAAGATGTGGGGACGTGAGCAATCACAACTTTTTAAATGACAAGGTGTATGTGGGGACGTGACCTATCACAACACTAAACAGACAAGATGTGGGGACGTGACCAATCACAACTTTTTAAATGACAAGGTGTATGTGGGGACGTGACAAATAACAACACTAAACAGACAAAATGTGAGGACGTGACCTATCACAACACTAAACAGACAAGATGTGGGGACGTGACCAATCACAACTTTTTAAATGCCAAGGTGTATGTGGGGGCGTGACCTATCACAACACTAAACAGACAAGATGTGGGGACGTGACCAATCACAACTTTTTAAATGACAAGGTGTATGTGGGGGCGTGACCTATCACAACACTAAACAGACAAGATGTGGGGACGTGAGCAATCACAACTTTTTAAATGACAAGGTGTATGTGGGGACGTGACCTATCACAACACTAAACAGACAAGATGTGGGGACGTGACCAATCACAACTTTTTAAATGACAAGGTGTATGTGGGGACGTGACCTATCACAACACTAAACAGACAAGATGTGGGGACGTGACCAATCACAACTTTTTAAATGACAAGGTGTATGTGGGGACGTGACCTATCACAACACTAAACAGACAAGATATGGGGACGTGACCAATCACAACTTTTAAAATGACTAGGTGTATGTGGGGACGTGACCTATCACAACACTAAACAGACAAGATGTGGGGACGTGACAAATCACAACTTTTAAAATGACTAGGTGTATGTGGGGACGTGACCTATCACAACACTAAACAGAGAAGATGTGGGGACGTGAGCAATCACAACTTTTTAAATGACAAGGTGTATGTGGGGACGTGACCTATCACAACACTAAACAGACAAGATGTGGGGACGTGACCAATCACAACTTTTTAAATGACAAGGTGTATGTGGGGACGTGCCCTATCACAACACTAAGCAGAGAAGATGTGGGGACGTGACCAATCACAACTTTTTAAATGACAAGGTGTATGTGGGGACGTGACCTATCACAACACTAAGCAGAGAAGATGTGGGGACGTGACCAATCACAACTTTTTAAATGACAAGGTGTATGTGGGGACGTGACCTATCACAACACTACACAGAGAAGATGTGGGGACGTGACCAATCACAACTTTTATAATGACAAGGTGTATGTGGGGGCGTGACCTATCACAACACTAAACAGACAAGATGTGGGGACGTGACCAATCACAACTTTTTAAATGACAAGGTGTATGTGGGGGCGTGACCTATCACAACACTAAACAGACAAGATGTGGGGACGTGAGCAATCACAACTTTTTAAATGACAAGGTGTATGTGGGGACGTGACCTATCACAACACTAAACAGACAAGATGTGGGGACGTGACAAATCACAACTTTTAAAATGACAAGGTGTATGTGGGGACGTGACCTATCACAACACTAAACAGACAAGATGTGGGGACGTGACAAATCACAACTTTTAAAATGACTAGGTGTATGTGGGGACGTGACCTATCACAACACTAAACAGACAAGATGTGGGGACGTGAGCAATCACAACTTTTTAAATGGCAAGGTGTATGTGGGGGCGTGACCTATCACAACACTAAACAGACAAGATGTGGGGACGTGACCAATCACAACTTTTTAAATGACAAGGTGTATGTGGGGACGTGACCTATCACAACACTAAACAGACAAGATGTGGGGACATGACAAATCACAACTTTTAAAATGACTAGGTGTATGTGGGGACGTGACCTATCACAACACTAAACAGACAAGATGTGGGGACGTGAGCAATCACAACTTTTTAAATGGCAAGGTGTATGTGGGGGCGTGACCTATCACAACACTAAACAGACAAGATGTGGGGACGTGACCAATCACAACTTTTTAAATGACAAGGTGTATGTGGGAACGTGACCTATCACAACAATAAACAGACAAGATGTGGGGACGTTACCAATCACAACTTTTTAAATGACAAGGTGTATGTGGGGACGTGACCAATAACAACACTAAACAGACAAAATGTGAGGACGTGACCAATCACAACTTTCTAAATGACAAGGTGTATGTGGGGATGTGACACAAGATGTGGGGACGTGGCCAATCACAACTTTTTAAATGACAAGGTGTATGTGGGAACGTGACCTATCACAACACTAAACAGACAAGATGTGGGGACGTGACCAATCACAACTTTTTAAATGACAAGGTGTATGTGGGGGCATGACCTATCACAACACTAAATAGACAAGATGTGGGGACGTGAGCAATCACAACTTTTTAAATGACAAGGTGTATGTGGGGACGTGACCTATCACAACACTAAACAGACAAGATGTGGGGACGTGACAAATCACAACTTTTTAAATGACAAGGTGTATGTGGGGACGTGACCTATCACAACACTAAACAGACAAGATATGGGGACGTGACCAATCACAACTTTTAAAATGACTAGGTGTATGTGGGGACGTGACCTATCATAACACTAAACAGACAAGATGTGGGGACGTGACCAATCACAACTTTCTAAATGACAAGGTGTATGTGGGGATGTGACACAAGATGTGGGGACGTGGCCAATCACAACTTTTTAAATGCCAAGGTGTATGTGGGGACGTGACCTATCACAACACTAAACAAACAAGATGTGGGGACGTGACCAATCACAACTTTTTAAATGATAAGGTGTATGTGGGGACGTGCCCTATCACAACACTAAGCAGAGAAGATGTGGGGACGTGACCAATCACAACTTTTTAAATGACAAGGTGTATGTGGGGACGTGACCTATCACAACACTAAGGAGAGAAGATGTGGGGACGTGACCAATCACAACTTTTTAAATGACAAGGTGTATGTGGGGACGTGACCTATCACAACACTACACAGAGAAGATGTGGGGACGTGACCAATCACAACTTTTATAATGACAAGGTGTATGTGGGGGCGTGACCTATCACAACACTAAACAGACAAGATGTGGGGACGTGACCAATCACAACTTTTTAAATGACAAGGTGTATGTGGGGGCGTGACCTATCACAACACTAAACAGACAAGATGTGGGGACGTGACAAATCACAACTTTTAAAATGACTAGGTGTATGTGGGGACGTGACCTATCACAACACTAAACAGACAAGATGTGGGGACGTGAGCAATCACAACTTTTTAAATGGCAAGGTGTATGTGGGGGCGTGACCTATCACAACACTAAACAGACAAGATGTGGGGACGTGACCAATCACAACTTTTTAAATGACAAGGTGTATGTGGGGACGTGACCTATCACAACACTAAACAGACAAGATGTGGGGACATGACAAATCACAACTTTTAAAATGACTAGGTGTATGTGGGGACGTGACCTATCACAACACTAAACAGACAAGATGTGGGGACGTGAGCAATCACAACTTTTTAAATGGCAAGGTGTATGTGGGGGCGTGACCTATCACAACACTAAACAGACAAGATGTGGGGACGTGACCAATCACAACTTTTTAAATGACAAGGTGTATGTGGGAACGTGACCTATCACAACAATAAACAGACAAGATGTGGGGACGTTACCAATCACAACTTTTTAAATGACAAGGTGTATGTGGGGACGTGACCAATAACAACACTAAACAGACAAAATGTGAGGACGTGACCAATCACAACTTTCTAAATGACAAGGTGTATGTGGGGATGTGACACAAGATGTGGGGACGTGGCCAATCACAACTTTTTAAATGACAAGGTGTATGTGGGAACGTGACCTATCACAACACTAAACAGACAAGATGTGGGGACGTGACCAATCACAACTTTTTAAATGACAAGGTGTATGTGGGGGCATGACCTATCACAACACTAAACAGACAAGATGTAGGGACGTGAGCAATCACAACTTTTTAAATGACAAGGTGTATGTGGGGACGTGACCTATCACAACACTAAACAGACAAGATGTGGGGACGTGACCAATCACAACTTTTTAAATGACAAGGTGTATGTGTGGACGTGACCTATCTCAACACTAAACAGACAAGATGTGGGGACGTGACCAATCACAACTTTTTAAATGACAAGGTGTATGTGGGGACGTGACCTATCACAACACTAAACAGACAAGATATGGGGACGTGACCAATCACAACTTTTAAAATGACTAGGTGTATGTGGGGACGTGACCTATCATAACACTAAACAGACAAGATGTGGGGACGTGACCAATCACAACTTTCTAAATGACAAGGTGTATGTGGGGACGTGCCCTATCACAACACTAAGCAGAGAAGATGTGGGGACGTGACCAATCACAACTTTTTAAATGACAAGGTGTATGTGGGGACGTGACCTATCACAACACTAAGCAGAGAAGATGTGGGGACGTGACCAATCACAACTTTTTAAATGACAAGGTGTATGTGGGGACGTGACCTATCACAACACTACACAGAGAAGATGTGGGGACGTGACCAATCACAACTTTTATAATGACAAGGTGTATGTGGGGGCGTGACCTATCACAACACTAAACAGACAAGATGTGGGGACGTGACCAATCACAACTTTTTAAATGACAAGGTGTATGTGGGGGCGTGACCTATCACAACACTAAACAGACAAGATGTGGGGACGTGAGCAATCACAACTTTTTAAATGACAAGGTGTATGTGGGGACGTGACCTATCACAACACTAAACAGACAAGATGTGGGGACGTGACAAATCACAACTTTTAAAATGACAAGGTGTATGTGGGGACGTGACCTATCACAACACTAAACAGACAAGATGTGGGGACGTGACAAATCACAACTTTTAAAATGACTAGGTGTATGTGGGGACGTGACCTATCACAACACTAAACAGACAAGATGTGGGGACGTGAGCAATCACAACTTTTTAAATGGCAAGGTGTATGTGGGGGCGTGACCAATCACAACACTAAACAGACAAGATGTGGGGACGTGACCAATCACAACTTTTTAAATGACAAGGTGTATGTGGGGACGTGACCTATCACAACACTAAACAGACAAGATGTGGGGACATGACAAATCACAACTTTTAAAATGACTAGGTGTATGTGGGGACGTGACCTATCACAACACTAAACAGACAAGATGTGGGGACGTGAGCAATCACAACTTTTTAAATGGCAAGGTGTATGTGGGGGCGTGACCTATCACAACACTAAACAGACAAGATGTGGGGACGTGACCAATCACAACTTTTTAAATGACAAGGTGTATGTGGGAACGTGACCTATCACAACAATAAACAGACAAGATGTGGGGACGTTACCAATCACAACTTTTTAAATGACAAGGTGTATGTGGGGACGTGACCAATAACAACACTAAACAGACAAAATGTGAGGACGTGACCAATCACAACTTTCTAAATGACAAGGTGTATGTGGGGATGTGACACAAGATGTGGGGACGTGGCCAATCACAACTTTTTAAATGACAAGGTGTATGTGGGAACGTGACCTATCACAACACTAAACAGACAAGATGTGGGGACGTGACCAATCACAACTTTTTAAATGACAAGGTGTATGTGGGGGCGTGACCTATCACAACACTAAACAGACAAGATGTGGGGACGTGAGCAATCACAACTTTTTAAATGACAAGGTGTATGTGGGGACGTGACCTATCACAACACTAAACAGACAAGATGTGGGGACGTGACCAATCACAACTTTTTAAATGACAAGGTGTATGTGGGGACGTGACCTATCACAACACTAAACAGACAAGATGTGGGGACGTGACCAATCACAACTTTTTAAATGACAAGGTGTATGTGGGGACGTGACCTATCACAACACTAAACAGACAAGATATGGGGACGTGACCAATCACAACTTTTAAAATGACTAGGTGTATGTGGGGACGTGACCTATCACAACACTAAACAGACAAGATGTGGGGACGTGACAAATCACAACTTTTAAAATGACTAGGTGTATGTGGGGACGTGACCTATCACAACACTAAACAGACAAGATGTGGGGACGTGAGCAATCACAACTTTTTAAATGACAAGGTGTATGTGGGGACGTGACCTATCACAACACTAAACAGACAAGATGTGGGGACGTGACCAATCACAACTTTCTAAATGACAAGGTGTATGTGGGGACGTGCCCTATCACAACACTAAGCAGAGAAGATGTGGGGACGTGACCAATCACAACTTTTTAAATGACAAGGTGTATGTGGGGACGTGACCTATCACAACACTAAGCAGAGAAGATGTGGGGACGTGACCAATCACAACTTTTTAAATGACAAGGTGTATGTGGGGACGTGACCTATCACAACACTACACAGAGAAGATGTGGGGACGTGACCAATCACAACTTTTTAAATGACAAGGTGTATGTGGGGACGTGACCTATCACAACACTAAACAGACAAGATGTGGGTATGTGGGGGCGTGACCTATCACAACACTAAACAGACAAGATGTGGGGACGTGACCAATCACAACTTTTTAAATGACAAGGTGTATATGGGGGCGTGACCTATCACAACACTAAACAGACAAGATGTGGGGACGTGACCAATCACAACTTTTTAAATGACAAGGTGTATGTGGGGACGTGACCTATCACAACACTAAACAGACAAGATGTGGGGACGTGACCAATCATAACTTTTTAAATGACAAGGTGTATGTGGGGACGTGACCTATCACAACACTAAACAGACAAGATGTGGGGACGTGACCAATCACAACTTTTAAAATGACTAGGTGTATGTGGGGACGTGACCTATCACAACACTAAACAGACAAGATGTGGGGACGTGACAAATCACAACTTTTAAAATGACTAGGTGTATGTGGGGACGTGACCTATCACAACACTAAACAGACAAGATGTGGGGACGTGAGCAATCACAACTTTTTAAATGACAAGGTGTATGTGGGGACGTGACCTATCACAACACTAAACAGACAAGATGTGGGGACGTGACCAATCACAACTTTCTAAATGACAAGGTGTATGTGGGGACGTGCCCTATCACAACACTAAGCAGAGAAGATGTGGGGACGTGACCAATCACAACTTTTTAAAAGACAAGGTGTATGTGGGGACGTGACCTATCACAACACTAAGCAGAGAAGATGTGGGGACGTGACCAATCACAACACTAAACAGATAAGATGTGGGGACGTGACCAATCACAACTTTTTAAATGACAAGGTGTATGTGGGGGCGTGACCTATCACAACACTAAACAGACAAGATGTGGGGACGTGAGCAATCACAACTTTTTAAATGACAAGGTGTTTGTGGGGACGTGACCTATCACAACACTAAACAGACAAGATGTGGGGACGTGACAAATCACAACTTTTAAAATGACAAGGTGTATGTGGGGACGTGACCTATCACAACACTAAACAGACAAGATGTGGGGACGTGACAAATCACAACTTTTAAAATGACTAGGTGTATGTGGGGACGTGACCTATCACAACACTAAACAGACAAGATGTGGGGACGTGAGCAATCACAACTTTTTAAATGGCAAGGTGTATGTGGGGGCGTGACCTATCACAACACTAAACAGACAAGATGTGGGGACGTGACCAATCACAACTTTTTAAATGACAAGGTGTATGTGGGGACGTGACCTATCACAACACTAAACAGACAAGATGTGGGGACATGACAAATCACAACTTTTAAAATGACTAGGTGTATGTGGGGACGTGACCTATCACAACACTAAACAGACAAGATGTGGGGACGTGACCAATCACAACTTTTTAAATGACAAGGTGTATGTGGGAACGTGACCTATCACAACAATAAACAGACAAGATGTGGGGACGTTACCAATCACAACTTTTTAAATGACAAGGTGTATGTGGGGACGTGACCAATAACAACACTAAACAGACAAAATGTGAGGACGTGACCAATCACAACTTTCTAAATGACAAGGTGTATGTGGGGATGTGACTCAAGATGTGGGGACGTGGCCAATCACAACTTTTTAAATGACAAGGTGTATGTGGGAACGTGACCTATCACAACACTAAACAGACAAGATGTGGGGACGTGACCAATCACAACTTTTTAAATGACAAGGTGTATGTGGGGGCGTGACCTATCACAACACTAAACAGACAAGATGTGGGGACGTGAGCAATCACAACTTTTTAAATGACAAGGTGTATGTGGGGACGTGACCTATCACAACACTAAACAGACAAGATGTGGGGACGTGACCAATCACAACTTTTTAAATGACAAGGTGTATGTGGGGACGTGACCTATCACAACACTAAACAGACAAGATGTGGGGACGTGACCAATCACAACTTTTTAAATGACAAGGTGTATGTGGGGACGTGACCTATCACAACACTAAACAGACAAGATATGGGGACGTGACCAATCACAACTTTTAAAATGACTAGGTGTATGTGGGGACGTGACCTATCACAACACTAAACAGACAAGATGTGGGGATGTGACAAATCACAACTTTTAAAATGACTAGGTGTATGTGGGGACGTGACCTATCACAACACTAAACAGACAAGATGTGGGGACGTGAGCAATCACAACTTTTTAAATGACAAGGTGTATGTGGGGACGTGACCTATCACAACACTAAACAGACAAGATGTGGGGACGTGACAAATCACAACCTTTAAAATGACTAGGTGTATGTGGGGACGTGACCTATCACAACACTAAACAGACAAGATGTGGGGACGTGAGCAATCACAACTTTGTAAATGACAAGGTGTATGTGGGGACGTGACCTATCACAACACTAAACAGACAAGATGTGGGGACGTGACCAATCACAACTTTCTAAATGACAAGGTGTATGTGGGGACGTGCCCTATCACAACACTAAGCAGAGAAGATGTGGGGACGTGACCAATCACAACTTTTTAAATGACAAGGTGTATGTGGGGACGTGACCTATCACAACACTAAGCAGAGAAGATGTGGGGACGTGACCAATCACAACTTTTTAAATGACAAGGTGTATGTGGGGACGTGACCTATCACAACACTACACAGAGAAGATGTGGGGACGTGACCAATCACAACTTTTATAATGACAAGGTGTATGTGGGGGCGTGACCTATCACAACACTAAACAGACAAGATGTGGGGACGTGACCAATCACAACTTTTTAAATGACAAGGTGTATGTGGGGGCGTGACCTATCACAACACTAAACAGATAAGATGTGGGGACGTGAGCAATCACAACTTTTTAAATGACAAGGTGTATGTGGGGACGTGACCTATCACAACACTAAACAGACAAGATGTGGGGACGTGACCAATCACAACTTTTTAAATGACAAGGTGTATGTGGGGACGTGACCTACCACAACACTAAACAGACAAGATGTGGGGACGTGACCAATCATAACTTTTTAAATGACAAGGTGTATGTGGGGACGTGACCTATCACAACACTAAACAGACAAGATATGGGGACGTGACCAATCACAACTTTTAAAATGACTAGGTGTATGTGGGGACGTGACCTATCACAACACTAAACAGACAAGATGTGGGGACGTGACAAATCACAACTTTTAAAATGACTAGGTGTATGTGGGGACGTGACCTATCACAACACTAAACAGACAAGATGTGGGGACGTGAGCAATCACAACTTTTTAAATGACAAGGTGTATGTGGGGACGTGACCTATCACAACACTAAACAGACAAGATGTGGGGACGTGACCAATCACAACTTTCTAAATGACAAGGTGTATGTGGGGACGTGCCCTATCACAACACTAAGCAGAGAAGATGTGGGGACGTGACCAATCACAACTTTTTAAATGACAAGGTGTATGTGGGGACGTGACCTATCACAACACTAAGCAGAGAAGATGTGGGGACGTGACCAATCACAACACTAAACAGATAAGATGTGGGGACGTGACCAATCACAACTTTTTAAATGACAAGGTGTATGTGGGGGCGTGACCTATCACAACACTAAACAGACAAGATGTGGGGACGTGAGCAATCACAACTTTTTAAATGACAAGGTGTATGTGGGGACGTGACCTATCACAACACTAAACAGACAAGATGTGGGGACGTGACAAATCACAACTTTTAAAATGACAAGGTGTATGTGGGGACGTGACCTATCACAACACTAAACAGACAAGATGTGGGGACGTGACAAATCACAACTTTTAAAATGACTAGGTGTATGTGGGGACGTGACCTATCACAACACTAAACAGACAAGATGTGGGGACGTGAGCAATCACAACTTTTTAAATGGCAAGGTGTATGTGGGGGCGTGACCTATCACAACACTAAACAGACAAGATGTGGGGACGTGACCAATCACAACTTTTTAAATGACAAGGTGTATGTGGGGACGTGACCTATCACAACACTAAACAGACAAGATGTGGGGACATGACAAATCACAACTTTTAAAATGACTAGGTGTATGTGGGGACGTGACCTATCACAACACTAAACAGACAAGATGTGGGGACGTGAGCAATCACAACTTTTTAAATGGCAAGGTGTATGTGGGGGCGTGACCTATCACAACACTAAACAGACAAGATGTGGGGACGTGACCAATCACAACTTTTTAAATGACAAGGTGTATGTGGGAACGTGACCTATCACAACAATAAACAGACAAGATGTGGGGACGTTACCAATCACAACTTTTTAAATGACAAGGTGTATGTGGGGACGTGACCAATAACAACACTAAACAGACAAAATGTGAGGACGTGACCAATCACAACTTTCTAAATGACAAGGTGTATGTGGGGATGTGACACAAGATGTGGGGACGTGGCCAATCACAACTTTTTAAATGACAAGGTGTATGTGGGAACGTGACCTATCACAACACTAAACAGACAAGATGTGGGGACGTGACCAATCACAACTTTTTAAATGACAAGGTGTATGTGGGGGCGTGACCTATCACAACACTAAACAGACAAGATGTGGGGACGTGAGCAATCACAACTTTTTAAATGACAAGGTGTATGTGGGGACGTGACCTATCACAACACTAAACAGACAAGATGTGGGGACGTGACCAATCACAACTTTTTAAATGACAAGGTGTATGTGGGGACGTGACCTATCACAACACTAAACAGACAAGATGTGGGGACGTGACCAATCACAACTTTTTAAATGACAAGGTGTATGTGGGGACGTGACCTATCACAAGACTAAACAGACAAGATGTGGGGACGTGACCAATCACAACTTTTAAAATGACTAGGTGTATGTGGGGACGTGACCTATCACAACACTAAACAGACAAGATGTGGGGACGTGACAAATCACAACTTTTAAAATGACTAGGTGTATGTGGGGACGTGACCTATCACAACACTAAACAGACAAGATGTGGGGACGTGAGCAATCACAACTTTTTAAATGACAAGGTGTATGTGGGGACGTGACCTATCACAACACTAAACAGACAAGATGTGGGGACGTGACCAATCACAACTTTCTAAATGACAAGGTGTATGTGGGGACGTGCCCTATCACAACACTAAGCAGAGAAGATGTGGGGACGTGACCAATCACAACTTTTTAAATGACAAGGTGTATGTGGGGACGTGACCTATCACAACACTAAGCAGAGAAGATGTGGGGACGTGACCAATCACAACTTTTTAAATGACAAGGTGTATGTGGGGACGTGACCTATCACAACACTACACAGAGAAGATGTGGGGACGTGACCAATTACAACTTTTATAATGACAAGGTGTATGTGGGGGCGTGACCTATCACAACACTAAACAGACAAGATGTGGGGACGTAACCAATCACAACTTTTTAAATGACAAGGTGTATGTGGGGGCGTGACCTATCACAACACTAAACAGACAAGATGTGGGGACGTGAGCAATCACAACTTTTTAAATGACAAGGTGTATGTGGGGACGTGACCTATGACAACACTAAACAGACAAGATGTGGGGACGTGACAAATCACAACTTTTAAAATGACAAGGTGTATGTGGGGACGTGACCTATCACAACATTAAACAGACAAGATGTGGGGACGTGACAAATCACAACTTTTAAAATGACAAGGTGTATGTGGGGACGTGACCTATCACAACACTAAACAGACAAGATGTGGGGACGTGACAAATCACAACTTTTAAAATGACAAGGTGTATGTGGGGACGTGACCTATCACAACACTAAACAGACAAGATGTGGGGACGTGACAAATCACAACTTTTAAAATGACTAGGTGTATGTGGGGACGTGACCTATCACAACACTAAACAGACAAGATGTGGGGACGTGAGCAATCACAACTTTTTAAATGACAAGGTGTATGTGGGGACGTGACCTATCACAACACTAAACAGACAAGATGTGGGGACGTGACCAATCACAACTTTTTAAATGACAAGGTGTATGTGGGAACGTGACCTATCACAACAATAAACAGACAAGATGTGGGGACGTTACCAATCACAACTTTTTAAATGACAAGGTGTATGTGGGGACGTGACCAATAACAACACTAAACAGACAAAATGTGAGGACGTGACCAATCACAACTTTCTAAATGACAAGGTGTATGTGGGGATGTGACACAAGATGTGGGGACGTGGCCAATCACAACTTTTTAAATGACAAGGTGTATGTGGGAACGTGACCTATCACAACACTAAACAGACAAGATGTGGGGACGTGACCAATCACAACTTTTTAAATGACAAGGTGTATGTGGGGGCGTGACCTATCACAACACTAAACAGACAAGATGTGGGGACGTGAGCAATCACAACTTTTTAAATGACAAGGTGTATGTGGGGACGTGACCTATCACAACACTAAACAGACAAGATGTGGGGACGTGACCAATCACAACTTTTTAAATGACAAGGTGTATGTGGGGACGTGACCTATCACAACACTAAACAGACAAGATGTGGGGACGTGACCAATCACAACTTTTTAAATGACAAGGTGTATGTGGGGACGTGACCTATCACAACACTAAACAGACAAGATGTGGGGACGTGACCAATCACAACTTTTAAAATGACTAGGTGTATGTGGGGACGTGACCTATCACAACACTAAACAGACAAGATGTGGGGACGTGACAAATCACAACTTTTAAAATGACTAGGTGTATGTGGGGACGTGACCTATCACAACACTAAACAGACAAGATGTGGGGACGTGAGCAATCACAACTTTTTAAATGACAAGGTGTATGTGGGGACGTGACCTATCACAACACTAAACAGACAAGATGTGGGGACGTGACCAATCACAACTTTTTAAATGACAAGGTGTATGTGGGGACGTGACCTATCACAACACTAAACAGACAAGATGTGGGGACGTGACCAATCACAACTTTTTAAATGACAAGGTGTATGTGGGGACGTGACCTATCACAACACTAAACAGACAAGATGTGGGGACGTGACCAATCACAACTTTTAAAATGACTAGGTGTATGTGGGGACGTGACCTATCACAACACTAAACAGACAAGATGTGGGGACGTGACAAATCACAACTTTTAAAATGACTAGGTGTATGTGGGGACGTGACCTATCACAACACTAAACAGACAAGATGTGGGGACGTGACCAATCACAACTTTTAAAATGACTAGGTGTATGTGGGGACGTGACCTATCACAACACTAAACAGACAAGATGTGGGGACGTGACAAATCACAACTTTTAAAATGACTAGGTGTATGTGGGGACGTGACCTATCACAACACTAAACAGACAAGATGTGGGGACGTGAGCAATCACAACTTTTTAAATGACAAGGTGTATGTGGGGACGTGACCTATCACAACACTAAACAGACAAGATGTGGGGACGTGACCAATCACAACTTTCTAAATGACAAGGTGTATGTGGGGACGTGCCCTATCACAACACTAAGCAGAGAAGATGTGGGGACGTGACCAATCACAACTTTTTAAATGACAAGGTGTATGTGGGGACGTGACCTATCACAACACTAAGCAGAGAAGATGTGGGGACGTGACCAATCACAACTTTTTAAATGACAAGGTGTATGTGGGGACGTGACCTATCACAACACTACACAGAGAAGATGTGGGGACGTGACCAATCACAACTTTTATAATGACATGGTGTATGTGGGGGCGTGACCTATCACAACACTAAACAGACAAGATGTGGGGACGTGACCAATCACAACTTTTTAAATGACAAGGTGTATGTGGGGGCGTGACCTATCACAACACTAAACAGACAAGATGTGGGGACGTGAGCAATCACAACTTTTTAAATGACAAGGTGTATGTGGGGACGTGACCTATCACAACACTAAACAGACAAGATGTGGGGACGTGACAAATCACAACTTTTAAAATGACAAGGTGTATGTGGGGACGTGACCTATCACAACACTAAACAGACAAGATGTGGGGACGTGACAAATCACAACTTTTAAAATGACTAGGTGTATGTGGGGACGTGACCTATCACAACACTAAACAGACAAGATGTGGGGACGTGAGCAATCACAACTTTTTAAATGGCAAGGTGTATGTGGGGGCGTGACCTATCACAACACTAAACAGACAAGATGTGGGGACGTGACCAATCACAACTTTTTAAATGACAAGGTGTATGTGGGGACGTGACCTATCACAACACTAAACAGACAAGATGTGGGGACATGACAAATCACAACTTTTAAAATGACTAGGTGTATGTGGGGACGTGACCTATCACAACACTAAACAGACAAGATGTGAGGACGTGAGCAATCACAACTTTTTAAATGGCAAGGTGTATGTGGGGACGTGCCCTATCACAACACTAAACAGACAAGATGTGGGGATGTGACCAATCACAACTTTTTAAATGACAAGGTGTATGTGGGGACGTGACCTATCACAACACTAAACAGACAAGATGTGGGGACGTGACCAATCACAACTTTTTAAATGACAAGGTGTATGTGGGGACGTGACCTATCACAACACTAAACAGACAAGATGTGGGGACGTGACCAATCACAACTTTTTAAATGACAAGGTGTATGTGGGGACGTGACCTATCACAACACTAAACAGACAAGATGTGGGGACGTGACCAATCACAACTTTTAAAATGACTAGGTGTATGTGGGGACGTGACCTATCACAACACTAAACAGACAAGATGTGGGGACGTGACAAATCACAACTTTTAAAATGACTAGGTGTATGTGGGGACGTGACCTATCACAACACTAAACAGACAAGATGTGGGGACGTGACCAATCACAACTTTTAAAATGACTAGGTGTATGTGGGGACGTGACCTATCACAACACTAAACAGACAAGATGTGGGGACGTGACAAATCACAACTTTTAAAATGACTAGGTGTATGTGGGGACGTGACCTATCACAACACTAAACAGACAAGATGTGGGGACGTGAGCAATCACAACTTTTTAAATGACAAGGTGTATGTGGGGACGTGACCTATCACAACACTAAACAGACAAGATGTGGGGACGTGAGCAATCACAACTTTCTAAATGACAAGGTGTATGTGGGGACGTGCCCTATCACAACACTAAGCAGAGAAGATGTGGGGACGTGACCAATCACAACTTTTTAAATGACAAGGTGTATGTGGGTACGTGACCTATCACAACACTAAGCAGAGAAGATGTGGGGACGTGACCAATCACAACTTTTTAAATGACAAGGTGTATGTGGGGACGTGACCTATCACAACACTACACAGAGAAGATGTGGGGACGTGACCAATCACAACTTTTATAATGACAAGGTGTATGTGGGGGCGTGACCTATCACAACACTAAACAGACAAGATGTGGGGACGTGACCAATCACAACTTTTTAAATGACAAGGTGTATGTGGGGGCGTGACCTATCACAACACTAAACAGACAAGATGTGGGGACGTGAGCAATCACAACTTTTTAAATGACAAGGTGTATGTGGGGACGTGACCTATCACAACACTAAACAGACAAGATGTGGGGACGTGACAAATCACAACTTTTAAAATGACAAGGTGTATGTGGGGACGTGACCTATCACAACACTAAACAGACAAGATGTGGGGACGTGACAAATCACAACTTTTAAAATGACTAGGTGTATGTGGGGACGTGACCTATCACAACACTAAACAGACAAGATGTGGGGACGTGAGCAATCACAACTTTTTAAATGGCAAGGTGTATGTGGGGGCGTGACCTATCACAACACTAAACAGACAAGATGTGGGGACGTGACCAATCACAACTTTTTAAATGACAAGGTGTATGTGGGGACGTGACCTATCACAACACTAAACAGACAAGATGTGGGGACATGACAAATCACAACTTTTAAAATGACTAGGTGTATGTGGGGACGTGACCTATCACAACACTAAACAGACAAGATGTGAGGACGTGAGCAATCACAACTTTTTAAATGGCAAGGTGTATGTGGGGGCGTGACCTATCACAACACTAAACAGACAAGATGTGGGGATGTGACCAATCACAACTTTTTAAATGACAAGGTGTATGTGGGAACGTGACCTATCACAACAATAAACAGACAAGATGTGGGGACGTTACCAATCACAACTTTTTAAATGACAAGGTGTATGTGGGGACGTGACCAATAACAACACTAAACAGACAAAATGTGAGGACGTGACCAATCACAACTTTCTAAATGACAAGGTGTATGTGGGGATGTGACACAAGATGTGGGGACGTGGCCAATCACAACTTTTTAAATGACAAGGTGTATGTGGGAACGTGACCTATCACAACACTAAACAGACAAGATGTGGGGACGTGACCAATCACAACTTTTTAAATGACAAGGTGTATGTGGGGGCGTGACCTATCACAACACTAAACAGACAAGATGTGGGGACGTGAGCAATCACAACTTTTTAAATGACAAGGTGTATGTGGGGACGTGACCTATCACAACACTAAACAGACAAGATGTGGGGACGTGACCAATCACAACTTTTTAAATGACAAGGTGTATGTGGGGACGTGACCTATCACAACACTAAACAGACAAGATGTGGGGACGTGACCAATCACAACTTTTTAAATGACAAGGTGTATGTGGGGACGTGACCTATCACAACACTAAACAGACAAGATGTGGGGACGTGACCAATCACAACTTTTTAAATGACAAGGTGTATGTGGGGACGTGACCTATCACAACACTAAACAGACAAGATGTGGTGACGTGACCAATCACAACTTTTTAAATGACAAGGTGTATGTGGGGACGTGACCTATCACAACACTAAACAGACAAGATATGGGGACGTGACCAATCACAACTTTTAAAATGACTAGGTGTATGTGGGGACGTGACCTATCACAACACTAAACAGACAAGATGTGGGGACGTGACAAATCACAACTTTTAAAATGACTAGGTGTATGTGGGAACGTGACCTATCACAACACTAAACAGACAAGATGTGGGGAGGTGACCAATCACAACTTTGTAAATGACAAGGTGTATGTGGGGACGTGACCTATCACACCACTAAACAGACAAAATGTGGGGACGTGACCAATCACAACTTTGTAAATGACAAGGTGTATGTGGGAACGTGACCTATCACAACACTAAACAGGCAAGATGTGGGGAGGTGACCAATCACAACTTTGTAAATGACAAGGTGTATGTGGGGACGTGACCTATCACAACACTAAACAGACAAAATGTGGGGACGTGACCTATCACAACTTTTTAAATGACAAGGTGTATGTGGGAACGTGACCTATCACAACACTAAACAGACAAGATGTGGGGAGGTGACCAATCACAACTTTGTAAATGACAAGGTGTATGTGGGGACGTGACCTATCACAACACTAAACAGACAAAATGTGGGGACGTGACCAATCACAACTTTTTAAATGACAAGGTGTATGTGGGGGCGTGACCTATCACAACACTAAACAGACAAGATGTGGGGACGTGACCAATCACAACTTTTTAAATGACAAGGTGTATGTGGGGACGTGACCTATCACAACACTAAACAGACAAGATGTGGGGACGTGACAAATCACAACTTTTAAAATGACAAGGTGTATGTGGGGACGTGACCTATCACAACACTAAACAGACAAGATGTGGGGACGTGACAAATCACAACTTTTAAAATGACTAGGTGTATGTGGGGACGTGACCTATCACAACACTAAACAGACAAGATGTGGGGACGTGAGCAATCACAACTTTTTAAATGGCAAGGTGTATGTGGGGGCGTGACCTATCACAACACTAAACAGACAAGATGTGGGGACGTGACCAATCACAACTTTTTAAATGACAAGGTGTATGTGGGGACGTGACCTATCACAACACTAAACAGACAAGATGTGGGGACATGACAAATCACAACTTTTAAAATGACTAGGTGTATGTGGGGACGTGACCTATCACAACACTAAACAGACAAGATGTGAGGACGTGAGCAATCACAACTTTTTAAATGGCAAGGTGTATGTGGGGGCGTGACCTATCACAACACTAAACAGACAAGATGTGGGGATGTGACCAATCACAACTTTTTAAATGACAAGGTGTATGTGGGAACGTGACCTATCACAACAATAAACAGACAAGATGTGGGGACGTTACCAATCACAACTTTTTAAATGACAAGGTGTATGTGGGGACGTGACCAATAACAACACTAAACAGACAAAATGTGAGGACGTGACCAATCACAACTTTCTAAATGACAAGGTGTATGTGGGGATGTGACACAAGATGTGGGGACGTGGCCAATCACAACTTTTTAAATGACAAGGTGTATGTGGGAACGTGACCTATCACAACACTAAACAGACAAGATGTGGGGACGTGACCAATCACAACTTTTTAAATGACAAGGTGTATGTGGGGGCGTGACCTATCACAACACTAAACAGACAAGATATGGGGACGTGAGCAATCACAACTTTTTAAATGACAAGGTGTATGTGGGGACGTGACCTATCACAACACTAAACAGACAAGATGTGGGGACGTGACCAATCACAACTTTTTAAATGACAAGGTGTATGTGGGGACGTGACCTATCACAACACTAAACAGACAAGATGTGGGGACGTGACCAATCACAACTTTTTAAATGACAAGGTGTATGTGGGGACGTGACCTATCACAACACTAAACAGACAAGATGTGGGGACGTGACCAATCACAACTTTTTAAATGACAAGGTGTATGTGGGGACGTGACCTATCACAACACTAAACAGACAAGATGTGGGGACGTGACCAATCACAACTTTTTAAATGACAAGGTGTATGTGGGGACGTGACCTATCACAACACTAAACAGACAAGATATGGGGACGTGACCAATCACAACTTTTAAAATGACTAGGTGTATGTGGGGACGTGACCTATCACAACACTAAACAGACAAGATGTGGGGACGTGACAAATCACAACTTTTAAAATGACTAGGTGTATGTGGGAACGTGACCTATCACAACACTAAACAGACAAGATGTGGGGAGGTGACCAATCACAACTTTGTAAATGACAAGGTGTATGTGGGGACGTGACCTATCACACCACTAAACAGACAAAATGTGGGGACGTGACCAATCACAACTTTGTAAATGACAAGGTGTATGTGGGAACGTGACCTATCACAACACTAAACAGACAAGATGTGGGGAGGTGACCAATCACAACTTTGTAAATGACAAGGTGTATGTGGGGACGTGACCTATCACAACACTAAACAGACAAAATGTGGGGACGTGACCTATCACAACTTTTTAAATGACAAGGTGTATGTGGGAACGTGACCTATCACAACACTAAACAGACAAGATGTGGGGAGGTGACCAATCACAACTTTGTAAATGACAAGGTGTATGTGGGGACGTGACCTATCACAACACTAAACAGACAAAATGTGGGGACGTGACCAATCACAACTTTTTAAATGACAAGGTGTATGTGGGGGCGTGACCTATCACAACACTAAACAGACAAGATGTGGGGACGTGACCAATCACAACTTTTTAAATGACAAGGTGTATGTGGGGACGTGACCTATCACAACACTAAACAGACAAGATGTGGGGACGTGACAAATCACAACTTTTAAAATGACTAGGTGTATGTGGGGACGTGACCTATCACAACACTAAACAGCAAGATGTGGGGACGTGACCAATCACAACTTTTTAAATGACAAGGTGTACGTGGGGACGTGGCCTATCACAACACTAAACAGACAAGATGTGGGGACGTGACCAATCACAACTTTTTAAATGACAAGGTGTATGTGGGGACGTGACCTATCACAACACTAAACAGACAAGATGTGGGGACGTGACCAATCACAACTTTTTAAATGACAAGGTGTATGTGGGAACGTGACCTATCACAACACTAAACAGACAAGATGTGGGGAGGTGACCAATCACAACTTTGTAAATGACAAGGTGTATGTGGGAACGTGACCTATCACAACACTAAACAGACAAGATGTGGGGACGTGACAAATCACAACTTTTAAAATGACTAGGTGTATGTGGGGACGTGACCTATCACAACACTAAACAGCAAGATGTGGGGACGTGACCAATCACAACTTTTTAAATGACAAGGTGTATGTGGGGACGTGGCCTATCACAACACTAAACAGACAAGATGTGGGGACGTGACCAATCACAACTTTTTAAATGACAAGGTGTATGTGGGGACGTGACCTATCACAACACTAAACAGACAAGATGTGGGGACGTGACCAATCACAACTTTTTAAATGACAAGGTGTATGTGGGAACGTGACCTATCACAACACTAAACAGACGAGATGTGGGGAGGTGACCAATCACAACTTTGTAAATGACAAGGTGTATGTGGGAACGTGACCTATCACAACACTAAACAGACAAGATGTGGGGACGTGACAAATCACAACTTTTAAAATGACTAGGTGTATGTGGGGACGTGACCTATCACAACACTAAACAGCAAGATGTGGGGACGTGACCAATCACAACTTTTTAAATGACAAGGTGTATGTGGGGACGTGAGCTATCACAACACTAAACAGACAAGATGTGGGGACGTGAGCAATCACAACTTTTTAAATGACAAGGTGTATGTGGGGACGTGACCTATCACAACACTAAACAGACAAGATGTGAGGACGTGAGCAATCACAACTTTTTAAATGGCAAGGTGTATGTGGGGGCGTGACCTATCACAACACTAAACAGACAAGATGTGGGGATGTGACCAATCACAACTTTTTAAATGACAAGGTGTATGTGGGAACGTGACCTATCACAACAATAAACAGACAAGATGTGGGGGCGTTACCAATCACAACTTTTTAAATGACAAGGTGTATGTGGGGACGTGACCAATAACAACACTAAACAGACAAAATGTGAGGACGTGACCAATCACAACTTTCTAAATGACAAGGTGTATGTGGGGATGTGACACAAGATGTGGGGACGTGGCCAATCACAACTTTTTAAATGACAAGGTGTATGTGGGAACGTGACCTATCACAACACTAAACAGACAAGATGTGGGGACGTGACCAATCACAACTTTTTAAATGACAAGGTGTATGTGGGGGCGTGACCTATCACAACACTAAACAGACAAGATGTGGGGACGTGAGCAATCACAACTTTTTAAATGACAAGGTGTATGTGGGGACGTGACCTATCACAACACTAAACAGACAAGATGTGGGGACGTGACCAATCACAACTTTTTAAATGACAAGGTGTATGTGGGGACGTGACCTATCACAACACTAAACAGACAAGATGTGGGGACGTGACCAATCACAACTTTTTAAATGACAAGGTGTATGTGGGGACGTGACCTATCACAACACTAAACAGACAAGATGTGGGGACGTGACCAATCACAACTTTTTAAATGACAAGGTGTATGTGGGGACGTGACCTATCACAACACTAAACAGACAAGATGTGGGGACGTGACCAATCACAACTTTTTAAATGACAAGGTGTATGTGGGGACGTGACCTATCACAACACTAAACAGACAAGATATGGGGACGTGACCAATCACAACTTTTAAAATGACAAGGTGTATGTGGGGACGTGACCTATCACAACACTAAACAGACAAGATGTGGGGACGTGACAAATCACAACTTTTAAAATGACTAGGTGTATGTGGGAACGTGACCTATCACAACACTAAACAGACAAGATGTGGGGAGGTGACCAATCACAACTTTGTAAATGACAAGGTGTATGTGGGGACGTGACCTATCACACCACTAAACAGACAAAATGTGGGGACGTGACCAATCACAACTTTGTAAATGACAAGGTGTATGTGGGAACGTGACCTATCACAACACTAAACAGACAAGATGTGGGGAGGTGACCAATCACAACTTTGTAAATGACAAGGTGTATGTGGGGACGTGACCTATCACAACACTAAACAGACAAGATGTGGGGAGGTGACCAATCACAACTTTGTAAATGACAAGGTGTATGTGGGGACGTGACCTATCACAACACTAAACAGACAAAATGTGGGGACGTGACCAATCACAACTTTTTAAATGACAAGGTGTATGTGGGGGCGTGACCTATCACAACACTAAACAGACAAAATGTGGGGACGTGACCAATCACAACTTTTTAAATGACAAGGTGTATGTGGGGGCGTGACCTATCACAACACTAAACAGACAAGATGTGGGGACGTGACCAATCACAACTTTTTAAATGACAAGGTGTATGTGGGGACGTGACCTATCACAACACTAAACAGACAAGATGTGGGGACGTGACAAATCACAACTTTTAAAATGACTAGGTGTATGTGGGGACGTGACCTATCACAACACTAAACAGCAAGATGTGGGGACGTGACCAATCACAACTTTTTAAATGACAAGGTGTATGTGGGGACGTGGCCTATCACAACACTAAACAGACAAGATGTGGGGACGTGACCAATCACAACTTTTTAAATGACAAGGTGTATGTGGGGACGTGACCTATCACAACACTAAACAGACAAGATGTGGGGACGTGACCAATCACAACTTTTTAAATGACAAGGTGTATGTGGGAACGTGACCTATCACAACACTAAACAGACAAGATGTGGGGAGGTGACCAATCACAACTTTGTAAATGACAAGGTGTATGTGGGAACGTGACCTATCACAACACTAAACAGACAAGATGTGGGGACGTGACAAATCACAACTTTTAAAATGACTAGGTGTATGTGGGGACGTGACCTATCACAACACTAAACAGCAAGATGTGGGGACGTGACCAATCACAACTTTTTAAATGACAAGGTGTATGTGGGGACGTGGCCTATCACAACACTAAACAGACAAGATGTGGGGACGTGACCAATCACAACTTTTTAAATGACAAGGTGTATGTGGGGACGTGACCTATCACAACACTAAACAGACAAGATGTGGGGACGTGACCAATCACAACTTTTTAAATGACAAGGTGTATGTGGGAACGTGACCTATCACAACACTAAACAGACGAGATGTGGGGAGGTGACCAATCACAACTTTGTAAATGACAAGGTGTATGTGGGAACGTGACCTATCACAACACTAAACAGACAAGATGTGGGGACGTGACAAATCACAACTTTTAAAATGACTAGGTGTATGTGGGGACGTGACCTATCACAACACTAAACAGCAAGATGTGGGGACGTGACCAATCACAACTTTTTAAATGACAAGGTGTATGTGGGGACGTGAGCTATCACAACACTAAACAGACAAGATGTGGGGACGTGAGCAATCACAACTTTTTAAATGACAAGGTGTATGTGGGGACGTGACCTATCACAACACTAAACAGACAAGATGTGGGGACGTGAGCAATCACAACTTTTTAAATGACAAGGTGTATGTGGGGACGTGACCTATCACAACACTAAACAGACAAAATGTGGGGACGTGACCAATCACAAGATGTGGGGACGTGACCAATCACAACTTTCTAAATGACAAGGTGTATGTGGGAACGTGACCTATCACAACACTAAACAGACAAGATGTGGGGACGTGACCAATCACAACTTTTTAAATGACAAGGTGTATGTGGGGACGTGACCTATCACAACACTAAACAGACAAGATGTGGGGACGTGACCAATCACAACTTTTTAAATGACAAGGTGTATGTGGGAACGTGACCTATCACAACACTAAACAGACAAGATGTGCGGACGTGACCAATCACAACTTTTTAAATGACAAGGTGTATGTGGGGACGTGACCTATCACAACACTAAACAGACAAGATGTGGGGACGTGACCAATCACAACTTTTTAAATGACAAGGTGTATGTGGGGATGTAACCTATCACAACACTAAACAGACCAAATGTGGGGACGTGACCAATCACAACTTTCTAAATGACAAGGTGTATGTGGGGACGTGACCTATCACAACACTAAACAGACAAAATGTGGGGACGTGACCAATCACAACTTTCTAAATGACAAGGTGTATGTGGGGACGTGACCTATCACAACACTAAACAGACAAGATGTGGGGACGTGACAAATCACAACTTTTAAAATGACAAGGTGTATGTGGGGACGTGACCTATCACAACACTAAACAGACAAGATGTGGGGACGTGACAAATCACAACTTTTAAAATGACTAGGTGTATGTGGGGACGTGACCCATCACAACACTAAACAGACAAGATGTGGGGACGTGAGCAATCACAACTTTTTAAATGGCAAGGTGTATGTGGGGGGGTGACCTATCACAACACTAAACAGACAAGATGTGGGGACGTGACCAATCACAACTTTTTAAATGACAAGGTGTATGTGGGAACGTGACATATCACAACACTAAACAGACAAGATGTGGGGACGTGACCAATCACAACTTTTGAAATGACAAGGTGTATGTGGGGACGTGACCAATAACAACACTAAACAGACAAAATGTGAGGACGTGACCAATCACAACTTTCTAAATGACAAGGTGTATGTGGGGACGTGACACAAGATGTGGGGACGTGGCCAATCACAACTTTTTAAATGACAAGGTGTATGTGGGAACGTGACCTATCACAACACTAAACAGACAAGATGTGCGGACGTGACCAATCACAACTTTTTAAATGACAAGGTGTATGTGGGGACGTGACCTATCACAACACTAAACAGACAAGATGTGGGGAGGTGACCAATCATAACTTTGGAAATGACAAGGTGTATGTGGGGACGTGACCTATCACAACACTAAAAAGACAAAATGTGAGGACGTGACCAATCACAACTTTCTAAATGACAAGGTGTATGTGGGGACGTGACCTATCACAACACTAAACAGACAAGATGTGGGGACGTGAGCAATCACAACTTTTTAAATGACAAGGTGTATGTGGGGACGTGACCTATCACAACACTAAACAGACAAGATGTGGGGACGTGACCAATCACAACTTTTTAAATGACAAGGTGTATGTGGGAACGTGACCTATCACAACAATAAACAGACAAGATGTGGGGACGTTACCAATCACAACTTTTTAAATGACAAGGTGTATGTTGGGACGTGACCAATAACAACACTAAACAGACAAAATGTGAGGACGTGACCAATCACAACTTTCTAAATGACAAGGTGTATGTGGGGATGTGACACAAGATGTGGGGACGTGGCCAATCACAACTTTTTAAATGACAAGGTGTATGTGGGAACGTGACCTATCACAACACTAAACAGACAAGATGTGGGGACGTGACCAATCACAACTTTTTAAATGACAAGGTGTATGTGGGGGCGTGACCTATCACAACACTAAACAGACAAGATGTGGGGACGTGAGCAATCACAACTTTTTAAATGACAAGGTGTATGTGGGAACGTGACCTATCACAACACTAAACAGACGAGATGTGGGGAGGTGACCAATCACAACTTTGTAAATGACAAGGTGTATGTGGGAACGTGACCTATCACAACACTAAACAGACAAGATGTGGGGACGTGACAAATCACAACTTTTAAAATGATTAGGTGTATGTGGGGACGTGACCTATCACAACACTAAACAGCAAGATGTGGGGACGTGACCAATCACAACTTTTTAAATGACAAGGTGTATGTGGGGACGTGAGCTATCACAACACTAAACAGACAAGATGTGGGGACGTGAGCAATCACAACTTTTTAAATGACAAGGTGTATGTGGGGACGTGACCTATCACAACACTAAACAGACAAGATGTGGGGACGTGAGCAATCACAACGTTTTAAATGACAAGGTGTATGTGGGGACGTGACCTATCACAACACTAAACAGACAAAATGTGGGGACGTGACCAATCACAAGATGTGGGGACGTGACCAATCACAACTTTCTAAATGACAAGGTGTATGTGGGAACGTGACCTATCACAACACTAAACAGACAAGATGTGGGGACGTGACCAATCACAACTTTTTAAATGACAAGGTGTATGTGGGGACGTGACCTATCACAACACTAAACAGACAAGATGTGGGGACGTGACCAATCACAACTTTTTAAATGACAAGGTGTATGTGGGCACGTGACCTATCACAACACTAAACAGACAAGATGTGCGGACGTGACCAATCACAACTTTTTAAATGACAAGGTGTATGTGGGGACGTGACCTATCACAACACTAAACAGACAAGATGTGGGGACGTGACCAATCACAACTTTTTAAATGACAAGGTGTATGTGGGGATGTAACCTATTACAACACTAAACAGACCAAATGTGGGGACGTGACCAATCACAACTTTCTAAATGACAAGGTGTATGTGGGGACGTGACCTATCACAACACTAAACAGACAAAATGTGGGGACGTGACCAATCACAACTTTCTAAATGACAAGGTGTATGTGGGGACGTGACCTATCACAACACTAAACAGACAAGATGTGGGGACGTGACAAATCACAACTTTTAAAATGACAAGGTGTATGTGGGGACGTGACCTATCACAACACTAAACAGACAAGATGTGGGGACGTGACAAATCACAACTTTTAAAATGACTAGGTGTATGTGGGGACGTGACCCATCACAACACTAAACAGACAAGATGTGGGGACGTGAGCAATCACAACTTTTTAAATGGCAAGGTGTATGTGGGGGGGTGACCTATCACAACACTAAACAGACAAGATGTGGGGACGTGACCAATCACAACTTTTTAAATGACAAGGTGTATGTGGGAACGTGACATATCACAACACTAAACAGACAAGATGTGGGGACGTGACCAATCACAACTTTTGAAATGACAAGGTGTATGTGGGGACGTGACCAATAACAACACTAAACAGACAAAATGTGAGGACGTGACCAATCACAACTTTCTAAATGACAAGGTGTATGTGGGGACGTGACACAAGATGTGGGGACGTGGCCAATCACAACTTTTTAAATGACAAGGTGTATGTGGGAACGTGACCTATCACAACACTAAACAGACAAGATGTGCGGACGTGACCAATCACAACTTTTTAAATGACAAGGTGTATGTGGGGACGTGACCTATCACAACACTAAACAGACAAGATGTGGGGAGGTGACCAATCATAACTTTGGAAATGACAAGGTGTATGTGGGGACGTGACCTATCACAACACTAAAAAGACAAAATGTGAGGACGTGACCAATCACAACTTTCTAAATGACAAGGTGTATGTGGGGACGTGACCTATCACAACACTAAACAGACAAGATGTGGGGACGTGACAAATCATAACTTTTAAAATGACTAGGTGTATGTGGGGACGTAACCTATCACAACACTAAACAGACAAGATGTGGGGACGTGAGCAATCACAACTTTTTAAATGACAAGGTGTATGTGGGGACGTGACCTATCACAACACTAAACAGCAAGATGTGGGGACGTGACAAATCACAACTTTTAAAATGACAAGGTGTATGTGGGGACGTGACCTATCACAACACTAAACAGACAAGATGTGGGGACGTGACAAATCACAACTTTTAAAATGACTAGGTGTATGTGGGGACGTGACCTATCACAACACTAAACAGACAAGATGTGGGGACGTGAGCAATCACAACTTTTTAAATGACAAGGTGTATGTGGGGACGTGACCTATCACAACACTAAACAGACAAGATGTGGGGACGTGACCAATCACAACTTTTTAAATGACAAGGTGTATGTGGGAACGTGACCTATCACAACAATAAACAGACAAGATGTGGGGACGTTACCAATCACAACTTTTTAAATGACAAGGTGTATGTGGGGACATGACCAATAACAACACTAAACAGACAAAATGTGAGGACGTGACCAATCACAACTTTCTAAATGACAAGGTGTATGTGGGGATGTGACACAAGATGTGGGGACGTGGCCAATCACAACTTTTTAAATGACAAGGTGTATGTGGGAACGTGACCTATCACAACACTAAACAGACAAGATGTGGGGACGTGACCAATCACAACTTTTTAAATGACAAGGTGTATGTGGGGGCGTGACCTATCACAACACTAAACAGACAAGATGTGGGGACGTGAGCAATCACAACTTTTTAAATGACAAGGTGTATGTGGGGACGTGACCTATCACTACACTAAACAGACAAGATGTGGGGATGTGACCAATCACAACTTTTTAAATGACAAGGTGTATGTGGGGACGTGACCTATCACAACACTAAACAGACAAGATGTGGGGACGTGACCAATCACAACTTTTTAAATGACAAGGTGTATGTGGGGACGTGACCTATCACAACACTAAACAGACAAGATGTGGGGACGTGACCAATCACAACTTTTAAAATGACTAGGTGTATGTGGGGACGTGACCTATCACAACACTAAACAGACAAGATGTGGGGACGTGACAAATCACAACTTTTAAAATGACAAGGTGTATGTGGGGACGTGACCTATCACAACACTAAACAGACAAGATGTGGGGACGTGACAAATCACAACTTTTAAAATGACTAGGTGTATGTGGGGACGTGACCCATCACAACACTAAACAGACAAGATGTGGGGACGTGAGCAATCACAACTTTTTAAATGGCAAGGTGTATGTGGGGGGGTGACCTATCACAACACTAAACAGACAAGATGTGGGGACGTGACCAATCACAACTTTTTAAATGACAAGGTGTATGTGGGAACGTGACATATCACAACACTAAACAGACAAGATGTGGGGACGTGACCAATCACAACTTTTGAAATGACAAGGTGTATGTGGGGACGTGACCAATAACAACACTAAACAGACAAAATGTGAGGACGTGACCAATCACAACTTTCTAAATGACAAGGTGTATGTGGGGACGTGACACAAGATGTGGGGACGTGGCCAATCACAACTTTTTAAATGACAAGGTGTATGTGGGAACGTGACCTATCACAACACTAAACAGACAAGATGTGCGGACGTGACCAATCACAACTTTTTAAATGACAAGGTGTATGTGGGGACGTGACCTATCACAACACTAAACAGACAAGATGTGGGGAGGTGACCAATCATAACTTTGGAAATGACAAGGTGTATGTGGGGACGTGACCTATCACAACACTAAAAAGACAAAATGTGAGGACGTGACCAATCACAACTTTCTAAATGACAAGGTGTATGTGGGGACGTGACCTATCACAACACTAAACAGACAAGATGTGGGGACGTGACAAATCATAACTTTTAAAATGACTAGGTGTATGTGGGGACGTAACCTATCACAACACTAAACAGACAAGATGTGGGGACGTGAGCAATCACAACTTTTTAAATGACAAGGTGTATGTGGGAACGTGACCTATCACAACACTAAACAGACAAGATGTGCGGACGTGACCAATCACAACTTTTTAAATGACAAGGTGTATGTGGGGACGTGACCTATCACAACACTAAACAGACAAGATGTGGGGACGTGACCAATCACAACTTTTTAAATGACAAGGTGTATGTGGGGATGTAACCTATCACAACACTAAACAGACCAAATGTGGGGACGTGACCAATCACAACTTTCTAAATGACAAGGTGTATGTGGGGACGTGACCTATCACAACACTAAACAGACAAAATGTGGGGACGTGACCAATCACAACTTTCTAAATGACAAGGTGTATGTGGGGACGTGACCTATCACAACACTAAACAGACAAGATGTGGGGACGTGACAAATCACAACTTTTAAAATGACAAGGTGTATGTGGGGACGTGACCTATCACAACACTAAACAGACAAGATGTGGGGACGTGACAAATCACAACTTTTAAAATGACTAGGTGTATGTGGGGACGTGACCCATCACAACACTAAACAGACAAGATGTGGGGACGTGAGCAATCACAACTTTTTAAATGGCAAGGTGTATGTGGGGGGGTGACCTATCACAACACTAAACAGACAAGATGTGGGGACGTGACCAATCACAACTTTTTAAATGACAAGGTGTATGTGGGAACGTGACATATCACAACACTAAACAGACAAGATGTGGGGACGTGACCAATCACAACTTTTGAAATGACAAGGTGTATGTGGGGACGTGACCAATAACAACACTAAACAGACAAAATGTGAGGACGTGACCAATCACAACTTTCTAAATGACAAGGTGTATGTGGGGACGTGACACAAGATGTGGGGACGTGGCCAATCACAACTTTTTAAATGACAAGGTGTATGTGGGAACGTGACCTATCACAACACTAAACAGACAAGATGTGCGGACGTGACCAATCACAACTTTTTAAATGACAAGGTGTATGTGGGGACGTGACCTATCACAACACTAAACAGACAAGATGTGGGGAGGTGACCAATCATAACTTTGGAAATGACAAGGTGTATGTGGGGACGTGACCTATCACAACACTAAAAAGACAAAATGTGAGGACGTGACCAATCACAACTTTCTAAATGACAAGGTGTATGTGGGGACGTGACCTATCACAACACTAAACAGACAAGATGTGGGGACGTGACAAATCATAACTTTTAAAATGACTAGGTGTATGTGGGGACGTAACCTATCACAACACTAAACAGACAAGATGTGGGGACGTGAGCAATCACAACTTTTTAAATGACAAGGTGTATGTGGGGACGTGACCTATCACAACACTAAACAGCAAGATGTGGGGACGTGACAAATCACAACTTTTAAAATGACAAGGTGTATGTGGGGACGTGACCTATCACAACACTAAACAGACAAGATGTGGGGACGTGACAAATCACAACTTTTAAAATGACTAGGTGTATGTGGGGACGTGACCTATCACAACACTAAACAGACAAGATGTGGGGACGTGAGCAATCACAACTTTTTAAATGACAAGGTGTATGTGGGGACGTGACCTATCACAACACTAAACAGACAAGATGTGGGGACGTGACCAATCACAACTTTTTAAATGACAAGGTGTATGTGGGAACGTGACCTATCACAACAATAAACAGACAAGATGTGGGGACGTTACCAATCACAACTTTTTAAATGACAAGGTGTATGTGGGGACATGACCAATAACAACACTAAACAGACAAAATGTGAGGACGTGACCAATCACAACTTTCTAAATGACAAGGTGTATGTGGGGATGTGACACAAGATGTGGGGACGTGGCCAATCACAACTTTTTAAATGACAAGGTGTATGTGGGAACGTGACCTATCACAACACTAAACAGACAAGATGTGGGGACGTGACCAATCACAACTTTTTAAATGACAAGGTGTATGTGGGGGCGTGACCTATCACAACACTAAACAGACAAGATGTGGGGACGTGAGCAATCACAACTTTTTAAATGACAAGGTGTATGTGGTGACGTGACCTATCACTACACTAAACAGACAAGATGTGGGGATGTGACCAATCACAACTTTTTAAATGACAAGGTGTATGTGGGGACGTGACCTATCACAACACTAAACAGACAAGATGTGGGGACGTGACCAATCACAACTTTTTAAATGACAAGGTGTATGTGGGGACGTGACCTATCACAACACTAAACAGACAAGATGTGGGGACGTGACCAATCACAACTTTTAAAATGACTAGGTGTATGTGGGGACGTGACCTATCACAACACTAAACAGACAAGATGTGGGGACGTGACAAATCACAACTTTTAAAATGACTAGGTGTATGTGGGGACGTGACCTATCACAACACTAAACAGACAAGATGTGGGGACGTGAGCAATCACAACTTTTTAAATGACAAGGTGTATGTGGGGACGTGACCTATCACAACACTAAACAGACAAGATGTGGGGACGTGACCAATCACAACTTTCTAAATGACAAGGTGTATGTGGGGACGTGCCCTATCACAACACTAAGCAGAGAAGATGTGGGGACGTGACCAATCACAACTTTTTAAATGACAAGGTGTATGTGGGGACGTGACCTATCACAACACTAAGCAGAGAAGATGTGGGGACGTGACCAATCACAACTTTTTAAATGACAAGGTGTATGTGGGGACGTGACCTATCACAACACTACACAGAGAAGATGTGGGGACGTGACCAATCACAACTTTTATAATGACAAGGTGTATGTGGGGGCGTGACCTATCACAACACTAAACAGACAAGATGTGGGGACGTGACCAATCACAACTTTTTAAATGACAAGGTGTATGTGGGGGCGTGACCTATCACAACACTAAACAGACAAGATGTGGGGACGTGAGCAATCACAACTTTTTAAATGACAAGGTGTATGTGGGGACGTGACCTATCACAACACTAAACAGACAAGATGTGGGGACGTGACAAATCACAACTTTTAAAATGACAAGGTGTATGTGGGGACGTGACCTATCACAACACTAAACAGACAAGATGTGGGGACGTGACAAATCACAACTTTTAAAATGACTAGGTGTATGTGGGGACGTGACCTATCACAACACTAAACAGACAAGATGTGGGGACGTGAGCAATCACAACTTTTTAAATGGCAAGGTGTATGTGGGGGCGTGACCTATCACAACACTAAACAGACAAGATGTGGGGACGTGACCAATCACAACTTTTTAAATGACAAGGTGTATGTGGGGACGTGACCTATCACAACACTAAACAGACAAGATGTGGGGACATGACAAATCACAACTTTTAAAATGACTAGGTGTATGTGGGGACGTGACCTATCACAACACTAAACAGACAAGATGTGAGGACGTGAGCAATCACAACTTTTTAAATGGCAAGGTGTATGTGGGGGCGTGACCTATCACAACACTAAACAGACAAGATGTGGGGATGTGACCAATCACAACTTTTTAAATGACAAGGTGTATGTGGGAACGTGACCTATCACAACAATAAACAGACAAGATGTGGGGACGTTACCAATCACAACTTTTTAAATGACAAGGTGTATGTGGGGACGTGACCAATAACAACACTAAACAGACAAAATGTGAGGACGTGACCAATCACAACTTTCTAAATGACAAGGTGTATGTGGGGATGTGACACAAGATGTGGGGACGTGGCCAATCACAACTTTTTAAATGACAAGGTGTATGTGGGAACGTGACCTATCACAACACTAAACAGACAAGATGTGGGGACGTGACCAATCACAACTTTTTAAATGACAAGGTGTATGTGGGGGCGTGACCTATCACAACACTAAACAGACAAGATGTGGGGACGTGAGCAATCACAACTTTTTAAATGACAAGGTGTATGTGGGGACGTGACCTATCACAACACTAAACAGACAAGATGTGGGGACGTGACCAATCACAACTTTTTAAATGACAAGGTGTATGTGGGGACGTGACCTATCACAACACTAAACAGACAAGATGTGGGGACGTGACCAATCACAACTTTTTAAATGACAAGGTGTATGTGGGGACGTGACCTATCACAACACTAAACAGACAAGATATGGGGACGTGACCAATCACAACTTTTAAAATGACTAGGTGTATGTGGGGACGTGACCTATCACAACACTAAACAGACAAGATGTGGGGACGTGACAAATCACAACTTTTAAAATGACTAGGTGTATGTGGGAACGTGACCTATCACAACACTAAACAGACAAGATGTGGGGAGGTGACCAATCACAACTTTGTAAATGACAAGGTGTATGTGGGGACGTGACCTATCACAACACTAAACAGACAAAATGTGGGGACGTGACCAATCACAACTTTGTAAATGACAAGGTGTATGTGGTAACGTGACCTATCACAACACTAAACAGACAAGATGTGGGGAGGTGACCAATCACAACTTTGTAAATGACAAGGTGTATGTGGGGACGTGACCTATCACAACACTAAACAGACAAAATGTGGGGACGTGACCTATCACAACTTTTTAAATGACAAGGTGTATGTGGGAACGTGACCTATCACAACACTAAACAGACAAGATGTGGGGAGGTGACCAATCACAACTTTGTAAATGACAAGGTGTATGTGGGAACGTGACCTATCACAACACTAAACAGCAAGATGTGGGGACGTGACCAATCACAACTTTTTAAATGACAAGGTGTATGTGGGGACGTGGCCTATCACAACACTAAACAGACAAGATGTGGGGACGTGACCAATCACAACTTTTTAAATGACAAGGTGTATGTGGGGACGTGACCTATCACAACACTAAACAGACAAGATGTGGGGACGTGACCAATCACAACTTTTTAAATGACAAGGTGTATGTGGGAACGTGACCTATCACAACACTAAACAGACAAGATGTGGGGAGGTGACCAATCACAACTTTGTAAATGACAAGGTGTATGTGGGAACGTGACCTATCACAACACTAAACAGACAAGATGTGGGGACGTGACAAATCACAACTTTTAAAATGACTAGGTGTATGTGGGGACGTGACCTATCACAACACTAAACAGCAAGATGTGGGGACGTGACCAATCACAACTTTTTAAATGACAAGGTGTATGTGGGGACGTGGCCTATCACAACACTAAACAGACAAGATGTGGGGACGTGACCAATCACAACTTTTTAAATGACAAGGTGTATGTGGGGACGTGACCTATCACAACACTAAACAGACAAGATGTGGGGACGTGACCAATCACAACTTTTTAAATGACAAGGTGTATGTGGGAACGTGACCTATCACAACACTAAACAGACGAGATGTGGGGAGGTGACCAATCACAACTTTGTAAATGACAAGGTGTATGTGGGAACGTGACCTATCACAACACTAAACAGACAAGATGTGGGGACGTGACAAATCACAACTTTTAAAATGACTAGGTGTATGTGGGGACGTGACCTATCACAACACTAAACAGCAAGATGTGGGGACGTGACCAATCACAACTTTTTAAATGACAAGGTGTATGTGGGGACGTGAGCTATCACAACACTAAACAGACAAGATGTGGGGACGTGAGCAATCACAACTTTTTAAATGACAAGGTGTATGTGGGGACGTGACCTATCACAACACTAAACAGACAAGATGTGGGGACGTGAGCAATCACAACTTTTTAAATGACAAGGTGTATGTGGGGACGTGACCTATCACAACACTAAACAGACAAAATGTGGGGACGTGACCAATCACAAGATGTGGGGACGTGACCAATCACAACTTTCTAAATGACAAGGTGTATGTGGGAACGTGACCTATCACAACACTAAACAGACAAGATGTGGGGACGTGACCAATCACAACTTTTTAAATGACAAGGTGTATGTGGGGACGTGACCTATCACAACACTAAACAGACAAGATGTGGGGACGTGACCAATCACAACTTTTTAAATGACAAGGTGTATGTGGGAACGTGACCTATCACAACACTAAACAGACAAGATGTGCGGACGTGACCAATCACAACTTTTTAAATGACAAGGTGTATGTGGGGACGTGACCTATCACAACACTAAACAGACAAGATGTGGGGACGTGACCAATCACAACACTAAACAGACCAAATGTGGGGACGTGACCAATCACAACTTTCTAAATGACAAGGTGTATGTGGGAACGTGACCTATCACAACACTAAACAGCAAGATGTGGGGACGTGACCAATCACAACTTTTTAAATGACAAGGTGTATGTGGGGACGTGGCCTATCACAACACTAAACAGACAAGATGTGGGGACGTGACCAATCACAACTTTTTAAATGACAAGGTGTATGTGGGGACGTGACCTATCACAACACTAAACAGACAAGATGTGCGGACGTGACCAATCACAACTTTTTAAATGACAAGGTGTATGTGGGAACGTGACCTATCACAACACTAAACAGACAAGATGTGCGGACGTGACAAATCACAACTTTTAAAATGACTAGGTGTATGTGGGGACGTGACCTATCACAACACTAAACAGACAAGATGTGGGGACGTGACAAATCACAACTTTTAAAATGACTAGGTGTATGTGGGGACGTGACCTATCACAACACTAAACAGACAAGATGTGGGGACGTGAGCAATCACAACTTTTTAAATGGCAAGGTGTATGTGGGGGCGTGACCTATCACAACACTAAACAGACAAGATGTGGGGACGTGACCAATCACAACTTTTTAAATGACAAGGTGTATGTGGGGACGTGACCTATCACAACACTAAACAGACAAGATGTGGGGACATGACAAATCACAACTTTTAAAATGACTAGGTGTATGTGGGGACGTGACCTATCACAACACTAAACAGACAAGATGTGAGGACGTGAGCAATCACAACTTTTTAAATGGCAAGGTGTATGTGGGGGCGTGACCTATCACAACACTAAACAGACAAGATGTGGGGATGTGACCAATCACAACTTTTTAAATGACAAGGTGTATGTGGGAACGTGACCTATCACAACAATAAACAGACAAGATGTGGGGACGTTACCAATCACAACTTTTTAAATGACAAGGTGTATGTGGGGACGTGACCAATAACAACACTAAACAGACAAAATGTGAGGACGTGACCAATCACAACTTTCTAAATGACAAGGTGTATGTGGGGATGTGACACAAGATGTGGGGACGTGGCCAATCACAACTTTTTAAATGACAAGGTGTATGTGGGAACGTGACCTATCACAACACTAAACAGACAAGATGTGGGGACGTGACCAATCACAACTTTTTAAATGACAAGGTGTATGTGGGGGCGTGACCTATCACAACACTAAACAGACAAGATGTGGGGACGTGAGCAATCACAACTTTTTAAATGACAAGGTGTATGTGGGGACGTGACCTATCACAACACTAAACAGACAAGATGTGGGGACGTGACCAATCACAACTTTTTAAATGACAAGGTGTATGTGGGGACGTGACCTATCACAACACTAAACAGACAAGATGTGGGGACGTGACCAATCACAACTTTTTAAATGACAAGGTGTATGTGGGGACGTGACCTATCACAACACTAAACAGACAAGATATGGGGACGTGACCAATCACAACTTTTAAAATGACTAGGTGTATGTGGGGACGTGACCTATCACAACACTAAACAGACAAGATGTGGGGACGTGACAAATCACAACTTTTAAAATGACTAGGTGTATGTGGGAACGTGACCTATCACAACACTAAACAGACAAGATGTGGGGAGGTGACCAATCACAACTTTGTAAATGACAAGGTGTATGTGGGGACGTGACCTATCACAACACTAAACAGACAAAATGTGGGGACGTGACCAATCACAACTTTGTAAATGACAAGGTGTATGTGGGAACGTGACCTATCACAACACTAAACAGACAAGATGTGGGGAGGTGACCAATCACAACTTTGTAAATGACAAGGTGTATGTGGGGACGTGACCTATCACAACACTAAACAGACAAAATGTGGGGACGTGACCTATCACAACTTTTTAAATGACAAGGTGTATGTGGGAACGTGACCTATCACAACACTAAACAGACAAGATGTGGGGAGGTGACCAATCACAACTTTGTAAATGACAAGGTGTATGTGGGAACGTGACCTATCACAACACTAAACAGCAAGATGTGGGGACGTGACCAATCACAACTTTTTAAATGACAAGGTGTATGTGGGGACGTGGCCTATCACAACACTAAACAGACAAGATGTGGGGACGTGACCAATCACAACTTTTTAAATGACAAGGTGTATGTGGGGACGTGACCTATCACAACACTAAACAGACAAGATGTGGGGACGTGACCAATCACAACTTTTTAAATGACAAGGTGTATGTGGGAACGTGACCTATCACAACACTAAACAGACAAGATGTGGGGAGGTGACCAATCACAACTTTGTAAATGACAAGGTGTATGTGGGAACGTGACCTATCACAACACTAAACAGACAAGATGTGGGGACGTGACAAATCACAACTTTTAAAATGACTAGGTGTATGTGGGGACGTGACCTATCACAACACTAAACAGCAAGATGTGGGGACGTGACCAATCACAACTTTTTAATTGACAAGGTGTATGTGGGGACGTGGCCTATCACAACACTAAACAGACAAGATGTGGGGACGTGACCAATCACAACTTTTTAAATGACAAGGTGTATGTGGGGACGTGACCTATCACAACACTAAACAGACAAGATGTGGGGACGTGACCAATCACAACTTTTTAAATGACAAGGTGTATGTGGGAACGTGACCTATCACAACACTAAACAGACGAGATGTGGGGAGGTGACCAATCACAACTTTGTAAATGACAAGGTGTATGTGGGAACGTGACCTATCACAACACTAAACAGACAAGATGTGGGGACGTGACAAATCACAACTTTTAAAATGACTAGGTGTATGTGGGGACGTGACCTATCACAACACTAAACAGCAAGATGTGGGGACGTGACCAATCACAACTTTTTAAATGACAAGGTGTATGTGGGGACGTGAGCTATCACAACACTAAACAGACAAGATGTGGGGACGTGAGCAATCACAACTTTTTAAATGACAAGGTGTATGTGGGGACGTGACCTATCACAACACTAAACAGACAAGATGTGGGGACGTGAGCAATCACAACTTTTTAAATGACAAGGTGTATGTGGGGACGTGACCTATCACAACACTAAACAGACAAAATGTGGGGACGTGACCAATCACAAGATGTGGGGACGTGACCAATCACAACTTTCTAAATGACAAGGTGTATGTGGGAACGTGACCTATCACAACACTAAACAGACAAGATGTGGGGACGTGACCAATCACAACTTTTTAAATGACAAGGTGTATGTGGGGACGTGACCTATCACAACACTAAACAGACAAGATGTGGGGACGTGACCAATCACAACTTTTTAAATGACAAGGTGTATGTGGGAACGTGACCTATCACAACACTAAACAGACAAGATGTGCGGACGTGACCAATCACAACTTTTTAAATGACAAGGTGTATGTGGGGACGTGACCTATCACAACACTAAACAGACAAGATGTGGGGACGTGACCAATCACAACACTAAACAGACCAAATGTGGGGACGTGACCAATCACAACTTTCTAAATGACAAGGTGTATGTGGGAACGTGACCTATCACAACACTAAACAGCAAGATGTGGGGACGTGACCAATCACAACTTTTTAAATGACAAGGTGTATGTGGGGACGTGGCCTATCACAACACTAAACAGACAAGATGTGGGGACGTGACCAATCACAACTTTTTAAATGACAAGGTGTATGTGGGGACGTGACCTATCACAACACTAAACAGACAAGATGTGCGGACGTGACCAATCACAACTTTTTAAATGACAAGGTGTATGTGGGAACGTGACCTATCACAACACTAAACAGACAAGATGTGCGGACGTGACCAATCACAACTTTCTAAATGACAAGGTGTATGTGGGGACGTGACCCATCACAACACTAAACAGACAAGATGTGGGGACGTGAGCAATCACAACTTTTTAAATGGCAAGGTGTATGTGGGGGGTGACCTATCACAACACTAAACAGACAAGATGTGGGGACGTGACCAATCACAACTTTTTAAATGACAAGGTGTATGTGGGAACGTGACATATCACAACACTAAACAGACAAGATGTGGGGACGTGACCAATCACAACTTTTGAAATGACAAGGTGTATGTGGGGACGTGACCAATAACAACACTAAACAGACAAAATGTGAGGACGTGACCAATCACAACTTTCTAAATGACAAGGTGTATGTGGGGACGTGACACCAGATGTGGGGACGTGGCCAATCACAACTTTTTAAATGACAAGGTGTATGTGGGAACGTGACCTATCACAACACTAAACAGACAAGATGTGCGGACGTGACCAATCACAACTTTTTAAATGACAAGGTGTATGTGGGAACATGACCTATCACAACACTAAACAGACAAGATGTGGGGACGTGACCAATCACAACTTTTTAAATGACAAGGTGTATGTGGGGACGTGACCTATCACAACACTAAACAGACAAGATGTGGGGAGGTGACCAATCACAACTTTGTAAATGACAAGGTGTATGTGGGGACGTGACCTATCACAACACTAAACAGACAAAATGTGGGGACGTGACCAATCACAACTTTTTAAATGAAAAGGTGTTTGTGGGGACGTGACCTATCACAACACTACACAGAGAAGATGTGGGGACGTGACCAATCACACCTTTTATAATGACAAGGTGTATGTGGGGGCGTAACCTATCACAACACTAAACAGACAAGATGTGGGGACGTGACCAATCACAACTTTTTAAATGACAAGGTGTATGTGGGGGCGTGACCTATCACAACACTAAACAGACAAGATGTGGGGACGTGACCAATCACAACTTTTTAAATGACAAGGTGTATGTGGGGACGTGACCTATCACAACACTAAACAGACAAGATGTGGGGACGTGACCAATCACAACTTTCTAAATGACAAGGTGTATGTGGGGACGTGACCTTTCACAACACTAAACAGGCAAAATGTGGGGACGTGACCAATCACAACTTTCTAAATGACAAGGTGTATGTGGGGACGTGACCTATCACAACACTAAACAGACAAGATGTGGGGACGTGACCAATCACAACTTTTTAAATGACAAGGTGTATGTGGGGACGTGACCTATCACAACACTAAACAGACAAGATGTGGGGACGTGACAAATCACAACTTTTAAATGACTAGGTGTATGTGGGGACGTGACCTATCACAACACTAAACAGACAAGATGTGGGGACGTGAGCAATCACAACTTTTTAAATGACAAGGTGTATGTGGGGACGTGACCTATCACAACACTAAACAGACAAGATGTGGGGACGTGACAAATCACAAATTTTAAAATGACTAGGTGTATGTGGGGACGTGACCTATCACAACACTAAACAGCAAGATGTGGGGACGTGAGCAATCACAACTTTTTAAATGACAAGGTGTATGTGGGGACGTGACCTATCACAACACTAAACAGACAAGATGTGGGGACGTGAGCAATCATAACTTTTTAAATGACAAGGTGTATGTGGGGACGTGACCTATCATAACACTAAACAGACAAGATGTGGGGACGTGAGCAATCACAACTTTTTAAATGACAAGGTGTATGTGGGGACGTGACCTATCACAACACTAAACAGACAAAATGTGGGGACGTGACCAATCACAAGATGTGGGGACGTGACCAATCACAACTTTCTAAATGACAAGGTGTATGTGGGAACGTGACCTATCACAACACTAAACAGACAAGATGTGGGGACGTGACCAATCACAACTTTTTAAATGACAAGGTGTATGTGGGGACGTGACCTATCACAACACTAAACAGACAAGATGTGGGGACGTGACAAATCACAACTTTTAAAATGACTAGGTGTATGTGGGGACGTGACCTATCACAACACTAAACAGACAAGATGTGGGGACGTGAGCAATCACAACTTTTTAAATGACAAGGTGTATGTGGGGACGTGACCTATCACAACACTAAACAGCAAGATGTGGGGACGTGAGCAATCACAACTTTTTAAATGACAAGGTGTATGTGGGGACGTGACCTATCACAACACTAAACAGACAAGATGTGGGGACGTGACAAATCACAACTTTTAAAATGACAAGGTGTATGTGGGGACGTGACCTATCACAACACTAAACAGACAAGATGTGGGGACGTGACAAATCACAACTTTTAAAATGACTAGGTGTATGTGGGGACGTGACCTATCACAACACTAAACAGACAAGATGTGGGGACGTGAGCAATCACAACTTTTTAAATGGCAAGGTGTATGTGGGGGCGTGACCTATCACAACACTAAACAGACAAGATGTGGGGACGTGACCAATCACAACTTTTTAAATGACAAGGTGTATGTGGGGACGTGACCTATCACAACACTAAACAGACAAGATGTGGGGACATGACAAATCACAACTTTTAAAATGACTAGGTGTATGTGGGGACGTGACCTATCACAACACTAAACAGACAAGATGTGAGGACGTGAGCAATCACAACTTTTTAAATGGCAAGGTGTATGTGGGGGCGTGACCTATCACAACACTAAACAGACAAGATGTGGGGATGTGACCAATCACAACTTTTTAAATGACAAGGTGTATGTGGGAACGTGACCTATCACAACAATAAACAGACAAGATGTGGGGACGTTACCAATCACAACTTTTTAAATGACAAGGTGTATGTGGGGACGTGACCAATAACAACACTAAACAGACAAAATGTGAGGACGTGACCAATCACAACTTTCTAAATGACAAGGTGTATGTGGGGATGTGACACAAGATGTGGGGACGTGGCCAATCACAACTTTTTAAATGACAAGGTGTATGTGGGAACGTGACCTATCACAACACTAAACAGACAAGATGTGGGGACGTGACCAATCACAACTTTTTAAATGACAAGGTGTATGTGGGGGCGTGACCTATCACAACACTAAACAGACAAGATGTGGGGACGTGAGCAATCACAACTTTTTAAATGACAAGGTGTATGTGGGGACGTGACCTATCACAACACTAAACAGACAAGATGTGGGGACGTGACCAATCACAACTTTTTAAATGACAAGGTGTATGTGGGGACGTGACCTATCACAACACTAAACAGACAAGATGTGGGGACGTGACCAATCACAACTTTTTAAATGACAAGGTGTATGTGGGGACGTGACCTATCACAACACTAAACAGACAAGATATGGGGACGTGACCAATCACAACTTTTAAAATGACTAGGTGTATGTGGGGACGTGACCTATCACAACACTAAACAGACAAGATGTGGGGACGTGACAAATCACAACTTTTAAAATGACTAGGTGTATGTGGGAACGTGACCTATCACAACACTAAACAGACAAGATGTGGGGAGGTGACCAATCACAACTTTGTAAATGACAAGGTGTATGTGGGGACGTTACCTATCACAACACTAAACAGACAAAATGTGGGGACGTGACCAATCACAACTTTGTAAATGACAAGGTGTATGTGGGAACGTGACCTATCACAACACTAAACAGACAAGATGTGGGGAGGTGACCAATCACAACTTTGTAAATGACAAGGTGTATGTGGGGACGTGACCTATCACAACACTAAACAGACAAAATGTGGGGACGTGACCTATCACAACTTTTTAAATGACAAGGTGTATGTGGGAACGTGACCTATCACAACACTAAACAGACAAGATGTGGGGAGGTGACCAATCACAACTTTGTAAATGACAAGGTGTATGTGGGAACGTGACCTATCACAACACTAAACAGCAAGATGTGGGGACGTGACCAATCACAACTTTTTAAATGACAAGGTGTATGTGGGGACGTGGCCTATCACAACACTAAACAGACAAGATGTGGGGACGTGACCAATCACAACTTTTTAAATGACAAGGTGTATGTGGGGACGTGACCTATCACAACACTAAACAGACAAGATGTGGGGACGTGACCAATCACAACTTTTTAAATGACAAGGTGTATGTGGGAACGTGACCTATCACAACACTAAACAGACAAGATGTGGGGAGGTGACCAATCACAACTTTGTAAATGACAAGGTGTATGTGGGAACGTGACCTATCACAACACTAAACAGACAAGATGTGGGGACGTGACAAATCACAACTTTTAAAATGACTAGGTGTATGTGGGGACGTGACCTATCACAACACTAAACAGCAAGATGTGGGGACGTGACCAATCACAACTTTTTAAATGACAAGGTGTATGTGGGGACGTGGCCTATCACAACACTAAACAGACAAGATGTGGGGACGTGACCAATCACAACTTTTTAAATGACAAGGTGTATGTGGGGACGTGACCTATCACAACACTAAACAGACAAGATGTGGGGACGTGACCAATCACAACTTTTTAAATGACAAGGTGTATGTGGGAACGTGACCTATCACAACACTAAACAGACGAGATGTGGGGAGGTGACCAATCACAACTTTGTAAATGACAAGGTGTATGTGGGAACGTGACCTATCACAACACTAAACAGACAAGATGTGGGGACGTGACAAATCACAACTTTTAAAATGACTAGGTGTATGTGGGGACGTGACCTATCACAACACTAAACAGCAAGATGTGGGGACGTGACCAATCACAACTTTTTAAATGACAAGGTGTATGTGGGGACGTGAGCTATCACAACACTAAACAGACAAGATGTGGGGACGTGAGCAATCACAACTTTTTAAATGACAAGGTGTATGTGGGGACGTGACCTATCACAACACTAAACAGACAAGATGTGGGGACGTGAGCAATCACAACTTTTTAAATGACAAGGTGTATGTGGGGACGTGACCTATCACAACACTAAACAGACAAAATGTGGGGACGTGACCAATCACAAGATGTGGGGACGTGACCAATCACAACTTTCTAAATGACAAGGTGTATGTGGGAACGTGACCTATCACAACACTAAACAGACAAGATGTGGGGACGTGACCAATCACAACTTTTTAAATGACAAGGTGTATGTGGGGACGTGACCTATCACAACACTAAACAGACAAGATGTGGGGACGTGACCAATCACAACTTTTTAAATGACAAGGTGTATGTGGGAACGTGACCTATCACAACACTAAACAGACAAGATGTGCGGACGTGACCAATCACAACTTTTTAAATGACAAGGTGTATGTGGGGACGTGACCTATCACAACACTAAACAGACAAGATGTGGGGACGTGACCAATCACAACACTAAACAGACCAAATGTGGGGACGTGACCAATCACAACTTTCTAAATGACAAGGTGTATGTGGGAACGTGACCTATCACAACACTAAACAGCAAGATGTGGGGACGTGACCAATCACAACTTTTTAAATGACAAGGTGTATGTGGGGACGTGGCCTATCACAACACTAAACAGACAAGATGTGGGGACGTGACCAATCACAACTTTTTAAATGACAAGGTGTATGTGGGGACGTGACCTATCACAACACTAAACAGACAAGATGTGCGGACGTGACCAATCACAACTTTTTAAATGACAAGGTGTATGTGGGAACGTGACCTATCACAACACTAAACAGACAAGATGTGCGGACGTGACCAATCACAACTTTCTAAATGACAAGGTGTATGTGGGGACGTGACCCATCACAACACTAAACAGACAAGATGTGGGGACGTGAGCAATCACAACTTTTTAAATGGCAAGGTGTATGTGGGGGGTGACCTATCACAACACTAAACAGACAAGATGTGGGGACGTGACCAATCACAACTTTTTAAATGACAAGGTGTATGTGGGAACGTGACATATCACAACACTAAACAGACAAGATGTGGGGACGTGACCAATCACAACTTTTGAAATGACAAGGTGTATGTGGGGACGTGACCAATAACAACACTAAACAGACAAAATGTGAGGACGTGACCAATCACAACTTTCTAAATGACAAGGTGTATGTGGGGACGTGACACCAGATGTGGGGACGTGGCCAATCACAACTTTTTAAATGACAAGGTGTATGTGGGAACGTGACCTATCACAACACTAAACAGACAAGATGTGCGGACGTGACCAATCACAACTTTTTAAATGACAAGGTGTATGTGGGAACATGACCTATCACAACACTAAACAGACAAGATGTGGGGACGTGACCAATCACAACTTTTTAAATGACAAGGTGTATGTGGGGACGTGACCTATCACAACACTAAACAGACAAGATGTGGGGAGGTGACCAATCACAACTTTGTAAATGACAAGGTGTATGTGGGGACGTGACCTATCACAACACTAAACAGACAAAATGTGGGGACGTGACCAATCACAACTTTTTAAATGAAAAGGTGTTTGTGGGGACGTGACCTATCACAACACTACACAGAGAAGATGTGGGGACGTGACCAATCACACCTTTTATAATGACAAGGTGTATGTGGGGGCGTAACCTATCACAACACTAAACAGACAAGATGTGGGGACGTGACCAATCACAACTTTTTAAATGACAAGGTGTATGTGGGGGCGTGACCTATCACAACACTAAACAGACAAGATGTGGGGACGTGACCAATCACAACTTTTTAAATGACAAGGTGTATGTGGGGACGTGACCTATCACAACACTAAACAGACAAGATGTGGGGACGTGACCAATCACAACTTTCTAAATGACAAGGTGTATGTGGGGACGTGACCTTTCACAACACTAAACAGACAAAATGTGGGGACGTGACCAATCACAACTTTCTAAATGACAAGGTGTATGTGGGGACGTGACCTATCACAACACTAAACAGACAAGATGTGGGGACGTGACCAATCACAACTTTTTAAATGACAAGGTGTATGTGGGGACGTGACCTATCACAACACTAAACAGACAAGATGTGGGGACGTGACAAATCACAACTTTTAAATGACTAGGTGTATGTGGGGACGTGACCTATCACAACACTAAACAGACAAGATGTGGGGACGTGAGCAATCACAACTTTTTAAATGACAAGGTGTATTCGGGGACGTGACCTATCACAACACTAAACAGACAAGATGTGGGGACGTGACAAATCACAAATTTTAAAATGACTAGGTGTATGTGGGGACGTGACCTATCACAACACTAAACAGCAAGATGTGGGGACGTGAGCAATCACAACTTTTTAAATGACAAGGTGTATGTGGGGACGTGACCTATCACAACACTAAACAGACAAGATGTGGGGACGTGAGCAATCATAACTTTTTAAATGACAAGGTGTATGTGGGGACGTGACCTATCATAACACTAAACAGACAAGATGTGGGGACGTGAGCAATCACAACTTTTTAAATGACAAGGTGTATGTGGGGACGTGACCTATCACAACACTAAACAGACAAAATGTGGGGACGTGACCAATCACAAGATGTGGGGACGTGACCAATCACAACTTTCTAAATGACAAGGTGTATGTGGGAACGTGACCTATCACAACACTAAACAGACAAGATGTGGGGACGTGACCAATCACAACTTTTTAAATGACAAGGTGTATGTGGGGACGTGACCTATCACAACACTAAACAGACAAGATGTGGGGACGTGACAAATCACAACTTTTAAAATGACTAGGTGTATGTGGGGACGTGACCTATCACAACACTAAACAGACAAGATGTGGGGACGTGAGCAATCACAACTTTTTAAATGACAAGGTGTATGTGGGGACGTGACCTATCACAACACTAAACAGCAAGATGTGGGGACGTGAGCAATCACAACTTTTTAAATGACAAGGTGTATGTGGGGACGTGACCTATCACAACACTAAACAGACAAAATGTGGGGACGTGACCAATCACAAGATGTGGGGACGTGACCAATCACAACTTTCTAAATGACAAGGTGTATGTGGGAACGTGACCTATCACAACACTAAACAGACAAGATGTGGGGACGTGACCAATCACAACTTTTTAAATGACAAGGTGTATGTGGGGAGGTGACCTATCACAACACTAAACAGACAAGATGTAGGGACGTGACCAATCACAACTTTTTAAATGACAAGGTGTATGTGGGAACGTGACCTATCACAACACTAAACAGACAAGATGTGGGGACGTGACCAATCACAACTTTTTAAATGACAAGGTGTATGTGGGGACGTGACCTATCACAACACTAAACAGACAAGATGTGGGGACGTGACCAATCACAACTTTTTAAATGACAAGGTGTATGTGGGGACGTAACCTATCACAACACTAAATAAGACCAAATGTGGGGACGTGACCAATCACAACTTTCTAAATGACAAGGTGTATGTGGGGACGTGACCTATCACAACACTAAACAGACAAAATGTGGGGACGTGACCAATCACAACTTTCTAAATGACAAGGTGTATGTGGGGACGTGACCTATCACAACACTAAACAGACAAGATGTGGGGACGTGACAAATCACAACTTTTAAAATGACAAGGTGTATGTGGGGACGTGGCCAATAACAACACTAAACAGACAAAATGTGAGGACGTGACCAATCACAACTTTCTAAATGACAAGGTGTATGTGGGGACGTGACACAAGATGTGGGGACGTGGCCAATCACAACTTTTTAAATGACAAGGTGTATGTGGGAACGTGACCTATCACAACACTAAACAGACAAAATATGAGGACGTGACCAATCACAAGATGTGGGGACGTGACCAATCACAACTTTCTAAATGACAAGGTGTATGTGGGAACGTGACCTATCACAACACTAAACAGACAAGATGTGGGTACGTGACCAATCACAACTTTTTAAATGACAAGGTGTATGTGGGGACGTGACCTATCACAACACTAAACAGACAAGATGTGGGGACGTGACAAATCACAACTTTTAAAATGACTAGGTGTATGTGGGGACGTGACCTATCACAACACTAAACAGACAAGATGTGGGGACGTGAGCAATCACAACTTTTTAAATGACAAGGTGTATGTGGGGACGTGACCTATCACAACACTAAACAGCAAGATGTGGGGACGTGAGCAATCACAACTTTTTAAATGACAAGGTGTATGTGGGGACGTGACCTATCACAACACTAAACAGCAAGATGTGGGGACGTGAGCAATCACAACTTTTTAAACGACAAGGTGTATGTGGGGACGTGACCTATCACAACACTAAACAGACAAGATGTGGGGACGTGAGCAATCACAACTTTTTAAATGACAAGGTGTATGTGGGGACGTGACCTATCACAACACTAAACAGACAAGATGTGGGGACGTGAGCAATCACAACTTTTTAAATGACAAGGTGTATGTGGGGACGTGACCTATCACAACACTAAACAGACAAAATGTGGGGACGTGACCAATCACAAGATGTGGGGACGTGACCAATCACAACTTTCTAAATGACAAGGTGTATGTGGGAACGTGACCTATCACAACACTAAACAGACAAGATGTGGGGACGTGACCAATCACAACTTTTTAAATGACAAGGTGTATGTGGGGAGGTGACCTATCACAACACTAAACAGACAAGATGTAGGGACGTGACCAATCACAACTTTTTAAATGACAAGGTGTATGTGGGAACGTGACCTATCACAACACTAAACAGACAAGATGTGGGGACGTGACCAATCACAACTTTTTAAATGACAAGGTGTATGTGGGGACGTGACCTATCACAACACTAAACAGACAAGATGTGGGGACGTGACCAATCACAACTTTTTAAATGACAAGGTGTATGTGGGGACGTAACCTATCACAACACTAAATAAGACCAAATGTGGGGACGTGACCAATCACAACTTTCTAAATGACAAGGTGTATGTGGGGACGTGACCTATCACAACACTAAACAGACAAAATGTGGGGACGTGACCAATCACAACTTTCTAAATGACAAGGTGTATGTGGGGACGTGACCTATCACAACACTAAATAGACAAGATGTGGGGACGTGACAAATCACAACTTTTAAAATGACAAGGTGTATGTGGGGACGTGACCAATAACAACACTAAACAGACAAAATGTGAGGACGTGACCAATCACAACTTTCTAAATGACAAGGTGTATGTGGGGACGTGACACAAGATGTGGGGACGTGGCCAATCACAACTTTTTAAATGACAAGGTGTATGTGGGAACGTGACCTATCACAACACTAAACAGACAAAATATGAGGACGTGACCAATCACAAGATGTGGGGACGTGACCAATCACAACTTTCTAAATGACAAGGTGTATGTGGGAACGTGACCTATCACAAAACTAAACAGACAAGATGTGGGGACGTGACCAATCACAACTTTTTAAATGACAAGGTGTATGTGGGGACGTGACCTATCACAACACTAAACAGACAAGATGTGGGGACGTGACAAATCACAACTTTTAAAATGACTAGGTGTATGTGGGGACGTGACCTATCACAACACTAAACAGACAAGATGTGGGGACGTGAGCAATCACAACTTTTTAAATGACAAGGTGTATGTGGGGACGTGACCTATCACAACACTAAACAGCAAGATGTGGGGACGTGAGCAATCACAACTTTTTAAATGACAAGGTGTATGTGGGGACGTGACCTATCACAACACTAAACAGCAAGATGTGGGGACGTGAGCAATCACAACTTTTTAAACGACAAGGTGTATGTGGGGACGTGACCTATCACAACACTAAACAGACAAGATGTGGGGACGTGAGCAATCACAACTTTTTAAATGACAAGGTGTATGTGGGGACGTGACCTATCACAACACTAAACAGACAAAATGTGGGGACGTGACCAATCACAAGATGTGGGGACGTGACCAATCACAACTTTCTAAATGACAAGGTGTATGTGGGAACGTGACCTATCACAACACTAAACAGACAAGATGTGGGGACGTGACCAATCACAACTTTTTAAATGACAAGGTGTATGTGGGGAGGTGACCTATCACAACACTAAACAGACAAGATGTAGGGACGTGACCAATCACAACTTTTTAAATGACAAGGTGTATGTGGGAACGTGACCTATCACAACACTAAACAGACAAGATGTGGGGACGTGACCAATCACAACTATTTAAATGACAAGGTGTATGTGGGGACGTGACCTATCACAACACTAAACAGACAAGATGTGGGGACGTGACCAATCACAACTTTTTAAATGACAAGGTGTATGTGGGAACGTGACCTATCACAACACTAAACAGCAAGATGTGGGGACGTGAGCAATCACAACTTTTTAAATGACAAGGTGTATGTGGGGACGTGACCTATCACAACACTAAACAGACAAAATGTGGGGACGTGACCAATCACAAGATGTGGGGACGTTACCAATCACAACTTTCTAAATGACAAGGTGTATGTGGGAACGTGACCTATCACAACACTAAACAGACAAGATGTGGGGACGTGACCAATCACAACTTTTTAAATGACAAGGTGTATGTGGGGAGATGACCTATCACAACACTAAACAGACAAGATGTAGGGACGTGACCAATCACAACTTTTTAAATGACAAGGTGTATGTGGGGACGTGACCTATCACAACACTAAACAGCAAGATGTGGGGACGTGAGCAATCACAACTTTTTAAATGACAAGGTGTATGTGGGGACGTGACCTATCACAACACTAAACAGACAAAATGTGGGGACGTGACCAATCACAAGATGTGGGGACGTGACCAATCACAACTTTCTAAATGACAAGGTGTATGTGGGAACGTGACCTATCACAACACTAAACAGACAAGATGTGGGGACGTGACCAATCACAACTTTTTAAATGACAAGGTGTATGTGGGGAGGTGACCTATCACAACACTAAACAGACAAGATGTAGGGACGTGACCAATCACAACTTTTTAAATGACAAGGTGTATGTGGGAACGTGACCTATCACAACACTAAACAGACAAGATGTGGGGACGTGACCAATCACAACTTTTTAAATGACAAGGTGTATGTGGGGACGTGACCTATCACAACACTAAACAGACAAGATGTGGGGACGTGACCAATCACAACTTTTTAAATGACAAGGTGTATGTGGGAACGTGACCTATCACAACACTAAACAGCAAGATGTGGGGACGTGAGCAATCACAACTTTTTAAATGACAAGGTGTATGTGGGGACGTGACCTATCACAACACTAAACAGACAAAATGTGGGGACGTGACCAATCACAAGATGTGGGGACGTGACCAATCACAACTTTCTAAATGACAAGGTGTATGTGGGAACGTGACCTATCACAACACTAAACAGACAAGATGTGGGGACGTGACCAATCACAACTTTTTAAATGACAAGGTGTATGTGGGGAGGTGACCTATCACAACACTAAACAGACAAGATGTAGGGACGTGACCAATCACAACTTTTTAAATGACAAGGTGTATGTGGGGACGTGACCTTTCACAACACTAAACAGACAAAATGTGGGGACGTGACCAATCACAACTTTCTAAATGACAAGGTGTATGTGGGGACGTGACCTATCACAACACTAAACAGACAAGATGTGGGGACGTGACCAATCACAACTTTTTAAATGACAAGGTGTATGTGGGGACGTGACCTATCACAACACTAAACAGACAAGATGTGGGGACGTGACAAATCACAACTTTTAAATGACTAGGTGTATGTGGGGACGTGACCTATCACAACACTAAACAGACAAGATGTGGGGACGTGAGCAATCACAACTTTTTAAATGACAAGGTGTATTCGGGGACGTGACCTATCACAACACTAAACAGACAAGATGTGGGGACGTGACAAATCACAAATTTTAAAATGACTAGGTGTATGTGGGGACGTGACCTATCACAACACTAAACAGCAAGATGTGGGGACGTGAGCAATCACAACTTTTTAAATGACAAGGTGTATGTGGGGACGTGACCTATCACAACACTAAACAGACAAGATGTGGGGACGTGAGCAATCATAACTTTTTAAATGACAAGGTGTATGTGGGGACGTGACCTATCATAACACTAAACAGACAAGATGTGGGGACGTGAGCAATCACAACTTTTTAAATGACAAGGTGTATGTGGGGACGTGACCTATCACAACACTAAACAGACAAAATGTGGGGACGTGACCAATCACAAGATGTGGGGACGTGACCAATCACAACTTTCTAAATGACAAGGTGTATGTGGGAACGTGACCTATCACAACACTAAACAGACAAGATGTGGGGACGTGACCAATCACAACTTTTTAAATGACAAGGTGTATGTGGGGACGTGACCTATCACAACACTAAACAGACAAGATGTGGGGACGTGACAAATCACAACTTTTAAAATGACTAGGTGTATGTGGGGACGTGACCTATCACAACACTAAACAGACAAGATGTGGGGACGTGAGCAATCACAACTTTTTAAATGACAAGGTGTATGTGGGGACGTGACCTATCACAACACTAAACAGCAAGATGTGGGGACGTGAGCAATCACAACTTTTTAAATGACAAGGTGTATGTGGGGACGTGACCTATCACAACACTAAACAGACAAAATGTGGGGACGTGACCAATCACAAGATGTGGGGACGTGACCAATCACAACTTTCTAAATGACAAGGTGTATGTGGGAACGTGACCTATCACAACACTAAACAGACAAGATGTGGGGACGTGACCAATCACAACTTTTTAAATGACAAGGTGTATGTGGGGAGGTGACCTATCACAACACTAAACAGACAAGATGTAGGGACGTGACCAATCACAACTTTTTAAATGACAAGGTGTATGTGGGAACGTGACCTATCACAACACTAAACAGACAAGATGTGGGGACGTGACCAATCACAACTTTTTAAATGACAAGGTGTATGTGGGGACGTGACCTATCACAACACTAAACAGACAAGATGTGGGGACGTGACCAATCACAACTTTTTAAATGACAAGGTGTATGTGGGGACGTAACCTATCACAACACTAAATAAGACCAAATGTGGGGACGTGACCAATCACAACTTTCTAAATGACAAGGTGTATGTGGGGACGTGACCTATCACAACACTAAACAGACAAAATGTGGGGACGTGACCAATCACAACTTTCTAAATGACAAGGTGTATGTGGGGACGTGACCTATCACAACACTAAACAGACAAGATGTGGGGACGTGACAAATCACAACTTTTAAAATGACAAGGTGTATGTGGGGACGTGGCCAATAACAACACTAAACAGACAAAATGTGAGGACGTGACCAATCACAACTTTCTAAATGACAAGGTGTATGTGGGGACGTGACACAAGATGTGGGGACGTGGCCAATCACAACTTTTTAAATGACAAGGTGTATGTGGGAACGTGACCTATCACAACACTAAACAGACAAAATATGAGGACGTGACCAATCACAAGATGTGGGGACGTGACCAATCACAACTTTCTAAATGACAAGGTGTATGTGGGAACGTGACCTATCACAACACTAAACAGACAAGATGTGGGTACGTGACCAATCACAACTTTTTAAATGACAAGGTGTATGTGGGGACGTGACCTATCACAACACTAAACAGACAAGATGTGGGGACGTGACAAATCACAACTTTTAAAATGACTAGGTGTATGTGGGGACGTGACCTATCACAACACTAAACAGACAAGATGTGGGGACGTGAGCAATCACAACTTTTTAAATGACAAGGTGTATGTGGGGACGTGACCTATCACAACACTAAACAGCAAGATGTGGGGACGTGAGCAATCACAACTTTTTAAATGACAAGGTGTATGTGGGGACGTGACCTATCACAACACTAAACAGCAAGATGTGGGGACGTGAGCAATCACAACTTTTTAAACGACAAGGTGTATGTGGGGACGTGACCTATCACAACACTAAACAGACAAGATGTGGGGACGTGAGCAATCACAACTTTTTAAATGACAAGGTGTATGTGGGGACGTGACCTATCACAACACTAAACAGACAAGATGTGGGGACGTGAGCAATCACAACTTTTTAAATGACAAGGTGTATGTGGGGACGTGACCTATCACAACACTAAACAGACAAAATGTGGGGACGTGACCAATCACAAGATGTGGGGACGTGACCAATCACAACTTTCTAAATGACAAGGTGTATGTGGGAACGTGACCTATCACAACACTAAACAGACAAGATGTGGGGACGTGACCAATCACAACTTTTTAAATGACAAGGTGTATGTGGGGAGGTGACCTATCACAACACTAAACAGACAAGATGTAGGGACGTGACCAATCACAACTTTTTAAATGACAAGGTGTATGTGGGAACGTGACCTATCACAACACTAAACAGACAAGATGTGGGGACGTGACCAATCACAACTTTTTAAATGACAAGGTGTATGTGGGGACGTGACCTATCACAACACTAAACAGACAAGATGTGGGGACGTGACCAATCACAACTTTTTAAATGACAAGGTGTATGTGGGGACGTAACCTATCACAACACTAAATAAGACCAAATGTGGGGACGTGACCAATCACAACTTTCTAAATGACAAGGTGTATGTGGGGACGTGACCTATCACAACACTAAACAGACAAAATGTGGGGACGTGACCAATCACAACTTTCTAAATGACAAGGTGTATGTGGGGACGTGACCTATCACAACACTAAATAGACAAGATGTGGGGACGTGACAAATCACAACTTTTAAAATGACAAGGTGTATGTGGGGACGTGACCAATAACAACACTAAACAGACAAAATGTGAGGACGTGACCAATCACAACTTTCTAAATGACAAGGTGTATGTGGGGACGTGACACAAGATGTGGGGACGTGGCCAATCACAACTTTTTAAATGACAAGGTGTATGTGGGAACGTGACCTATCACAACACTAAACAGACAAAATATGAGGACGTGACCAATCACAAGATGTGGGGACGTGACCAATCACAACTTTCTAAATGACAAGGTGTATGTGGGAACGTGACCTATCACAAAACTAAACAGACAAGATGTGGGGACGTGACCAATCACAACTTTTTAAATGACAAGGTGTATGTGGGGACGTGACCTATCACAACACTAAACAGACAAGATGTGGGGACGTGACAAATCACAACTTTTAAAATGACTAGGTGTATGTGGGGACGTGACCTATCACAACACTAAACAGACAAGATGTGGGGACGTGAGCAATCACAACTTTTTAAATGACAAGGTGTATGTGGGGACGTGACCTATCACAACACTAAACAGCAAGATGTGGGGACGTGAGCAATCACAACTTTTTAAATGACAAGGTGTATGTGGGGACGTGACCTATCACAACACTAAACAGCAAGATGTGGGGACGTGAGCAATCACAACTTTTTAAACGACAAGGTGTATGTGGGGACGTGACCTATCACAACACTAAACAGACAAGATGTGGGGACGTGAGCAATCACAACTTTTTAAATGACAAGGTGTATGTGGGGACGTGACCTATCACAACACTAAACAGACAAAATGTGGGGACGTGACCAATCACAAGATGTGGGGACGTGACCAATCACAACTTTCTAAATGACAAGGTGTATGTGGGAACGTGACCTATCACAACACTAAACAGACAAGATGTGGGGACGTGACCAATCACAACTTTTTAAATGACAAGGTGTATGTGGGGAGGTGACCTATCACAACACTAAACAGACAAGATGTAGGGACGTGACCAATCACAACTTTTTAAATGACAAGGTGTATGTGGGAACGTGACCTATCACAACACTAAACAGACAAGATGTGGGGACGTGACCAATCACAACTATTTAAATGACAAGGTGTATGTGGGGACGTGACCTATCACAACACTAAACAGACAAGATGTGGGGACGTGACCAATCACAACTTTTTAAATGACAAGGTGTATGTGGGAACGTGACCTATCACAACACTAAACAGCAAGATGTGGGGACGTGAGCAATCACAACTTTTTAAATGACAAGGTGTATGTGGGGACGTGACCTATCACAACACTAAACAGACAAAATGTGGGGACGTGACCAATCACAAGATGTGGGGACGTTACCAATCACAACTTTCTAAATGACAAGGTGTATGTGGGAACGTGACCTATCACAACACTAAACAGACAAGATGTGGGGACGTGACCAATCACAACTTTTTAAATGACAAGGTGTATGTGGGGAGATGACCTATCACAACACTAAACAGACAAGATGTAGGGACGTGACCAATCACAACTTTTTAAATGACAAGGTGTATGTGGGGACGTGACCTATCACAACACTAAACAGCAAGATGTGGGGACGTGAGCAATCACAACTTTTTAAATGACAAGGTGTATGTGGGGACGTGACCTATCACAACACTAAACAGACAAAATGTGGGGACGTGACCAATCACAAGATGTGGGGACGTGACCAATCACAACTTTCTAAATGACAAGGTGTATGTGGGAACGTGACCTATCACAACACTAAACAGACAAGATGTGGGGACGTGACCAATCACAACTTTTTAAATGACAAGGTGTATGTGGGGAGGTGACCTATCACAACACTAAACAGACAAGATGTAGGGACGTGACCAATCACAACTTTTTAAATGACAAGGTGTATGTGGGAACGTGACCTATCACAACACTAAACAGACAAGATGTGGGGACGTGACCAATCACAACTTTTTAAATGACAAGGTGTATGTGGGGACGTGACCTATCACAACACTAAACAGACAAGATGTGGGGACGTGACCAATCACAACTTTTTAAATGACAAGGTGTATGTGGGAACGTGACCTATCACAACACTAAACAGCAAGATGTGGGGACGTGAGCAATCACAACTTTTTAAATGACAAGGTGTATGTGGGGACGTGACCTATCACAACACTAAACAGACAAAATGTGGGGACGTGACCAATCACAAGATGTGGGGACGTGACCAATCACAACTTTCTAAATGACAAGGTGTATGTGGGAACGTGACCTATCACAACACTAAACAGACAAGATGTGGGGACGTGACCAATCACAACTTTTTAAATGACAAGGTGTATGTGGGGAGGTGACCTATCACAACACTAAACAGACAAGATGTAGGGACGTGACCAATCACAACTTTTTAAATGACAAGGTGTATGTGGGGACGTGACCTATCACAACACTAAACAGCAAGATGTGGGGACGTGAGCAATCACAACTTTTTAAATGACAAGGTGTATGTGGGGACGTGACCTATCACAACACTAAACAGACAAAATGTGGGGACGTGACCAATCACAAGATGTGGGGACGTGACCAATCACAACTTTCTAAATGACAAGGTGTATGTGGGAACGTGACCTATCACAACACTAAACAGACAAGATGTGGGGACGTGACCAATCACAACTTTTTAAATGACAAGGTGTATGTGGGGAGGTGACCTATCACAACACTAAACAGACAAGATGTAGGGACGTGACCAATCACAACTTTTTAAATGACAAGGTGTATGTGGGAACGTGACCTATCACAACACTAAACAGACAAGATGTGGGGACGTGACCAATCACAACTTTTTAAATGACAAGGTGTATGTGGGGACGTGACCTATCACAACACTAAACAGACAAGATGTGGGGACGTGACCAATCACAACTTTTTAAATGACAAGGTGTATGTGGGGACGTAACCTATCACAACACTAAATAAGACCAAATGTGGGGACGTGACCAATCACAACTTTCTAAATGACAAGGTGTATGTGGGGACGTGACCTATCACAACACTAAACAGACAAAATGTGGGGACGTGACCAATCACAACTTTCTAAATGACAAGGTGTATGTGGGGACGTGACCTATCACAACACTAAACAGACAAGATGTGGGGACGTGACAAATCACAACTTTTAAAATGACAAGGTGTATGTGGGGACGTGACCAATAACAACACTAAACAGACAAAATGTGAGGACGTGACCAATCACAACTTTCTAAATGACAAGGTGTATGTGGGGACGTGACACAAGATGTGGGGACGTGGCCAATCACAACTTTTTAAATGACAAGGTGTATGTGGGAACGTGACCTATCACAACACTAAACAGACAAAATATGAGGACGTGACCAATCACAAGATGTGGGGACGTGACCAATCACAACTTTCTAAATGACAAGGTGTATGTGGGAACGTGACCTATCACAACACTAAACAGACAAGATGTGGGGACGTGACCAATCACAACTTTTTAAATGACAAGGTGTATGCGGGGACGTGACCTATCACAACACTAAACAGACAAGATGTGGGGACGTGACAAATCACAACTTTTAAAATGACTAGGTGTATGTGGGGACGTGACCTATCACAACACTAAACAGACAAGATGTGGGGACGTGAGCAATCACAACTTTTTAAATGACAAGGTGTATGTGGGGACGTGACCTATCACAACACTAAACAGCAAGATGTGGGGACGTGAGCAATCACAACTTTTTAAATGACAAGGTGTATGTGGGGACGTGACCTATCACAACACTAAACAGCAAGATGTGGGGACGTGAGCAATCACAACTTTTTAAACGACAAGGTGTATGTGGGGACGTGACCTATCACAACACTAAACAGACAAGATGTGGGGACGTGAGCAATCACAACTTTTTAAATGACAAGGTGTATGTGGGGACGTGACCTATCACAACACTAAACAGACAAGATGTGGGGACGTGAGCAATCACAACTTTTTAAATGACAAGGTGTATGTGGGGACGTGACCTATCACAACACTAAACAGACAAAATGTGGGGACGTGACCAATCACAAGATGTGGGGACGTGACCAATCACAACTTTCTAAATGACAAGGTGTATGTGGGAACGTGACCTATCACAACACTAAACAGACAAGATGTGGGGACGTGACCAATCACAACTTTTTAAATGACAAGGTGTATGTGGGGAGGTGACCTATCACAACACTAAACAGACAAGATGTAGGGACGTGACCAATCACAACTTTTTAAATGACAAGGTGTATGTGGGAACGTGACCTATCACAACACTAAACAGACAAGATGTGGGGACGTGACCAATCACAACTTTTTAAATGACAAGGTGTATGTGGGGACGTGACCTATCACAACACTAAACAGACAAGATGTGGGGACGTGACCAATCACAACTTTTTAAATGACAAGGTGTATGTGGGGACGTAACCTATCACAACACTAAACAGACCAAATGTGGGGACGTGACCAATCACAACTTTCTAAATGACAAGGTGTATGTGGGGACGTGACCTATCACAACACTAAACAGACAAAATGTGGGGACGTGACCAATCACAACTTTCTAAATGACAAGGTGTATGTGGGGACGTGACCTATCACAACACTAAACAGACAAGATGTGGGGACGTGACAAATCACAACTTTTAAAATGACAAGGTGTATGTGGGGACGTGACCAATAACAACACTAAACAGACAAAATGTGAGGACGTGACCAATCACAACTTTCTAAATGACAAGGTGTATGTGGGGACGTGACACAAGATGTGGGGACGTGGCCAATCACAACTTTTTAAATGACAAGGTGTATGTGGGAACGTGACCTATCACAACACTAAACAGACAAAATATGAGGACGTGACCAATCACAAGATGTGGGGACGTGACCAATCACAACTTTCTAAATGACAAGGTGTATGTGGGAACGTGACCTATCACAACACTAAACAGACAAGATGTCGGGACGTGACCAATCACAACTTTTTAAATGACAAGGTGTATGTGGGGACGTGACCTATCACAACACTAAACAGACAAGATGTGGGGACGTGACAAATCACAACTTTTAAAATGACTAGGTGTATGTGGGGACGTGACCTATCACAACACTAAACAGACAAGATGTGGGGACGTGAGCAATCACAACTTTTTAAATGACAAGGTGTATGTGGGGACGTGACCTATCACAACACTAAACAGACAAGATGTGGGGACGTGACAAATCACAACTTTTAAAATGACTAGGTGTATGTGGGGACGTGACCTATCACAACACTAAACAGCAAGATGTGGGGACGTGAGCAATCACAACTTTTTAAATGAGAAGGTGTATGTGGGGACGTGACCTATCACAACACTAAACAGACAAGATGTGGGGACGTGAGCAATCACAACTTTTTAAATGACAAGGTGTATGTGGGGACGTGACCTATCACAACACTAAACAGACAAAATGTGGGGACGTGACCAATCACAAGATGTGCGGACGTGACCAATCACAACTTTCTAAATGACAAGGTGTATGTGGGAACGTGACCTATCACAACACTAAACAGACAAGATGTGGGGACGTGACCAATCACAACTTTTTAAATGACAAGGTGTATGTGGGGACGTGACCTATCACAACACTAAACAGACAAGATGTGGGGACGTGACCAATCACAACTTTTTAAATGACAAGGTGTATGTGGGAACGTGACCTATCACAACACTAAACAGACAAGATGTGGGGACGTGACCAATCACAACTTTTTAAATGACAAGGTGTATGTGGGAACGTGACCTATCACAACACTAAACAGACAAGATGTGGGGACGTGACCAATCACAACTTTTTAAATGACAAGGTGTATGTGGGGACGTGACCAATAACAACACTAAACAGACAAAATGTGAGGACGTGACCAATCACAACTTTCTAAATGACAAGGTGTATGTGGGGACGTGACACAAGATGTGGGGACGTGGCCAATCACAACTTTTTAAATGACAAGGTGTATGTGGGAACGTGACCTATCACAACACTAAACAGACAAGATGTGGGGAGGTGACCAATCACAACTTTGTAAATGACAAGGTGTATGTGGGGACGTGTCCTATCACAACACTAAACAGACAAAATGTGAGGACGTGACCAATCACAACTTTCTAAATGACAAGGTGTATGTGGGGACGTGACCTATCACAACACTAAACAGACAAGATGTGGGGACGTGACAAATCATAACTTTTAAAATGACTAGGTGTATGTGGGGACGTAACCTATCACAACACTAAACAGACAAGATGTGGGGACGTGAGCAATCACAACTTTTTAAATGACAAGGTGTATGTGGGGACGTGACCTATCACAACACTAAACAGACAAGATGTGGGGACGTGGCCAATCACAACTTTTTAAATGACAAGGTGTATGTGGGAACGTGACCTATCACAACACTAAACAGACAAGATGTGGGGACGTGACCAATCACAACTTTTTAAATGACAAGGTGTATGTGGGGACGTGACCTATCACAACACTAAACACACAAGATGTGGGGAGGTGACCAATCACAACTTTGTAAATGACAAGGTGTATGTGGGGACGTGACCTATCACAACACTAAACAGACAAGATGTGGGGACGTGAGCAATCACAACTTTTTAAATGACAAGGTGTATGTGGGGACGTGACCTATCACAACACTAAACAGACAAAATGTGGGGACGTGACCAATCACAAGATGTGGGGACGTGACCAATCACAACTTTCTAAATGACAAGGTGTATGTGGGAACGTGACCTATCACAACACTAAACAGACAAGATGTGGGGACGTGACCAATCACAACTTTTTAAATGACAAGGTGTATGTGGGGGCGTGACCTATCACAACACTAAACAGACAAGATGTGGGGACGTGACAAATCACAACTTTTAAAATGACTAGGTGTATGTGGGGACGTGACCTATCACAACACTAAACAGACAAGATGTGGGGACGTGAGCAATCACAACTTTTTAAATGACAAGGTGTATGTGGGGACGTGACCTATCACAACACTAAACAGCAAGATGTGGGGACGTGAGCAATCACAACTTTTTAAATGACAAGGTGTATGTGGGGACGTGACCTATCACAACACTAAACAGCAAGATGTGGGGACGTGAGCAATCACAACTTTTTAAACTACAAGGTGTATGTGGGGACGTGACCTATCACAACACTAAACAGACAAGATGTGGGGACGTGAGCAATCACAACTTTTTAACTGACAAGGTGTATGCGGGGACGTGACCTATCACAACACTAAACAGACAAAATGTGGGGACGTGACCAATCACAAGATGTGGGGACGTGACCAATCACAACTTTCTAAATGACAAGGTGTATGTGGGAACGTGACCTATCACAACACTAAACAGACAAGATGTGGGGACGTGAGCAATCACAACTTTTTAAATGACAAGGGGTATGTGGGGACGTGACCTATCACAACACTAAACAGACAAAATGTGGGGACGTGACCAATCACAAGATGTGGGGACGTGACCAATCACAACTTTCTAAATGACAAGGTGTATGTGGGAACGTGACCTATCACAACACTAAACAGACAAGATGTGGGGACGTGACCAATCACAACTTTTTAAATGACAAGGTGTATGTGGGGACGTGACCTATCACAACACTAAACAGACAAGATGTAGGGACGTGACCAATCACAACTTTTTAAATGACAAGGTGTATGTGGGAACGTGACCTATCACAACACTAAACAGACAAGATGTGGGGACGTGACCAATCACAACTTTTTAAATGACAAGGTGTATGTGGGGACGTGACCTATCACAACACTAAACAGACAAGATGTGGGGACGTGACCAATCACAACTTTTTAAATGACAAGGTGTATGTGGGGACGTAACCTATCACAACACTAAACAGACCAAATGTGGGGACGTGACCAATCACAACTTTCTAAATGACAAGGTGTATGTGGGGACGTGACCTATCACAACACTAAACAGACAAAATGTGGGGACGTGACCAATCACAACTTTCTAAATGACAAGGTGTATGTGGGGACGTGAGCTATCACAACACTAAACAGACAAGATGTGGGGACGTGACAAATCACAACTTTTAAAATGACAAGGTGTATGTGGGGACGTGACCAATAACAACACTAAACAGACAAAATGTGAGGACGTGACCAATCACAACTTTCTAAATGACAAGGTGTATGTGGGGACGTGACACAAGATGTGGGGACGTGGCCAATCACAACTTTTTAAATGACAAGGTGTATGTGGGAACGTGACCTATCACAACACTAAACAGACAAAATATGAGGACGTGACCAATCACAAGATGTGGGTACGTGACCAATCACAACTTTCTAAATGACAAGGTGTATGTGGGAACGTGACCTATCACAACACTAAACAGACAAGATGTGGGGACGTGACCAATCACAACTTTTTAAATGACAAGGTGTATGTGGGGACGTGACCTATCACAACACTAAACAGACAAGATGTGGGGACGTGACAAATCACAACTTTTAAAATGACTAGGTGTATGTGGGGACGTGACCTATCACAACACTAAACAGACAAGATGTGGGGACGTGAGCAATCACAACTTTTTAAATGACAAGGTGTATGTGGGGACGTGACCTATCACAACACTAAACAGACAAGATGTGGGGACGTGAGCAATCACAACTTTTTAAATGACAAGGTGTATGTGGGGACGTGACCTATCACAACACTAAACAGACAAGATGTGGGGACGTGAGCAATCACAACTTTTTAAATGACAAGGTGTATGTGGGGACGTGACCTATCACAACACTAAACAGACAAAATGTGGGGACGTGACCAATCACAAGATGTGCGGACGTGACCAATCACAACTTTCTAAATGACAAGGTGTATGTGGGAACGTGACCTATCACAACACTAAACAGACAAGATGTGGGGACGTGACCAATCACAACTTTTTAAATGACAAGGTGTATGTGGGGACGTGACCTATCACAACACTAAACAGACAAGATGTGGGGACGTGAGCAATCACAACTTTTTAAATGACAAGGTGTATGTGGGAACGTGACCTATCACAACACTAAACAGACAAGATGTGGGGAGGTGACCAATCACAACTTTGTAAATGACAAGGTGTATGTGGGGACGTGACCTATCACAACACTAAACAGACAAAATGTGAGGACGTGACCAATCACAACTTTCTAAATGACAAGGTGTATGTGGGGACGTGACCTATCACAACACTAAACAGACAAGATGTGGGGACGTGACAAATCATAACTTTTAAAATGACTAGGTGTATGTGGGGACGTAACCTATCACAACACTAAACAGACAAGATGTGGGGACGTGAGCAATCACAACTTTTTAAATGACAAGGTGTATGTGGGGACGTGACCTATCACAACACTAAACAGACAAGATGTGGGGACGTGGCCAATCACAACTTTTTAAATGACAAGGTGTATGTGGGAACGTGACCTATCACAACACTAAACAGACAAGATGTGGGGACGTGACCAATCACAACTTTTTAAATGACAAGGTGTATGTGGGGACGTGACCTATCACAACACTAAACAGACAAGATGTGGGGAGGTGACCAATCACAACTTTGTAAATGACAAGGTGTATGTGGGGACGTGACCTATCACAACACTAAACAGACAAAATGTGGGGACGTGACCAATCACAACTATTTAAATGACAAGGTGTTTGTGGGGACGTGACCTATCACAACACTACACAGAGAAGATGTGGGGACGTGACCAATCACACCTTTTATAATGACAAGGTGTATGTGGGGGCGTAACCTATCACAACACTAAACAGACAAGATGTGGGGACGTGACCAATTACAACTTTTTAAATGACAAGGTGTATGTGGGGGCGTGACCTATCACAACACTAAACAGACAAGATGTGGGGACGTGACCAATCACAACTTTTTAAATGACAAGGTGTATGTGGGGACGTGACCTATCACAACACTAAACAGACAAGATGTGGGGACGTGACCAATCACAACTTTCTAAATGACAAGGTGTATGTGGGGACGCGACCTATCACAACACTAAACAGACAAGATGTGGGGACGTGACAAATCACAACTTTTTAAATGACTAGGTGTATGTGGGGACGTGACCTATCACAACACTAAACAGCAAGATGTGGGGACGTGAGCAATCACAACTTTTTAAATGACAAGGTGTATGTGGGGACGTGACCTATCACAACATTAAACAGACAAGATGTGGGGACGTGACAAATCACAACTTTTAAAATGACTAGGTGTATGTGGGGACGTGACCTATCACAACACTAAACAGACAAGATGTGGGGACGTGAGCAATCACAACTTTTTAAATGACAAGGTGTATGTGGGGACGTGACCTATCACAACACTAAACAGACAAGATGTGGGGACGTGACAAATCACAACTTTTAAAATGACTAGGTGTATGTGGGGACGTGACCTATCACAACACTAAACAGCAAGATGTGGGGACGTGAGCAATCACAACTTTTTAAATGACAAGGTGTATGTGGGGACGTGACCTATCACAACACTAAACAGACAAGATGTGGGGACGTGAGCAATCACAACTTTTTAAATGACAAGGTGTATGTGGGGACGTGACCTATCACAACACTAAACAGACAAGATGTGGGGACGTGAGCAATCACAACTTTTTAAATGACAAGGTGTATGTGGGGACGTGACCTATCACAACACTAAACAGACAAAATGTGGGGACGTGACCAATCACAAGATGTGCGGACGTGACCAATCACAACTTTCTAAATGACAAGGTGTATGTGGGAACGTGACCTATCACAACACTAAACAGACAAGATGTGGGGACGTGACCAATCACAACTTTTTAAATGACAAGGTGTATGTGGGGACGTGACCTATCACAACACTAAACAGACAAGATGTAGGGACGTGACCAATCACAACTTTTTAAATGACAAGGTGTATGTGGGAACGTGACCTATCACAACACTAAACAGACAAGATGTGGGGACGTGACCAATCACAACTTTTTAAATGACAAGGTGTATGTGGGGACGTGACCTATCACAACACTAAACAGACAAGATGTGGGGACGTGACCAATCACAACTTTTTAAATGACAAGGTGTATGTGGGGACGTAACCTATCACAACACTAAACAGACCAAATGTGGGGACGTGACCAATCACAACTTTCTAAATGACAAGGTGTATGTGGGGACGTGACCTATCACAACACTAAACAGACAAAATGTGGGGACGTGACCAATCAGAACTTTCTAAATGACAAGGTGTATGTGGGGACGTGAGCTATCACAACACTAAACAGACAAGATGTGGGGACGTGACAAATCACAACTTTTAAAATGACAAGGTGTATGTGGGGACGTGACCAATAACAACACTAAACAGACAAAATGTGAGGACGTGACCAATCACAACTTTCTAAATGACAAGGTGTATGTGGGGACGTGACACAAGATGTGGGGACGTGGCCAATCACAACTTTTTAAATGACAAGGTGTATGTGGGAACGTGACCTATCACAACACTAAACAGACAAAATATGAGGACGTGACCAATCACAAGATGTAGGTACGTGACCAATCACAACTTTCTAAATGACAAGGTGTATGTGGGAACGTGACCTATCACAACACTAAACAGACAAGATGTGGGGACGTGACCAATCACAACTTTTTAAATGACAAGGTGTATGTGGGGACGTGACCTATCACAACACTAAACAGACAAGATGTGGGGACGTGACAAATCACAACTTTTAAAATGACTAGGTGTATGTGGGGACGTGAC
>OY829541.1:39972795-40024062 GCA_963691705.1 Viola odorata | reverse complement strand
AAATTAAAAGTTACAAAAACATAATCTTCATCTCAAGATTAGTAATTATATATCCACTTTTCTTATTTTTCTTAATATTTTATAAATGGGTTTTAAACTTATTTAGAATTAATTTAGAATTTTTTTCCCGCCTAAAATACTCCCTTCAAACTAATATTTAAAAAATGGGTCTTATGACGTGGCGGGATGGGATTGGTTTTCCAAATGGAAAATTTTGGAATTAATTTCATTTGGAGAAAAATATTGTTGTGCAACAAATTTTGGAAATATATCCAGTTTTGGAAAATTTTCAGAAAATCCCTGTAAGTAAATTCAGAATGGAATTTTCAAAAAATTCTCCGTAATTAAAAAACAATGAAAAAAAAACTACTACTATTGTTAATTCAATTTTATTGTCAACTCATTTAATTGATTTTTTAAAATTAAAAGTAAATTCATATTTATTAATTTGCAAAATCAAAATGAGAAAAGTGACCGAACATTAGTTAGTTAAATCATAATTAATTAAACCATTGGTGCGCCACATACCATAAAATTTCTTATAAGATGGTTGGTTATTGAATTTTACTCGTATGGTTTTAATTAGGAGTATTAGTTAGTTCAATATCAATTATGAAGTATTTTTATTACAATTTGTATCAATCTACATATTAATCATCAAAATTACGAGGGCAGACATGTCTAAAATAACATTATTATTTTTAGATTAACAATATGAATTTATTGAACTAAAGTAATAAAAAAAAATTGGAAAATGTTTTCCAAATGGAAATATTTCCGAAAATTTGGAAAATGTTTTCCAAATGGAAATATTTCCAAACATACTACAAATTATTTAATATTAGGAGTGAGTGAGTCCTATGTGTATCTATTAATTTTAATTTTTTAAAATGAAAAATTATTAAATATATTCGTTACATATAAGTGTAACTTTAATATGAGCTCATTTAATTGATTTTTTAAAATTAAAATTGAATTCATATTTATTAATCTGCAAAATCAAAATGAGAAAGGTGACCGAACATTAGTTAGTTAAATCATAATTAATTAAGCCATTGGTGCGCCACGTGCCATGAAATTTCTTATAACACGGTTGGTTATTGAATTTTACTCGTATGATTTTAATTAGGAGTATCAGTTAGTTAAATATCAATTATGAAGTATTTTTATTACAATTTGTATCAATCTACATATTAATTATCAAAATTACGAGGGTAGACATGTCTAAAATAACATATATATTTTGTTTAGATTAACAATATGAAGTTATTGAACTAAAGTAAAAAAAAAAAAAATTTAAAAATTTGAAAAATGTTTTCCAAATGGAAATATTTCCGAAAATTTTCCAAAATGGAATTTTTTGACTGTGAAACAGATTTTAGAAATAATTCCAGTTTTGGAAAATTTTCAAAAAATTCTCCGTAACTAAACAGCACCTTAAGCTGCGTTTCATAACGGAATTAATTCTGTTTGGAGTTATTTCTGTTTTTTAAAATTTTCCATCTGGAGTTATTTCCGGAATTATTTCTGTTTTCCAAAATTCTGTTTCACAGCTACAGTACGTTTTCTGTTTTCCAGCCTTCATTTTCCAACCTTAGAAAACTCAAAATCGTATTCACCTAACAACTATTTCTTACTTTTTTGAAAAAAAAAACTACTACTATTATTAAATAAATTTTATTTTAATTAAAAAATAATGCTAATGTTATTTTTTTGTTAAGATTAATAAACTAAATAGTAGCCCATTTTAAGTTTATTAAAGATCAAATATAAGTATGGTAAACATATTCATGTTTAGATTCAAAAGCACAAGCCATTTAAGGGTTGTTTAATTTTTGGAAAATTTTCTAAAAATTGGAAATATTTCCAAAATCTGTTTCACAGCAACATTTTCCCAAATGGAAAATTTTCAGAAAATTTTTCAGTTCTCCAATTACTATTCAGTTTTCCAGAATTAACACTACAAATTTGGAAAATTCTGGAAACGCCATTTTTTAAGTTTTCCAAAAAAAAAATTCCAAATTATTTTTTTTTTTTAGCTCAAACGATCCATATTGTTAACATAAAAAAGAAACAATGTTATTTTGGACATTTCTACCCTCATAATTTATAAATATGCTAAATCTATTCACGTTAAAGATCAAATATAAATATAATAATTCCGTTCATGAAAATAAAATACATGTCTTGAATTATTTGTTCATGACGTGAATACTACAAACTCGAAATCGTATTCACCTAAGATCAAGTATAAATATAATAATTCCGTTTATGAAAATAAAATACATATAAAATAGTCTTGAATTATTTGTTCATTACGTGAATACCACAAATATCAACATTCAAAACATACTTAATTTAAATTGTTACTTCTTCATATTCTAACAATTATTATAATGAGACCATAATTGATTTGCAATATCTTCTCTAACGTCATTCATTAGTTGTTGTTGGGACATATCCACTTGAATACCTTCTTGCGTCACATTAGCTTCGTTCTCGTCTAAATTTTGCTGACCTTCTGTACCATATTCTGTGAATAGTTGATCAACTCTATCTTCCATTCGAATAAAGTTGTGTAGTGTACAACAAGCTAGAGGTATTTGCCTCGGACGATGAAGAAGATAATTTGGAATGGACTTTAAGATTGGAAATCTAGCCTTCAGAACGCCAAAAGCCCTTTCAATCACATTTCTCAATGACGAATGTCGATAGTTAAACAATGCATATTTTCTTGTTATCCTTCCTCATCCACGAAAATAAGTGTAATTTTCTCGTTACATATAAGTGTAATTTTAATATGAGCTCATTTAATTGATTTTTTAAAATTAAAAGTGAATTCATATTTATTGAGGATTCTGAGCGAGTAAATTCGGACCTTAAATCGAACTTTTTCTTTATGATTACTATTTATTTTGTTTCATTTTATTGCATATTTTAGTATTTTTGGTTCGGGATCTTATTCATTTCAAGTGAGATTCCTCGTGTTGAATCAATTTTATTTTAATTACTACTACTATTGTTAAATCAATTTTATTTTAATTAAAAAATAATGCTAATGTTATTTTTTTGTTAAGATTAATAAACTAAATAGTAGCCCATTTTAAGTTTATTAAAGATCAAATATCAGTATGGTAAACATATTCATGTTTAAATTCAAAAGCACAAGCCATTTAAGGGTTGTTTAATTTTTGGAAAATTTTTCAAAAATTGAAATTTTTTCCAATTCTCCAATTACTATTCAGTTTTGGAAATAATTCCAAAATTAACACTACAAATACTCCAACTTTTGGAAACACCATATTTGATGTTTTCCAAAAATTTCTTCACTTTATTTCCAAAGTGGGGTCTACAGGTCAACTTTACTCTCTCTCATCATTTTTAATTTTTCTTTCATACAAAAACTCAATCTTCTTACTTAATACTTTGAACAAAATAAATTAAAAGTTACAAAAACATAATCTTCATCTCAAGATTAGTAATTATATATCCACTTTTCTTATTTTTCTTAATATTTTATAAATGGGTTTTAAACTTATTTAGAATTAATTTAGAATTTTTTTCCCGCCTAAAATACTCCCTTCAAACTAATATTTAAAAAATGGGTCTTATGACGTGGCGGGATGGGATTGGTTTTCCAAATGGAAAATTTTGGAATTAATTTCATTTGGAGAAAAATATTGTTGTGCAACAAATTTTGGAAATATATCCAGTTTTGGAAAATTTTCAGAAAATCCCTGTAAGTAAATTCAGAATGGAATTTTCAAAAAATTCTCCGTAATTAAAAAACAATGAAAAAAAAACTACTACTATTGTTAATTCAATTTTATTGTCAACTCATTTAATTGATTTTTTAAAATTAAAAGTAAATTCATATTTATTAATTTGCAAAATCAAAATGAGAAAAGTGACCGAACATTAGTTAGTTAAATCATAATTAATTAAACCATTGGTGCGCCACATACCATAAAATTTCTTATAAGATGGTTGGTTATTGAATTTTACTCGTATGGTTTTAATTAGGAGTATTAGTTAGTTCAATATCAATTATGAAGTATTTTTATTACAATTTGTATCAATCTACATATTAATCATCAAAATTACGAGGGCAGACATGTCTAAAATAACATTATTATTTTTAGATTAACAATATGAATTTATTGAACTAAAGTAATAAAAAAAAATTGGAAAATGTTTTCCAAATGGAAATATTTCCGAAAATTTGGAAAATGTTTTCCAAATGGAAATATTTCCAAACATACTACAAATTATTTAATATTAGGAGTGAGTGAGTCCTATGTGTATCTATTAATTTTAATTTTTTAAAATGAAAAATTATTAAATATATTCGTTACATATAAGTGTAACTTTAATATGAGCTCATTTAATTGATTTTTTAAAATTAAAATTGAATTCATATTTATTAATCTGCAAAATCAAAATGAGAAAGGTGACCGAACATTAGTTAGTTAAATCATAATTAATTAAGCCATTGGTGCGCCACGTGCCATGAAATTTCTTATAACACGGTTGGTTATTGAATTTTACTCGTATGATTTTAATTAGGAGTATCAGTTAGTTAAATATCAATTATGAAGTATTTTTATTACAATTTGTATCAATCTACATATTAATTATCAAAATTACGAGGGTAGACATGTCTAAAATAACATATATATTTTGTTTAGATTAACAATATGAAGTTATTGAACTAAAGTAAAAAAAAAAAAAATTTAAAAATTTGAAAAATGTTTTCCAAATGGAAATATTTCCGAAAATTTTCCAAAATGGAATTTTTTGACTGTGAAACAGATTTTAGAAATAATTCCAGTTTTGGAAAATTTTCAAAAAATTCTCCGTAACTAAACAGCACCTTAAGCTGCGTTTCATAACGGAATTAATTCTGTTTGGAGTTATTTCTGTTTTTTAAAATTTTCCATCTGGAGTTATTTCCGGAATTATTTCTGTTTTCCAAAATTCTGTTTCACAGCTACAGTACGTTTTCTGTTTTCCAGCCTTCATTTTCCAACCTTAGAAAACTCAAAATCGTATTCACCTAACAACTATTTCTTACTTTTTTGAAAAAAAAAACTACTACTATTATTAAATAAATTTTATTTTAATTAAAAAATAATGCTAATGTTATTTTTTTGTTAAGATTAATAAACTAAATAGTAGCCCATTTTAAGTTTATTAAAGATCAAATATAAGTATGGTAAACATATTCATGTTTAGATTCAAAAGCACAAGCCATTTAAGGGTTGTTTAATTTTTGGAAAATTTTCTAAAAATTGGAAATATTTCCAAAATCTGTTTCACAGCAACATTTTCCCAAATGGAAAATTTTCAGAAAATTTTTCAGTTCTCCAATTACTATTCAGTTTTCCAGAATTAACACTACAAATTTGGAAAATTCTGGAAACGCCATTTTTTAAGTTTTCCAAAAAAAAAATTCCAAATTATTTTTTTTTTTTAGCTCAAACGATCCATATTGTTAACATAAAAAAGAAACAATGTTATTTTGGACATTTCTACCCTCATAATTTATAAATATGCTAAATCTATTCACGTTAAAGATCAAATATAAATATAATAATTCCGTTCATGAAAATAAAATACATGTCTTGAATTATTTGTTCATGACGTGAATACTACAAACTCGAAATCGTATTCACCTAAGATCAAGTATAAATATAATAATTCCGTTTATGAAAATAAAATACATATAAAATAGTCTTGAATTATTTGTTCATTACGTGAATACCACAAATATCAACATTCAAAACATACTTAATTTAAATTGTTACTTCTTCATATTCTAACAATTATTATAATGAGACCATAATTGATTTGCAATATCTTCTCTAACGTCATTCATTAGTTGTTGTTGGGACATATCCACTTGAATACCTTCTTGCGTCACATTAGCTTCGTTCTCGTCTAAATTTTGCTGACCTTCTGTACCATATTCTGTGAATAGTTGATCAACTCTATCTTCCATTCGAATAAAGTTGTGTAGTGTACAACAAGCTAGAGGTATTTGCCTCGGACGATGAAGAAGATAATTTGGAATGGACTTTAAGATTGGAAATCTAGCCTTCAGAACGCCAAAAGCCCTTTCAATCACATTTCTCAATGACGAATGTCGATAGTTAAACAATGCATATTTTCTTGTTATCCTTCCTCATCCACGAAAATAAGTGTAATTTTCTCGTTACATATAAGTGTAATTTTAATATGAGCTCATTTAATTGATTTTTTAAAATTAAAAGTGAATTCATATTTATTGAGGATTCTGAGCGAGTAAATTCGGACCTTAAATCGAACTTTTTCTTTATGATTACTATTTATTTTGTTTCATTTTATTGCATATTTTAGTATTTTTGGTTCGGGATCTTATTCATTTCAAGTGAGATTCCTCGTGTTGAATCAATTTTATTTTAATTACTACTACTATTGTTAAATCAATTTTATTTTAATTAAAAAATAATGCTAATGTTATTTTTTTGTTAAGATTAATAAACTAAATAGTAGCCCATTTTAAGTTTATTAAAGATCAAATATCAGTATGGTAAACATATTCATGTTTAAATTCAAAAGCACAAGCCATTTAAGGGTTGTTTAATTTTTGGAAAATTTTTCAAAAATTGAAATTTTTTCCAATTCTCCAATTACTATTCAGTTTTGGAAATAATTCCAAAATTAACACTACAAATACTCCAACTTTTGGAAACACCATATTTGATGTTTTCCAAAAATTTCTTCACTTTATTTCCAAAGTGGGGTCTACAGGTCAACTTTACTCTCTCTCATCATTTTTAATTTTTCTTTCATACAAAAACTCAATCTTCTTACTTAATACTTTGAACAAAATAAATTAAAAGTTACAAAAACATAATCTTCATCTCAAGATTAGTAATTATATATCCACTTTTCTTATTTTTCTTAATATTTTATAAATGGGTTTTAAACTTATTTAGAATTAATTTAGAATTTTTTTCCCGCCTAAAATACTCCCTTCAAACTAATATTTAAAAAATGGGTCTTATGACGTGGCGGGATGGGATTGGTTTTCCAAATGGAAAATTTTGGAATTAATTTCATTTGGAGAAAAATATTGTTGTGCAACAAATTTTGGAAATATATCCAGTTTTGGAAAATTTTCAGAAAATCCCTGTAAGTAAATTCAGAATGGAATTTTCAAAAAATTCTCCGTAATTAAAAAACAATGAAAAAAAAACTACTACTATTGTTAATTCAATTTTATTGTCAACTCATTTAATTGATTTTTTAAAATTAAAAGTAAATTCATATTTATTAATTTGCAAAATCAAAATGAGAAAAGTGACCGAACATTAGTTAGTTAAATCATAATTAATTAAACCATTGGTGCGCCACATACCATAAAATTTCTTATAAGATGGTTGGTTATTGAATTTTACTCGTATGGTTTTAATTAGGAGTATTAGTTAGTTCAATATCAATTATGAAGTATTTTTATTACAATTTGTATCAATCTACATATTAATCATCAAAATTACGAGGGCAGACATGTCTAAAATAACATTATTATTTTTAGATTAACAATATGAATTTATTGAACTAAAGTAATAAAAAAAAATTGGAAAATGTTTTCCAAATGGAAATATTTCCGAAAATTTGGAAAATGTTTTCCAAATGGAAATATTTCCAAACATACTACAAATTATTTAATATTAGGAGTGAGTGAGTCCTATGTGTATCTATTAATTTTAATTTTTTAAAATGAAAAATTATTAAATATATTCGTTACATATAAGTGTAACTTTAATATGAGCTCATTTAATTGATTTTTTAAAATTAAAATTGAATTCATATTTATTAATCTGCAAAATCAAAATGAGAAAGGTGACCGAACATTAGTTAGTTAAATCATAATTAATTAAGCCATTGGTGCGCCACGTGCCATGAAATTTCTTATAACACGGTTGGTTATTGAATTTTACTCGTATGATTTTAATTAGGAGTATCAGTTAGTTAAATATCAATTATGAAGTATTTTTATTACAATTTGTATCAATCTACATATTAATTATCAAAATTACGAGGGTAGACATGTCTAAAATAACATATATATTTTGTTTAGATTAACAATATGAAGTTATTGAACTAAAGTAAAAAAAAAAAAAATTTAAAAATTTGAAAAATGTTTTCCAAATGGAAATATTTCCGAAAATTTTCCAAAATGGAATTTTTTGACTGTGAAACAGATTTTAGAAATAATTCCAGTTTTGGAAAATTTTCAAAAAATTCTCCGTAACTAAACAGCACCTTAAGCTGCGTTTCATAACGGAATTAATTCTGTTTGGAGTTATTTCTGTTTTTTAAAATTTTCCATCTGGAGTTATTTCCGGAATTATTTCTGTTTTCCAAAATTCTGTTTCACAGCTACAGTACGTTTTCTGTTTTCCAGCCTTCATTTTCCAACCTTAGAAAACTCAAAATCGTATTCACCTAACAACTATTTCTTACTTTTTTGAAAAAAAAAACTACTACTATTATTAAATAAATTTTATTTTAATTAAAAAATAATGCTAATGTTATTTTTTTGTTAAGATTAATAAACTAAATAGTAGCCCATTTTAAGTTTATTAAAGATCAAATATAAGTATGGTAAACATATTCATGTTTAGATTCAAAAGCACAAGCCATTTAAGGGTTGTTTAATTTTTGGAAAATTTTCTAAAAATTGGAAATATTTCCAAAATCTGTTTCACAGCAACATTTTCCCAAATGGAAAATTTTCAGAAAATTTTTCAGTTCTCCAATTACTATTCAGTTTTCCAGAATTAACACTACAAATTTGGAAAATTCTGGAAACGCCATTTTTTAAGTTTTCCAAAAAAAAAATTCCAAATTATTTTTTTTTTTTAGCTCAAACGATCCATATTGTTAACATAAAAAAGAAACAATGTTATTTTGGACATTTCTACCCTCATAATTTATAAATATGCTAAATCTATTCACGTTAAAGATCAAATATAAATATAATAATTCCGTTCATGAAAATAAAATACATGTCTTGAATTATTTGTTCATGACGTGAATACTACAAACTCGAAATCGTATTCACCTAAGATCAAGTATAAATATAATAATTCCGTTTATGAAAATAAAATACATATAAAATAGTCTTGAATTATTTGTTCATTACGTGAATACCACAAATATCAACATTCAAAACATACTTAATTTAAATTGTTACTTCTTCATATTCTAACAATTATTATAATGAGACCATAATTGATTTGCAATATCTTCTCTAACGTCATTCATTAGTTGTTGTTGGGACATATCCACTTGAATACCTTCTTGCGTCACATTAGCTTCGTTCTCGTCTAAATTTTGCTGACCTTCTGTACCATATTCTGTGAATAGTTGATCAACTCTATCTTCCATTCGAATAAAGTTGTGTAGTGTACAACAAGCTAGAGGTATTTGCCTCGGACGATGAAGAAGATAATTTGGAATGGACTTTAAGATTGGAAATCTAGCCTTCAGAACGCCAAAAGCCCTTTCAATCACATTTCTCAATGACGAATGTCGATAGTTAAACAATGCATATTTTCTTGTTATCCTTCCTCATCCACGAAAATAAGTGTAATTTTCTCGTTACATATAAGTGTAATTTTAATATGAGCTCATTTAATTGATTTTTTAAAATTAAAAGTGAATTCATATTTATTGAGGATTCTGAGCGAGTAAATTCGGACCTTAAATCGAACTTTTTCTTTATGATTACTATTTATTTTGTTTCATTTTATTGCATATTTTAGTATTTTTGGTTCGGGATCTTATTCATTTCAAGTGAGATTCCTCGTGTTGAATCAATTTTATTTTAATTACTACTACTATTGTTAAATCAATTTTATTTTAATTAAAAAATAATGCTAATGTTATTTTTTTGTTAAGATTAATAAACTAAATAGTAGCCCATTTTAAGTTTATTAAAGATCAAATATCAGTATGGTAAACATATTCATGTTTAAATTCAAAAGCACAAGCCATTTAAGGGTTGTTTAATTTTTGGAAAATTTTTCAAAAATTGAAATTTTTTCCAATTCTCCAATTACTATTCAGTTTTGGAAATAATTCCAAAATTAACACTACAAATACTCCAACTTTTGGAAACACCATATTTGATGTTTTCCAAAAATTTCTTCACTTTATTTCCAAAGTGGGGTCTACAGGTCAACTTTACTCTCTCTCATCATTTTTAATTTTTCTTTCATACAAAAACTCAATCTTCTTACTTAATACTTTGAACAAAATAAATTAAAAGTTACAAAAACATAATCTTCATCTCAAGATTAGTAATTATATATCCACTTTTCTTATTTTTCTTAATATTTTATAAATGGGTTTTAAACTTATTTAGAATTAATTTAGAATTTTTTTCCCGCCTAAAATACTCCCTTCAAACTAATATTTAAAAAATGGGTCTTATGACGTGGCGGGATGGGATTGGTTTTCCAAATGGAAAATTTTGGAATTAATTTCATTTGGAGAAAAATATTGTTGTGCAACAAATTTTGGAAATATATCCAGTTTTGGAAAATTTTCAGAAAATCCCTGTAAGTAAATTCAGAATGGAATTTTCAAAAAATTCTCCGTAATTAAAAAACAATGAAAAAAAAACTACTACTATTGTTAATTCAATTTTATTGTCAACTCATTTAATTGATTTTTTAAAATTAAAAGTAAATTCATATTTATTAATTTGCAAAATCAAAATGAGAAAAGTGACCGAACATTAGTTAGTTAAATCATAATTAATTAAACCATTGGTGCGCCACATACCATAAAATTTCTTATAAGATGGTTGGTTATTGAATTTTACTCGTATGGTTTTAATTAGGAGTATTAGTTAGTTCAATATCAATTATGAAGTATTTTTATTACAATTTGTATCAATCTACATATTAATCATCAAAATTACGAGGGCAGACATGTCTAAAATAACATTATTATTTTTAGATTAACAATATGAATTTATTGAACTAAAGTAATAAAAAAAAATTGGAAAATGTTTTCCAAATGGAAATATTTCCGAAAATTTGGAAAATGTTTTCCAAATGGAAATATTTCCAAACATACTACAAATTATTTAATATTAGGAGTGAGTGAGTCCTATGTGTATCTATTAATTTTAATTTTTTAAAATGAAAAATTATTAAATATATTCGTTACATATAAGTGTAACTTTAATATGAGCTCATTTAATTGATTTTTTAAAATTAAAATTGAATTCATATTTATTAATCTGCAAAATCAAAATGAGAAAGGTGACCGAACATTAGTTAGTTAAATCATAATTAATTAAGCCATTGGTGCGCCACGTGCCATGAAATTTCTTATAACACGGTTGGTTATTGAATTTTACTCGTATGATTTTAATTAGGAGTATCAGTTAGTTAAATATCAATTATGAAGTATTTTTATTACAATTTGTATCAATCTACATATTAATTATCAAAATTACGAGGGTAGACATGTCTAAAATAACATATATATTTTGTTTAGATTAACAATATGAAGTTATTGAACTAAAGTAAAAAAAAAAAAAATTTAAAAATTTGAAAAATGTTTTCCAAATGGAAATATTTCCGAAAATTTTCCAAAATGGAATTTTTTGACTGTGAAACAGATTTTAGAAATAATTCCAGTTTTGGAAAATTTTCAAAAAATTCTCCGTAACTAAACAGCACCTTAAGCTGCGTTTCATAACGGAATTAATTCTGTTTGGAGTTATTTCTGTTTTTTAAAATTTTCCATCTGGAGTTATTTCCGGAATTATTTCTGTTTTCCAAAATTCTGTTTCACAGCTACAGTACGTTTTCTGTTTTCCAGCCTTCATTTTCCAACCTTAGAAAACTCAAAATCGTATTCACCTAACAACTATTTCTTACTTTTTTGAAAAAAAAAACTACTACTATTATTAAATAAATTTTATTTTAATTAAAAAATAATGCTAATGTTATTTTTTTGTTAAGATTAATAAACTAAATAGTAGCCCATTTTAAGTTTATTAAAGATCAAATATAAGTATGGTAAACATATTCATGTTTAGATTCAAAAGCACAAGCCATTTAAGGGTTGTTTAATTTTTGGAAAATTTTCTAAAAATTGGAAATATTTCCAAAATCTGTTTCACAGCAACATTTTCCCAAATGGAAAATTTTCAGAAAATTTTTCAGTTCTCCAATTACTATTCAGTTTTCCAGAATTAACACTACAAATTTGGAAAATTCTGGAAACGCCATTTTTTAAGTTTTCCAAAAAAAAAATTCCAAATTATTTTTTTTTTTTAGCTCAAACGATCCATATTGTTAACATAAAAAAGAAACAATGTTATTTTGGACATTTCTACCCTCATAATTTATAAATATGCTAAATCTATTCACGTTAAAGATCAAATATAAATATAATAATTCCGTTCATGAAAATAAAATACATGTCTTGAATTATTTGTTCATGACGTGAATACTACAAACTCGAAATCGTATTCACCTAAGATCAAGTATAAATATAATAATTCCGTTTATGAAAATAAAATACATATAAAATAGTCTTGAATTATTTGTTCATTACGTGAATACCACAAATATCAACATTCAAAACATACTTAATTTAAATTGTTACTTCTTCATATTCTAACAATTATTATAATGAGACCATAATTGATTTGCAATATCTTCTCTAACGTCATTCATTAGTTGTTGTTGGGACATATCCACTTGAATACCTTCTTGCGTCACATTAGCTTCGTTCTCGTCTAAATTTTGCTGACCTTCTGTACCATATTCTGTGAATAGTTGATCAACTCTATCTTCCATTCGAATAAAGTTGTGTAGTGTACAACAAGCTAGAGGTATTTGCCTCGGACGATGAAGAAGATAATTTGGAATGGACTTTAAGATTGGAAATCTAGCCTTCAGAACGCCAAAAGCCCTTTCAATCACATTTCTCAATGACGAATGTCGATAGTTAAACAATGCATATTTTCTTGTTATCCTTCCTCATCCACGAAAATAAGTGTAATTTTCTCGTTACATATAAGTGTAATTTTAATATGAGCTCATTTAATTGATTTTTTAAAATTAAAAGTGAATTCATATTTATTGAGGATTCTGAGCGAGTAAATTCGGACCTTAAATCGAACTTTTTCTTTATGATTACTATTTATTTTGTTTCATTTTATTGCATATTTTAGTATTTTTGGTTCGGGATCTTATTCATTTCAAGTGAGATTCCTCGTGTTGAATCAATTTTATTTTAATTACTACTACTATTGTTAAATCAATTTTATTTTAATTAAAAAATAATGCTAATGTTATTTTTTTGTTAAGATTAATAAACTAAATAGTAGCCCATTTTAAGTTTATTAAAGATCAAATATCAGTATGGTAAACATATTCATGTTTAAATTCAAAAGCACAAGCCATTTAAGGGTTGTTTAATTTTTGGAAAATTTTTCAAAAATTGAAATTTTTTCCAATTCTCCAATTACTATTCAGTTTTGGAAATAATTCCAAAATTAACACTACAAATACTCCAACTTTTGGAAACACCATATTTGATGTTTTCCAAAAATTTCTTCACTTTATTTCCAAAGTGGGGTCTACAGGTCAACTTTACTCTCTCTCATCATTTTTAATTTTTCTTTCATACAAAAACTCAATCTTCTTACTTAATACTTTGAACAAAATAAATTAAAAGTTACAAAAACATAATCTTCATCTCAAGATTAGTAATTATATATCCACTTTTCTTATTTTTCTTAATATTTTATAAATGGGTTTTAAACTTATTTAGAATTAATTTAGAATTTTTTTCCCGCCTAAAATACTCCCTTCAAACTAATATTTAAAAAATGGGTCTTATGACGTGGCGGGATGGGATTGGTTTTCCAAATGGAAAATTTTGGAATTAATTTCATTTGGAGAAAAATATTGTTGTGCAACAAATTTTGGAAATATATCCAGTTTTGGAAAATTTTCAGAAAATCCCTGTAAGTAAATTCAGAATGGAATTTTCAAAAAATTCTCCGTAATTAAAAAACAATGAAAAAAAAACTACTACTATTGTTAATTCAATTTTATTGTCAACTCATTTAATTGATTTTTTAAAATTAAAAGTAAATTCATATTTATTAATTTGCAAAATCAAAATGAGAAAAGTGACCGAACATTAGTTAGTTAAATCATAATTAATTAAACCATTGGTGCGCCACATACCATAAAATTTCTTATAAGATGGTTGGTTATTGAATTTTACTCGTATGGTTTTAATTAGGAGTATTAGTTAGTTCAATATCAATTATGAAGTATTTTTATTACAATTTGTATCAGTCTACATATTAATCATCAAAATTACGAGGGCAGACATGTCTAAAATAACATTATTATTTTTAGATTAACAATATGAATTTATTGAACTAAAGTAATAAAAAAAAATTGGAAAATGTTTTCCAAATGGAAATATTTCCGAAAATTTGGAAAATGTTTTCCAAATGGAAATATTTCCAAACATACTACAAATTATTTAATATTAGGAGTGAGTGAGTCCTATGTGTATCTATTAATTTTAATTTTTTAAAATGAAAAATTATTAAATATATTCGTTACATATAAGTGTAACTTTAATATGAGCTCATTTAATTGATTTTTTAAAATTAAAATTGAATTCATATTTATTAATCTGCAAAATCAAAATGAGAAAGGTGACCGAACATTAGTTAGTTAAATCATAATTAATTAAGCCATTGGTGCGCCACGTGCCATGAAATTTCTTATAACACGGTTGGTTATTGAATTTTACTCGTATGATTTTAATTAGGAGTATCAGTTAGTTAAATATCAATTATGAAGTATTTTTATTACAATTTGTATCAATCTACATATTAATTATCAAAATTACGAGGGTAGACATGTCTAAAATAACATATATATTTTGTTTAGATTAACAATATGAAGTTATTGAACTAAAGTAAAAAAAAAAAAAATTTAAAAATTTGAAAAATGTTTTCCAAATGGAAATATTTCCGAAAATTTTCCAAAATGGAATTTTTTGACTGTGAAACAGATTTTAGAAATAATTCCAGTTTTGGAAAATTTTCAAAAAATTCTCCGTAACTAAACAGCACCTTAAGCTGCGTTTCATAACGGAATTAATTCTGTTTGGAGTTATTTCTGTTTTTTAAAATTTTCCATCTGGAGTTATTTCCGGAATTATTTCTGTTTTCCAAAATTCTGTTTCACAGCTACAGTACGTTTTCTGTTTTCCAGCCTTCATTTTCCAACCTTAGAAAACTCAAAATCGTATTCACCTAACAACTATTTCTTACTTTTTTGAAAAAAAAAACTACTACTATTATTAAATAAATTTTATTTTAATTAAAAAATAATGCTAATGTTATTTTTTTGTTAAGATTAATAAACTAAATAGTAGCCCATTTTAAGTTTATTAAAGATCAAATATAAGTATGGTAAACATATTCATGTTTAGATTCAAAAGCACAAGCCATTTAAGGGTTGTTTAATTTTTGGAAAATTTTCTAAAAATTGGAAATATTTCCAAAATCTGTTTCACAGCAACATTTTCCCAAATGGAAAATTTTCAGAAAATTTTTCAGTTCTCCAATTACTATTCAGTTTTCCAGAATTAACACTACAAATTTGGAAAATTCTGGAAACGCCATTTTTTAAGTTTTCCAAAAAAAAAATTCCAAATTATTTTTTTTTTTTAGCTCAAACGATCCATATTGTTAACATAAAAAAGAAACAATGTTATTTTGGACATTTCTACCCTCATAATTTATAAATATGCTAAATCTATTCACGTTAAAGATCAAATATAAATATAATAATTCCGTTCATGAAAATAAAATACATGTCTTGAATTATTTGTTCATGACGTGAATACTACAAACTCGAAATCGTATTCACCTAAGATCAAGTATAAATATAATAATTCCGTTTATGAAAATAAAATACATATAAAATAGTCTTGAATTATTTGTTCATTACGTGAATACCACAAATATCAACATTCAAAACATACTTAATTTAAATTGTTACTTCTTCATATTCTAACAATTATTATAATGAGACCATAATTGATTTGCAATATCTTCTCTAACGTCATTCATTAGTTGTTGTTGGGACATATCCACTTGAATACCTTCTTGCGTCACATTAGCTTCGTTCTCGTCTAAATTTTGCTGACCTTCTGTACCATATTCTGTGAATAGTTGATCAACTCTATCTTCCATTCGAATAAAGTTGTGTAGTGTACAACAAGCTAGAGGTATTTGCCTCGGACGATGAAGAAGATAATTTGGAATGGACTTTAAGATTGGAAATCTAGCCTTCAGAACGCCAAAAGCCCTTTCAATCACATTTCTCAATGACGAATGTCGATAGTTAAACAATGCATATTTTCTTGTTATCCTTCCTCATCCACGAAAATAAGTGTAATTTTCTCGTTACATATAAGTGTAATTTTAATATGAGCTCATTTAATTGATTTTTTAAAATTAAAAGTGAATTCATATTTATTGAGGATTCTGAGCGAGTAAATTCGGACCTTAAATCGAACTTTTTCTTTATGATTACTATTTATTTTGTTTCATTTTATTGCATATTTTAGTATTTTTGGTTCGGGATCTTATTCATTTCAAGTGAGATTCCTCGTGTTGAATCAATTTTATTTTAATTACTACTACTATTGTTAAATCAATTTTATTTTAATTAAAAAATAATGCTAATGTTATTTTTTTGTTAAGATTAATAAACTAAATAGTAGCCCATTTTAAGTTTATTAAAGATCAAATATCAGTATGGTAAACATATTCATGTTTAAATTCAAAAGCACAAGCCATTTAAGGGTTGTTTAATTTTTGGAAAATTTTTCAAAAATTGAAATTTTTTCCAATTCTCCAATTACTATTCAGTTTTGGAAATAATTCCAAAATTAACACTACAAATACTCCAACTTTTGGAAACACCATATTTGATGTTTTCCAAAAATTTCTTCACTTTATTTCCAAAGTGGGGTCTACAGGTCAACTTTACTCTCTCTCATCATTTTTAATTTTTCTTTCATACAAAAACTCAATCTTCTTACTTAATACTTTGAACAAAATAAATTAAAAGTTACAAAAACATAATCTTCATCTCAAGATTAGTAATTATATATCCACTTTTCTTATTTTTCTTAATATTTTATAAATGGGTTTTAAACTTATTTAGAATTAATTTAGAATTTTTTTCCCGCCTAAAATACTCCCTTCAAACTAATATTTAAAAAATGGGTCTTATGACGTGGCGGGATGGGATTGGTTTTCCAAATGGAAAATTTTGGAATTAATTTCATTTGGAGAAAAATATTGTTGTGCAACAAATTTTGGAAATATATCCAGTTTTGGAAAATTTTCAGAAAATCCCTGTAAGTAAATTCAGAATGGAATTTTCAAAAAATTCTCCGTAATTAAAAAACAATGAAAAAAAAACTACTACTATTGTTAATTCAATTTTATTGTCAACTCATTTAATTGATTTTTTAAAATTAAAAGTAAATTCATATTTATTAATTTGCAAAATCAAAATGAGAAAAGTGACCGAACATTAGTTAGTTAAATCATAATTAATTAAACCATTGGTGCGCCACATACCATAAAATTTCTTATAAGACGGTTGGTTATTGAATTTTACTCGTATGGTTTTAATTAGGAGTATTAGTTAGTTCAATATCAATTATGAAGTATTTTTATTACAATTTGTATCAGTCTACATATTAATCATCAAAATTACGAGGGCAGACATGTCTAAAATAACATTATTATTTTTAGATTAACAATATGAATTTATTGAACTAAAGTAATAAAAAAAAATTGGAAAATGTTTTCCAAATGGAAATATTTCCGAAAATTTGGAAAATGTTTTCCAAATGGAAATATTTCCAAACATACTACAAATTATTTAATATTAGGAGTGAGTGAGTCCTATGTGTATCTATTAATTTTAATTTTTTAAAATGAAAAATTATTAAATATATTCGTTACATATAAGTGTAACTTTAATATGAGCTCATTTAATTGATTTTTTAAAATTAAAATTGAATTCATATTTATTAATCTGCAAAATCAAAATGAGAAAGGTGACCGAACATTAGTTAGTTAAATCATAATTAATTAAGCCATTGGTGCGCCACGTGCCATGAAATTTCTTATAACACGGTTGGTTATTGAATTTTACTCGTATGATTTTAATTAGGAGTATCAGTTAGTTAAATATCAATTATGAAGTATTTTTATTACAATTTGTATCAATCTACATATTAATTATCAAAATTACGAGGGTAGACATGTCTAAAATAACATATATATTTTGTTTAGATTAACAATATGAAGTTATTGAACTAAAGTAAAAAAAAAAAAAATTTAAAAATTTGAAAAATGTTTTCCAAATGGAAATATTTCCGAAAATTTTCCAAAATGGAATTTTTTGACTGTGAAACAGATTTTAGAAATAATTCCAGTTTTGGAAAATTTTCAAAAAATTCTCCGTAACTAAACAGCACCTTAAGCTGCGTTTCATAACGGAATTAATTCTGTTTGGAGTTATTTCTGTTTTTTAAAATTTTCCATCTGGAGTTATTTCCGGAATTATTTCTGTTTTCCAAAATTCTGTTTCACAGCTACAGTACGTTTTCTGTTTTCCAGCCTTCATTTTCCAACCTTAGAAAACTCAAAATCGTATTCACCTAACAACTATTTCTTACTTTTTTGAAAAAAAAAACTACTACTATTATTAAATAAATTTTATTTTAATTAAAAAATAATGCTAATGTTATTTTTTTGTTAAGATTAATAAACTAAATAGTAGCCCATTTTAAGTTTATTAAAGATCAAATATAAGTATGGTAAACATATTCATGTTTAGATTCAAAAGCACAAGCCATTTAAGGGTTGTTTAATTTTTGGAAAATTTTCTAAAAATTGGAAATATTTCCAAAATCTGTTTCACAGCAACATTTTCCCAAATGGAAAATTTTCAGAAAATTTTTCAGTTCTCCAATTACTATTCAGTTTTCCAGAATTAACACTACAAATTTGGAAAATTCTGGAAACGCCATTTTTTAAGTTTTCCAAAAAAAAAATTCCAAATTATTTTTTTTTTTTAGCTCAAACGATCCATATTGTTAACATAAAAAAGAAACAATGTTATTTTGGACATTTCTACCCTCATAATTTATAAATATGCTAAATCTATTCACGTTAAAGATCAAATATAAATATAATAATTCCGTTCATGAAAATAAAATACATGTCTTGAATTATTTGTTCATGACGTGAATACTACAAACTCGAAATCGTATTCACCTAAGATCAAGTATAAATATAATAATTCCGTTTATGAAAATAAAATACATATAAAATAGTCTTGAATTATTTGTTCATTACGTGAATACCACAAATATCAACATTCAAAACATACTTAATTTAAATTGTTACTTCTTCATATTCTAACAATTATTATAATGAGACCATAATTGATTTGCAATATCTTCTCTAACGTCATTCATTAGTTGTTGTTGGGACATATCCACTTGAATACCTTCTTGCGTCACATTAGCTTCGTTCTCGTCTAAATTTTGCTGACCTTCTGTACCATATTCTGTGAATAGTTGATCAACTCTATCTTCCATTCGAATAAAGTTGTGTAGTGTACAACAAGCTAGAGGTATTTGCCTCGGACGATGAAGAAGATAATTTGGAATGGACTTTAAGATTGGAAATCTAGCCTTCAGAACGCCAAAAGCCCTTTCAATCACATTTCTCAATGACGAATGTCGATAGTTAAACAATGCATATTTTCTTGTTATCCTTCCTCATCCACGAAAATAAGTGTAATTTTCTCGTTACATATAAGTGTAATTTTAATATGAGCTCATTTAATTGATTTTTTAAAATTAAAAGTGAATTCATATTTATTGAGGATTCTGAGCGAGTAAATTCGGACCTTAAATCGAACTTTTTCTTTATGATTACTATTTATTTTGTTTCATTTTATTGCATATTTTAGTATTTTTGGTTCGGGATCTTATTCATTTCAAGTGAGATTCCTCGTGTTGAATCAATTTTATTTTAATTACTACTACTATTGTTAAATCAATTTTATTTTAATTAAAAAATAATGCTAATGTTATTTTTTTGTTAAGATTAATAAACTAAATAGTAGCCCATTTTAAGTTTATTAAAGATCAAATATCAGTATGGTAAACATATTCATGTTTAAATTCAAAAGCACAAGCCATTTAAGGGTTGTTTAATTTTTGGAAAATTTTTCAAAAATTGAAATTTTTTCCAATTCTCCAATTACTATTCAGTTTTGGAAATAATTCCAAAATTAACACTACAAATACTCCAACTTTTGGAAACACCATATTTGATGTTTTCCAAAAATTTCTTCACTTTATTTCCAAAGTGGGGTCTACAGGTCAACTTTACTCTCTCTCATCATTTTTAATTTTTCTTTCATACAAAAACTCAATCTTCTTACTTAATACTTTGAACAAAATAAATTAAAAGTTACAAAAACATAATCTTCATCTCAAGATTAGTAATTATATATCCACTTTTCTTATTTTTCTTAATATTTTATAAATGGGTTTTAAACTTATTTAGAATTAATTTAGAATTTTTTTCCCGCCTAAAATACTCCCTTCAAACTAATATTTAAAAAATGGGTCTTATGACGTGGCGGGATGGGATTGGTTTTCCAAATGGAAAATTTTGGAATTAATTTCATTTGGAGAAAAATATTGTTGTGCAACAAATTTTGGAAATATATCCAGTTTTGGAAAATTTTCAGAAAATCCCTGTAAGTAAATTCAGAATGGAATTTTCAAAAAATTCTCCGTAATTAAAAAACAATGAAAAAAAAACTACTACTATTGTTAATTCAATTTTATTGTCAACTCATTTAATTGATTTTTTAAAATTAAAAGTAAATTCATATTTATTAATTTGCAAAATCAAAATGAGAAAAGTGACCGAACATTAGTTAGTTAAATCATAATTAATTAAACCATTGGTGCGCCACATACCATAAAATTTCTTATAAGATGGTTGGTTATTGAATTTTACTCGTATGGTTTTAATTAGGAGTATTAGTTAGTTCAATATCAATTATGAAGTATTTTTATTACAATTTGTATCAATCTACATATTAATCATCAAAATTACGAGGGCAGACATGTCTAAAATAACATTATTATTTTTAGATTAACAATATGAATTTATTGAACTAAAGTAATAAAAAAAAATTGGAAAATGTTTTCCAAATGGAAATATTTCCGAAAATTTGGAAAATGTTTTCCAAATGGAAATATTTCCAAACATACTACAAATTATTTAATATTAGGAGTGAGTGAGTCCTATGTGTATCTATTAATTTTAATTTTTTAAAATGAAAAATTATTAAATATATTCGTTACATATAAGTGTAACTTTAATATGAGCTCATTTAATTGATTTTTTAAAATTAAAATTGAATTCATATTTATTAATCTGCAAAATCAAAATGAGAAAGGTGACCGAACATTAGTTAGTTAAATCATAATTAATTAAGCCATTGGTGCGCCACGTGCCATGAAATTTCTTATAACACGGTTGGTTATTGAATTTTACTCGTATGATTTTAATTAGGAGTATCAGTTAGTTAAATATCAATTATGAAGTATTTTTATTACAATTTGTATCAATCTACATATTAATTATCAAAATTACGAGGGTAGACATGTCTAAAATAACATATATATTTTGTTTAGATTAACAATATGAAGTTATTGAACTAAAGTAAAAAAAAAAAAAATTTAAAAATTTGAAAAATGTTTTCCAAATGGAAATATTTCCGAAAATTTTCCAAAATGGAATTTTTTGACTGTGAAACAGATTTTAGAAATAATTCCAGTTTTGGAAAATTTTCAAAAAATTCTCCGTAACTAAACAGCACCTTAAGCTGCGTTTCATAACGGAATTAATTCTGTTTGGAGTTATTTCTGTTTTTTAAAATTTTCCATCTGGAGTTATTTCCGGAATTATTTCTGTTTTCCAAAATTCTGTTTCACAGCTACAGTACGTTTTCTGTTTTCCAGCCTTCATTTTCCAACCTTAGAAAACTCAAAATCGTATTCACCTAACAACTATTTCTTACTTTTTTGAAAAAAAAAACTACTACTATTATTAAATAAATTTTATTTTAATTAAAAAATAATGCTAATGTTATTTTTTTGTTAAGATTAATAAACTAAATAGTAGCCCATTTTAAGTTTATTAAAGATCAAATATAAGTATGGTAAACATATTCATGTTTAGATTCAAAAGCACAAGCCATTTAAGGGTTGTTTAATTTTTGGAAAATTTTCTAAAAATTGGAAATATTTCCAAAATCTGTTTCACAGCAACATTTTCCCAAATGGAAAATTTTCAGAAAATTTTTCAGTTCTCCAATTACTATTCAGTTTTCCAGAATTAACACTACAAATTTGGAAAATTCTGGAAACGCCATTTTTTAAGTTTTCCAAAAAAAAAATTCCAAATTATTTTTTTTTTTTAGCTCAAACGATCCATATTGTTAACATAAAAAAGAAACAATGTTATTTTGGACATTTCTACCCTCATAATTTATAAATATGCTAAATCTATTCACGTTAAAGATCAAATATAAATATAATAATTCCGTTCATGAAAATAAAATACATGTCTTGAATTATTTGTTCATGACGTGAATACTACAAACTCGAAATCGTATTCACCTAAGATCAAGTATAAATATAATAATTCCGTTTATGAAAATAAAATACATATAAAATAGTCTTGAATTATTTGTTCATTACGTGAATACCACAAATATCAACATTCAAAACATACTTAATTTAAATTGTTACTTCTTCATATTCTAACAATTATTATAATGAGACCATAATTGATTTGCAATATCTTCTCTAACGTCATTCATTAGTTGTTGTTGGGACATATCCACTTGAATACCTTCTTGCGTCACATTAGCTTCGTTCTCGTCTAAATTTTGCTGACCTTCTGTACCATATTCTGTGAATAGTTGATCAACTCTATCTTCCATTCGAATAAAGTTGTGTAGTGTACAACAAGCTAGAGGTATTTGCCTCGGACGATGAAGAAGATAATTTGGAATGGACTTTAAGATTGGAAATCTAGCCTTCAGAACGCCAAAAGCCCTTTCAATCACATTTCTCAATGACGAATGTCGATAGTTAAACAATGCATATTTTCTTGTTATCCTTCCTCATCCACGAAAATAAGTGTAATTTTCTCGTTACATATAAGTGTAATTTTAATATGAGCTCATTTAATTGATTTTTTAAAATTAAAAGTGAATTCATATTTATTGAGGATTCTGAGCGAGTAAATTCGGACCTTAAATCGAACTTTTTCTTTATGATTACTATTTATTTTGTTTCATTTTATTGCATATTTTAGTATTTTTGGTTCGGGATCTTATTCATTTCAAGTGAGATTCCTCGTGTTGAATCAATTTTATTTTAATTACTACTACTATTGTTAAATCAATTTTATTTTAATTAAAAAATAATGCTAATGTTATTTTTTTGTTAAGATTAATAAACTAAATAGTAGCCCATTTTAAGTTTATTAAAGATCAAATATCAGTATGGTAAACATATTCATGTTTAAATTCAAAAGCACAAGCCATTTAAGGGTTGTTTAATTTTTGGAAAATTTTTCAAAAATTGAAATTTTTTCCAATTCTCCAATTACTATTCAGTTTTGGAAATAATTCCAAAATTAACACTACAAATACTCCAACTTTTGGAAACACCATATTTGATGTTTTCCAAAAATTTCTTCACTTTATTTCCAAAGTGGGGTCTACAGGTCAACTTTACTCTCTCTCATCATTTTTAATTTTTCTTTCATACAAAAACTCAATCTTCTTACTTAATACTTTGAACAAAATAAATTAAAAGTTACAAAAACATAATCTTCATCTCAAGATTAGTAATTATATATCCACTTTTCTTATTTTTCTTAATATTTTATAAATGGGTTTTAAACTTATTTAGAATTAATTTAGAATTTTTTTCCCGCCTAAAATACTCCCTTCAAACTAATATTTAAAAAATGGGTCTTATGACGTGGCGGGATGGGATTGGTTTTCCAAATGGAAAATTTTGGAATTAATTTCATTTGGAGAAAAATATTGTTGTGCAACAAATTTTGGAAATATATCCAGTTTTGGAAAATTTTCAGAAAATCCCTGTAAGTAAATTCAGAATGGAATTTTCAAAAAATTCTCCGTAATTAAAAAACAATGAAAAAAAAACTACTACTATTGTTAATTCAATTTTATTGTCAACTCATTTAATTGATTTTTTAAAATTAAAAGTAAATTCATATTTATTAATTTGCAAAATCAAAATGAGAAAAGTGACCGAACATTAGTTAGTTAAATCATAATTAATTAAACCATTGGTGCGCCACATACCATAAAATTTCTTATAAGATGGTTGGTTATTGAATTTTACTCGTATGGTTTTAATTAGGAGTATTAGTTAGTTCAATATCAATTATGAAGTATTTTTATTACAATTTGTATCAATCTACATATTAATCATCAAAATTACGAGGGCAGACATGTCTAAAATAACATTATTATTTTTAGATTAACAATATGAATTTATTGAACTAAAGTAATAAAAAAAAATTGGAAAATGTTTTCCAAATGGAAATATTTCCGAAAATTTGGAAAATGTTTTCCAAATGGAAATATTTCCAAACATACTACAAATTATTTAATATTAGGAGTGAGTGAGTCCTATGTGTATCTATTAATTTTAATTTTTTAAAATGAAAAATTATTAAATATATTCGTTACATATAAGTGTAACTTTAATATGAGCTCATTTAATTGATTTTTTAAAATTAAAATTGAATTCATATTTATTAATCTGCAAAATCAAAATGAGAAAGGTGACCGAACATTAGTTAGTTAAATCATAATTAATTAAGCCATTGGTGCGCCACGTGCCATGAAATTTCTTATAACACGGTTGGTTATTGAATTTTACTCGTATGATTTTAATTAGGAGTATCAGTTAGTTAAATATCAATTATGAAGTATTTTTATTACAATTTGTATCAATCTACATATTAATTATCAAAATTACGAGGGTAGACATGTCTAAAATAACATATATATTTTGTTTAGATTAACAATATGAAGTTATTGAACTAAAGTAAAAAAAAAAAAAATTTAAAAATTTGAAAAATGTTTTCCAAATGGAAATATTTCCGAAAATTTTCCAAAATGGAATTTTTTGACTGTGAAACAGATTTTAGAAATAATTCCAGTTTTGGAAAATTTTCAAAAAATTCTCCGTAACTAAACAGCACCTTAAGCTGCGTTTCATAACGGAATTAATTCTGTTTGGAGTTATTTCTGTTTTTTAAAATTTTCCATCTGGAGTTATTTCCGGAATTATTTCTGTTTTCCAAAATTCTGTTTCACAGCTACAGTACGTTTTCTGTTTTCCAGCCTTCATTTTCCAACCTTAGAAAACTCAAAATCGTATTCACCTAACAACTATTTCTTACTTTTTTGAAAAAAAAAACTACTACTATTATTAAATAAATTTTATTTTAATTAAAAAATAATGCTAATGTTATTTTTTTGTTAAGATTAATAAACTAAATAGTAGCCCATTTTAAGTTTATTAAAGATCAAATATAAGTATGGTAAACATATTCATGTTTAGATTCAAAAGCACAAGCCATTTAAGGGTTGTTTAATTTTTGGAAAATTTTCTAAAAATTGGAAATATTTCCAAAATCTGTTTCACAGCAACATTTTCCCAAATGGAAAATTTTCAGAAAATTTTTCAGTTCTCCAATTACTATTCAGTTTTCCAGAATTAACACTACAAATTTGGAAAATTCTGGAAACGCCATTTTTTAAGTTTTCCAAAAAAAAAATTCCAAATTATTTTTTTTTTTTAGCTCAAACGATCCATATTGTTAACATAAAAAAGAAACAATGTTATTTTGGACATTTCTACCCTCATAATTTATAAATATGCTAAATCTATTCACGTTAAAGATCAAATATAAATATAATAATTCCGTTCATGAAAATAAAATACATGTCTTGAATTATTTGTTCATGACGTGAATACTACAAACTCGAAATCGTATTCACCTAAGATCAAGTATAAATATAATAATTCCGTTTATGAAAATAAAATACATATAAAATAGTCTTGAATTATTTGTTCATTACGTGAATACCACAAATATCAACATTCAAAACATACTTAATTTAAATTGTTACTTCTTCATATTCTAACAATTATTATAATGAGACCATAATTGATTTGCAATATCTTCTCTAACGTCATTCATTAGTTGTTGTTGGGACATATCCACTTGAATACCTTCTTGCGTCACATTAGCTTCGTTCTCGTCTAAATTTTGCTGACCTTCTGTACCATATTCTGTGAATAGTTGATCAACTCTATCTTCCATTCGAATAAAGTTGTGTAGTGTACAACAAGCTAGAGGTATTTGCCTCGGACGATGAAGAAGATAATTTGGAATGGACTTTAAGATTGGAAATCTAGCCTTCAGAACGCCAAAAGCCCTTTCAATCACATTTCTCAATGACGAATGTCGATAGTTAAACAATGCATATTTTCTTGTTATCCTTCCTCATCCACGAAAATAAGTGTAATTTTCTCGTTACATATAAGTGTAATTTTAATATGAGCTCATTTAATTGATTTTTTAAAATTAAAAGTGAATTCATATTTATTGAGGATTCTGAGCGAGTAAATTCGGACCTTAAATCGAACTTTTTCTTTATGATTACTATTTATTTTGTTTCATTTTATTGCATATTTTAGTATTTTTGGTTCGGGATCTTATTCATTTCAAGTGAGATTCCTCGTGTTGAATCAATTTTATTTTAATTACTACTACTATTGTTAAATCAATTTTATTTTAATTAAAAAATAATGCTAATGTTATTTTTTTGTTAAGATTAATAAACTAAATAGTAGCCCATTTTAAGTTTATTAAAGATCAAATATCAGTATGGTAAACATATTCATGTTTAAATTCAAAAGCACAAGCCATTTAAGGGTTGTTTAATTTTTGGAAAATTTTTCAAAAATTGAAATTTTTTCCAATTCTCCAATTACTATTCAGTTTTGGAAATAATTCCAAAATTAACACTACAAATACTCCAACTTTTGGAAACACCATATTTGATGTTTTCCAAAAATTTCTTCACTTTATTTCCAAAGTGGGGTCTACAGGTCAACTTTACTCTCTCTCATCATTTTTAATTTTTCTTTCATACAAAAACTCAATCTTCTTACTTAATACTTTGAACAAAATAAATTAAAAGTTACAAAAACATAATCTTCATCTCAAGATTAGTAATTATATATCCACTTTTCTTATTTTTCTTAATATTTTATAAATGGGTTTTAAACTTATTTAGAATTAATTTAGAATTTTTTTCCCGCCTAAAATACTCCCTTCAAACTAATATTTAAAAAATGGGTCTTATGACGTGGCGGGATGGGATTGGTTTTCCAAATGGAAAATTTTGGAATTAATTTCATTTGGAGAAAAATATTGTTGTGCAACAAATTTTGGAAATATATCCAGTTTTGGAAAATTTTCAGAAAATCCCTGTAAGTAAATTCAGAATGGAATTTTCAAAAAATTCTCCGTAATTAAAAAACAATGAAAAAAAAACTACTACTATTGTTAATTCAATTTTATTGTCAACTCATTTAATTGATTTTTTAAAATTAAAAGTAAATTCATATTTATTAATTTGCAAAATCAAAATGAGAAAAGTGACCGAACATTAGTTAGTTAAATCATAATTAATTAAACCATTGGTGCGCCACATACCATAAAATTTCTTATAAGATGGTTGGTTATTGAATTTTACTCGTATGGTTTTAATTAGGAGTATTAGTTAGTTCAATATCAATTATGAAGTATTTTTATTACAATTTGTATCAATCTACATATTAATCATCAAAATTACGAGGGCAGACATGTCTAAAATAACATTATTATTTTTAGATTAACAATATGAATTTATTGAACTAAAGTAATAAAAAAAAATTGGAAAATGTTTTCCAAATGGAAATATTTCCGAAAATTTGGAAAATGTTTTCCAAATGGAAATATTTCCAAACATACTACAAATTATTTAATATTAGGAGTGAGTGAGTCCTATGTGTATCTATTAATTTTAATTTTTTAAAATGAAAAATTATTAAATATATTCGTTACATATAAGTGTAACTTTAATATGAGCTCATTTAATTGATTTTTTAAAATTAAAATTGAATTCATATTTATTAATCTGCAAAATCAAAATGAGAAAGGTGACCGAACATTAGTTAGTTAAATCATAATTAATTAAGCCATTGGTGCGCCACGTGCCATGAAATTTCTTATAACACGGTTGGTTATTGAATTTTACTCGTATGATTTTAATTAGGAGTATCAGTTAGTTAAATATCAATTATGAAGTATTTTTATTACAATTTGTATCAATCTACATATTAATTATCAAAATTACGAGGGTAGACATGTCTAAAATAACATATATATTTTGTTTAGATTAACAATATGAAGTTATTGAACTAAAGTAAAAAAAAAAAAATTTTAAAAATTTGAAAAATGTTTTCCAAATGGAAATATTTCCGAAAATTTTCCAAAATGGAATTTTTTGACTGTGAAACAGATTTTAGAAATAATTCCAGTTTTGGAAAATTTTCAAAAAATTCTCCGTAACTAAACAGCACCTTAAGCTGCGTTTCATAACGGAATTAATTCTGTTTGGAGTTATTTCTGTTTTTTAAAATTTTCCATCTGGAGTTATTTCCGGAATTATTTCTGTTTTCCAAAATTCTGTTTCACAGCTACAGTACGTTTTCTGTTTTCCAGCCTTCATTTTCCAACCTTAGAAAACTCAAAATCGTATTCACCTAACAACTATTTCTTACTTTTTTGAAAAAAAAAACTACTACTATTATTAAATAAATTTTATTTTAATTAAAAAATAATGCTAATGTTATTTTTTTGTTAAGATTAATAAACTAAATAGTAGCCCATTTTAAGTTTATTAAAGATCAAATATAAGTATGGTAAACATATTCATGTTTAGATTCAAAAGCACAAGCCATTTAAGGGTTGTTTAATTTTTGGAAAATTTTCTAAAAATTGGAAATATTTCCAAAATCTGTTTCACAGCAACATTTTCCCAAATGGAAAATTTTCAGAAAATTTTTCAGTTCTCCAATTACTATTCAGTTTTCCAGAATTAACACTACAAATTTGGAAAATTCTGGAAACGCCATTTTTTAAGTTTTCCAAAAAAAAAATTCCAAATTATTTTTTTTTTTTAGCTCAAACGATCCATATTGTTAACATAAAAAAGAAACAATGTTATTTTGGACATTTCTACCCTCATAATTTATAAATATGCTAAATCTATTCACGTTAAAGATCAAATATAAATATAATAATTCCGTTCATGAAAATAAAATACATGTCTTGAATTATTTGTTCATGACGTGAATACTACAAACTCGAAATCGTATTCACCTAAGATCAAGTATAAATATAATAATTCCGTTTATGAAAATAAAATACATATAAAATAGTCTTGAATTATTTGTTCATTACGTGAATACCACAAATATCAACATTCAAAACATACTTAATTTAAATTGTTACTTCTTCATATTCTAACAATTATTATAATGAGACCATAATTGATTTGCAATATCTTCTCTAACGTCATTCATTAGTTGTTGTTGGGACATATCCACTTGAATACCTTCTTGCGTCACATTAGCTTCGTTCTCGTCTAAATTTTGCTGACCTTCTGTACCATATTCTGTGAATAGTTGATCAACTCTATCTTCCATTCGAATAAAGTTGTGTAGTGTACAACAAGCTAGAGGTATTTGCCTCGGACGATGAAGAAGATAATTTGGAATGGACTTTAAGATTGGAAATCTAGCCTTCAGAACGCCAAAAGCCCTTTCAATCACATTTCTCAATGACGAATGTCGATAGTTAAACAATGCATATTTTCTTGTTATCCTTCCTCATCCACGAAAATAAGTGTAATTTTCTCGTTACATATAAGTGTAATTTTAATATGAGCTCATTTAATTGATTTTTTAAAATTAAAAGTGAATTCATATTTATTGAGGATTCTGAGCGAGTAAATTCGGACCTTAAATCGAACTTTTTCTTTATGATTACTATTTATTTTGTTTCATTTTATTGCATATTTTAGTATTTTTGGTTCGGGATCTTATTCATTTCAAGTGAGATTCCTCGTGTTGAATCAATTTTATTTTAATTACTACTACTATTGTTAAATCAATTTTATTTTAATTAAAAAATAATGCTAATGTTATTTTTTTGTTAAGATTAATAAACTAAATAGTAGCCCATTTTAAGTTTATTAAAGATCAAATATCAGTATGGTAAACATATTCATGTTTAAATTCAAAAGCACAAGCCATTTAAGGGTTGTTTAATTTTTGGAAAATTTTTCAAAAATTGAAATTTTTTCCAATTCTCCAATTACTATTCAGTTTTGGAAATAATTCCAAAATTAACACTACAAATACTCCAACTTTTGGAAACACCATATTTGATGTTTTCCAAAAATTTCTTCACTTTATTTCCAAAGTGGGGTCTACAGGTCAACTTTACTCTCTCTCATCATTTTTAATTTTTCTTTCATACAAAAACTCAATCTTCTTACTTAATACTTTGAACAAAATAAATTAAAAGTTACAAAAACATAATCTTCATCTCAAGATTAGTAATTATATATCCACTTTTCTTATTTTTCTTAATATTTTATAAATGGGTTTTAAACTTATTTAGAATTAATTTAGAATTTTTTTCCCGCCTAAAATACTCCCTTCAAACTAATATTTAAAAAATGGGTCTTATGACGTGGCGGGATGGGATTGGTTTTCCAAATGGAAAATTTTGGAATTAATTTCATTTGGAGAAAAATATTGTTGTGCAACAAATTTTGGAAATATATCCAGTTTTGGAAAATTTTCAGAAAATCCCTGTAAGTAAATTCAGAATGGAATTTTCAAAAAATTCTCCGTAATTAAAAAACAATGAAAAAAAAACTACTACTATTGTTAATTCAATTTTATTGTCAACTCATTTAATTGATTTTTTAAAATTAAAAGTAAATTCATATTTATTAATTTGCAAAATCAAAATGAGAAAAGTGACCGAACATTAGTTAGTTAAATCATAATTAATTAAACCATTGGTGCGCCACATACCATAAAATTTCTTATAAGATGGTTGGTTATTGAATTTTACTCGTATGGTTTTAATTAGGAGTATTAGTTAGTTCAATATCAATTATGAAGTATTTTTATTACAATTTGTATCAATCTACATATTAATCATCAAAATTACGAGGGCAGACATGTCTAAAATAACATTATTATTTTTAGATTAACAATATGAATTTATTGAACTAAAGTAATAAAAAAAAATTGGAAAATGTTTTCCAAATGGAAATATTTCCGAAAATTTGGAAAATGTTTTCCAAATGGAAATATTTCCAAACATACTACAAATTATTTAATATTAGGAGTGAGTGAGTCCTATGTGTATCTATTAATTTTAATTTTTTAAAATGAAAAATTATTAAATATATTCGTTACATATAAGTGTAACTTTAATATGAGCTCATTTAATTGATTTTTTAAAATTAAAATTGAATTCATATTTATTAATCTGCAAAATCAAAATGAGAAAGGTGACCGAACATTAGTTAGTTAAATCATAATTAATTAAGCCATTGGTGCGCCACGTGCCATGAAATTTCTTATAACACGGTTGGTTATTGAATTTTACTCGTATGATTTTAATTAGGAGTATCAGTTAGTTAAATATCAATTATGAAGTATTTTTATTACAATTTGTATCAATCTACATATTAATTATCAAAATTACGAGGGTAGACATGTCTAAAATAACATATATATTTTGTTTAGATTAACAATATGAAGTTATTGAACTAAAGTAAAAAAAAAAAAATTTTAAAAATTTGAAAAATGTTTTCCAAATGGAAATATTTCCGAAAATTTTCCAAAATGGAATTTTTTGACTGTGAAACAGATTTTAGAAATAATTCCAGTTTTGGAAAATTTTCAAAAAATTCTCCGTAACTAAACAGCACCTTAAGCTGCGTTTCATAACGGAATTAATTCTGTTTGGAGTTATTTCTGTTTTTTAAAATTTTCCATCTGGAGTTATTTCCGGAATTATTTCTGTTTTCCAAAATTCTGTTTCACAGCTACAGTACGTTTTCTGTTTTCCAGCCTTCATTTTCCAACCTTAGAAAACTCAAAATCGTATTCACCTAACAACTATTTCTTACTTTTTTGAAAAAAAAAACTACTACTATTATTAAATAAATTTTATTTTAATTAAAAAATAATGCTAATGTTATTTTTTTGTTAAGATTAATAAACTAAATAGTAGCCCATTTTAAGTTTATTAAAGATCAAATATAAGTATGGTAAACATATTCATGTTTAGATTCAAAAGCACAAGCCATTTAAGGGTTGTTTAATTTTTGGAAAATTTTCTAAAAATTGGAAATATTTCCAAAATCTGTTTCACAGCAACATTTTCCCAAATGGAAAATTTTCAGAAAATTTTTCAGTTCTCCAATTACTATTCAGTTTTCCAGAATTAACACTACAAATTTGGAAAATTCTGGAAACGCCATTTTTTAAGTTTTCCAAAAAAAAAATTCCAAATTATTTTTTTTTTTTAGCTCAAACGATCCATATTGTTAACATAAAAAAGAAACAATGTTATTTTGGACATTTCTACCCTCATAATTTATAAATATGCTAAATCTATTCACGTTAAAGATCAAATATAAATATAATAATTCCGTTCATGAAAATAAAATACATGTCTTGAATTATTTGTTCATGACGTGAATACTACAAACTCGAAATCGTATTCACCTAAGATCAAGTATAAATATAATAATTCCGTTTATGAAAATAAAATACATATAAAATAGTCTTGAATTATTTGTTCATTACGTGAATACCACAAATATCAACATTCAAAACATACTTAATTTAAATTGTTACTTCTTCATATTCTAACAATTATTATAATGAGACCATAATTGATTTGCAATATCTTCTCTAACGTCATTCATTAGTTGTTGTTGGGACATATCCACTTGAATACCTTCTTGCGTCACATTAGCTTCGTTCTCGTCTAAATTTTGCTGACCTTCTGTACCATATTCTGTGAATAGTTGATCAACTCTATCTTCCATTCGAATAAAGTTGTGTAGTGTACAACAAGCTAGAGGTATTTGCCTCGGACGATGAAGAAGATAATTTGGAATGGACTTTAAGATTGGAAATCTAGCCTTCAGAACGCCAAAAGCCCTTTCAATCACATTTCTCAATGACGAATGTCGATAGTTAAACAATGCATATTTTCTTGTTATCCTTCCTCATCCACGAAAATAAGTGTAATTTTCTCGTTACATATAAGTGTAATTTTAATATGAGCTCATTTAATTGATTTTTTAAAATTAAAAGTGAATTCATATTTATTGAGGATTCTGAGCGAGTAAATTCGGACCTTAAATCGAACTTTTTCTTTATGATTACTATTTATTTTGTTTCATTTTATTGCATATTTTAGTATTTTTGGTTCGGGATCTTATTCATTTCAAGTGAGATTCCTCGTGTTGAATCAATTTTATTTTAATTACTACTACTATTGTTAAATCAATTTTATTTTAATTAAAAAATAATGCTAATGTTATTTTTTTGTTAAGATTAATAAACTAAATAGTAGCCCATTTTAAGTTTATTAAAGATCAAATATCAGTATGGTAAACATATTCATGTTTAAATTCAAAAGCACAAGCCATTTAAGGGTTGTTTAATTTTTGGAAAATTTTTCAAAAATTGAAATTTTTTCCAATTCTCCAATTACTATTCAGTTTTGGAAATAATTCCAAAATTAACACTACAAATACTCCAACTTTTGGAAACACCATATTTGATGTTTTCCAAAAATTTCTTCACTTTATTTCCAAAGTGGGGTCTACAGGTCAACTTTACTCTCTCTCATCATTTTTAATTTTTCTTTCATACAAAAACTCAATCTTCTTACTTAATACTTTGAACAAAATAAATTAAAAGTTACAAAAACATAATCTTCATCTCAAGATTAGTAATTATATATCCACTTTTCTTATTTTTCTTAATATTTTATAAATGGGTTTTAAACTTATTTAGAATTAATTTAGAATTTTTTTCCCGCCTAAAATACTCCCTTCAAACTAATATTTAAAAAATGGGTCTTATGACGTGGCGGGATGGGATTGGTTTTCCAAATGGAAAATTTTGGAATTAATTTCATTTGGAGAAAAATATTGTTGTGCAACAAATTTTGGAAATATATCCAGTTTTGGAAAATTTTCAGAAAATCCCTGTAAGTAAATTCAGAATGGAATTTTCAAAAAATTCTCCGTAATTAAAAAACAATGAAAAAAAAACTACTACTATTGTTAATTCAATTTTATTGTCAACTCATTTAATTGATTTTTTAAAATTAAAAGTAAATTCATATTTATTAATTTGCAAAATCAAAATGAGAAAAGTGACCGAACATTAGTTAGTTAAATCATAATTAATTAAACCATTGGTGCGCCACATACCATAAAATTTCTTATAAGATGGTTGGTTATTGAATTTTACTCGTATGGTTTTAATTAGGAGTATTAGTTAGTTCAATATCAATTATGAAGTATTTTTATTACAATTTGTATCAATCTACATATTAATCATCAAAATTACGAGGGCAGACATGTCTAAAATAACATTATTATTTTTAGATTAACAATATGAATTTATTGAACTAAAGTAATAAAAAAAAATTGGAAAATGTTTTCCAAATGGAAATATTTCCGAAAATTTGGAAAATGTTTTCCAAATGGAAATATTTCCAAACATACTACAAATTATTTAATATTAGGAGTGAGTGAGTCCTATGTGTATCTATTAATTTTAATTTTTTAAAATGAAAAATTATTAAATATATTCGTTACATATAAGTGTAACTTTAATATGAGCTCATTTAATTGATTTTTTAAAATTAAAATTGAATTCATATTTATTAATCTGCAAAATCAAAATGAGAAAGGTGACCGAACATTAGTTAGTTAAATCATAATTAATTAAGCCATTGGTGCGCCACGTGCCATGAAATTTCTTATAACACGGTTGGTTATTGAATTTTACTCGTATGATTTTAATTAGGAGTATCAGTTAGTTAAATATCAATTATGAAGTATTTTTATTACAATTTGTATCAATCTACATATTAATTATCAAAATTACGAGGGTAGACATGTCTAAAATAACATATATATTTTGTTTAGATTAACAATATGAAGTTATTGAACTAAAGTAAAAAAAAAAAAATTTTAAAAATTTGAAAAATGTTTTCCAAATGGAAATATTTCCGAAAATTTTCCAAAATGGAATTTTTTGACTGTGAAACAGATTTTAGAAATAATTCCAGTTTTGGAAAATTTTCAAAAAATTCTCCGTAACTAAACAGCACCTTAAGCTGCGTTTCATAACGGAATTAATTCTGTTTGGAGTTATTTCTGTTTTTTAAAATTTTCCATCTGGAGTTATTTCCGGAATTATTTCTGTTTTCCAAAATTCTGTTTCACAGCTACAGTACGTTTTCTGTTTTCCAGCCTTCATTTTCCAACCTTAGAAAACTCAAAATCGTATTCACCTAACAACTATTTCTTACTTTTTTGAAAAAAAAAACTACTACTATTATTAAATAAATTTTATTTTAATTAAAAAATAATGCTAATGTTATTTTTTTGTTAAGATTAATAAACTAAATAGTAGCCCATTTTAAGTTTATTAAAGATCAAATATAAGTATGGTAAACATATTCATGTTTAGATTCAAAAGCACAAGCCATTTAAGGGTTGTTTAATTTTTGGAAAATTTTCTAAAAATTGGAAATATTTCCAAAATCTGTTTCACAGCAACATTTTCCCAAATGGAAAATTTTCAGAAAATTTTTCAGTTCTCCAATTACTATTCAGTTTTCCAGAATTAACACTACAAATTTGGAAAATTCTGGAAACGCCATTTTTTAAGTTTTCCAAAAAAAAAATTCCAAATTATTTTTTTTTTTTAGCTCAAACGATCCATATTGTTAACATAAAAAAGAAACAATGTTATTTTGGACATTTCTACCCTCATAATTTATAAATATGCTAAATCTATTCACGTTAAAGATCAAATATAAATATAATAATTCCGTTCATGAAAATAAAATACATGTCTTGAATTATTTGTTCATGACGTGAATACTACAAACTCGAAATCGTATTCACCTAAGATCAAGTATAAATATAATAATTCCGTTTATGAAAATAAAATACATATAAAATAGTCTTGAATTATTTGTTCATTACGTGAATACCACAAATATCAACATTCAAAACATACTTAATTTAAATTGTTACTTCTTCATATTCTAACAATTATTATAATGAGACCATAATTGATTTGCAATATCTTCTCTAACGTCATTCATTAGTTGTTGTTGGGACATATCCACTTGAATACCTTCTTGCGTCACATTAGCTTCGTTCTCGTCTAAATTTTGCTGACCTTCTGTACCATATTCTGTGAATAGTTGATCAACTCTATCTTCCATTCGAATAAAGTTGTGTAGTGTACAACAAGCTAGAGGTATTTGCCTCGGACGATGAAGAAGATAATTTGGAATGGACTTTAAGATTGGAAATCTAGCCTTCAGAACGCCAAAAGCCCTTTCAATCACATTTCTCAATGACGAATGTCGATAGTTAAACAATGCATATTTTCTTGTTATCCTTCCTCATCCACGAAAATAAGTGTAATTTTCTCGTTACATATAAGTGTAATTTTAATATGAGCTCATTTAATTGATTTTTTAAAATTAAAAGTGAATTCATATTTATTGAGGATTCTGAGCGAGTAAATTCGGACCTTAAATCAAACTTTTTCTTTATGATTACTATTTATTTTGTTTCATTTTATTGCATATTTTAGTATTTTTGGTTCGGGATCTTATTCATTTCAAGTGAGATTCCTCGTGTTGAATCAATTTTATTTTAATTACTACTACTATTGTTAAATCAATTTTATTTTAATTAAAAAATAATGCTAATGTTATTTTTTTGTTAAGATTAATAAACTAAATAGTAGCCCATTTTAAGTTTATTAAAGATCAAATATCAGTATGGTAAACATATTCATGTTTAAATTCAAAAGCACAAGCCATTTAAGGGTTGTTTAATTTTTGGAAAATTTTTCAAAAATTGAAATTTTTTCCAATTCTCCAATTACTATTCAGTTTTGGAAATAATTCCAAAATTAACACTACAAATACTCCAACTTTTGGAAACACCATATTTGATGTTTTCCAAAAATTTCTTCACTTTATTTCCAAAGTGGGGTCTACAGGTCAACTTTACTCTCTCTCATCATTTTTAATTTTTCTTTCATACAAAAACTCAATCTTCTTACTTAATACTTTGAACAAAATAAATTAAAAGTTACAAAAACATAATCTTCATCTCAAGATTAGTAATTATATATCCACTTTTCTTATTTTTCTTAATATTTTATAAATGGGTTTTAAACTTATTTAGAATTAATTTAGAATTTTTTTCCCGCCTAAAATACTCCCTTCAAACTAATATTTAAAAAATGGGTCTTATGATGTGGCGGGATGGGATTGGTTTTCCAAATGGAAAATTTTGGAATTAATTTCATTTGGAGAAAAATATTGTTGTGCAACAAATTTTGGAAATATATCCAGTTTTGGAAAATTTTCAGAAAATCCCTGTAAGTAAATTCAGAATGGAATTTTCAAAAAATTCTCCGTAATTAAAAAACAATGAAAAAAAAACTACTACTATTGTTAATTCAATTTTATTGTCAACTCATTTAATTGATTTTTTAAAATTAAAAGTAAATTCATATTTATTAATTTGCAAAATCAAAATGAGAAAAGTGACCGAACATTAGTTAGTTAAATCATAATTAATTAAACCATTGGTGCGCCACATACCATAAAATTTCTTATAAGACGGTTGGTTATTGAATTTTACTCGTATGGTTTTAATTAGGAGTATTAGTTAGTTCAATATCAATTATGAAGTATTTTTATTACAATTTGTATCAATCTACATATTAATCATCAAAATTACGAGGGCAGACATGTCTAAAATAACATTATTATTTTTAGATTAACAATATGAATTTATTGAACTAAAGTAATAAAAAAAAATTGGAAAATGTTTTCCAAATGGAAATATTTCCGAAAATTTGGAAAATGTTTTCCAAATGGAAATATTTCCAAACATACTACAAATTATTTAATATTAGGAGTGAGTGAGTCCTATGTGTATCTATTAATTTTAATTTTTTAAAATGAAAAATTATTAAATATATTCGTTACATATAAGTGTAACTTTAATATGAGCTCATTTAATTGATTTTTTAAAATTAAAATTGAATTCATATTTATTAATCTGCAAAATCAAAATGAGAAAGGTGACCGAACATTAGTTAGTTAAATCATAATTAATTAAGCCATTGGTGCGCCACGTGCCATGAAATTTCTTATAACACGGTTGGTTATTGAATTTTACTCGTATGATTTTAATTAGGAGTATCAGTTAGTTAAATATCAATTATGAAGTATTTTTATTACAATTTGTATCAATCTACATATTAATTATCAAAATTACGAGGGTAGACATGTCTAAAATAACATATATATTTTGTTTAGATTAACAATATGAAGTTATTGAACTAAAGTAAAAAAAAAAAAATTTTAAAAATTTGAAAAATGTTTTCCAAATGGAAATATTTCCGAAAATTTTCCAAAATGGAATTTTTTGACTGTGAAACAGATTTTAGAAATAATTCCAGTTTTGGAAAATTTTCAAAAAATTCTCCGTAACTAAACAGCACCTTACCGTTCCACTATCAATCAAGGGCAGCCATGTTCTCGCACTCTTCGGATTTGCTCCCAAAGGGATTAAAACCATTGGGCTAAGCCCATTGGGCTAAGCCCATTGGGCCTCCACCCATGGTTGGACTTGGGTGCGATGCGGAACTCTAGCAACCACCCTGGGCGCTGCTGGCCTTAATATACTTAGAGAGAGCACTGATACATTTTCGCTCTCATCACTCCTTTCTCCCAAGACCTAGAAACGCTACAGAGAGAGAGAGGTGCCTGACTTCCAAAGTGAATACCCTGAAACCCTTTTCTTCTATTTCCTTTTTCGTTCAATTAATGGTCGATCATTGATTGCTTATTACTTGGATCTGCAAATCTATCATTTTAATGGATTTTTTATAGATGAACTGAATCTTCAAACCAAGTTTATCCCAGTAATTTTACTGTCATATCGGTTTCCTTGCCGTGTTTCAGTGGAATAGAGCTGATGGTTTAGTTTTTCCATATCTGTGTGTGGTGTGATTGTATTTCTTTCAGGTGTCGCCGCTGGTAACAGCTCCCTTTTGTTGAATCATTTGTCTTTACGCGTTTCATATTATGTAAGCATTCCTGTCCTTCTCTGTATTTTGGTTTAAGATGTGGATCACGGGTGTCGTTGATCCATTGAATTTTGAGTGCATGAACGATGGTTTGGCGGATTTTTATTATGTTTTTGGGTTCAGTTTGTAAGATTTTTCTTTTATTTGTTCTTTCTATATCAAGCTTCTGAACCTGCGTCTGTAGTCGTTTCTGAATCTTAGATGAAATTGTATTTATTATGCATAAATTGAAGTTGAATGGATCATATGAAGATGTTGGTCTAGTCAGTAATATGTGTGTGCATCGATATACCTTATATATTGAACTTGTGTTACAAATATATCCTATCAAAAGGGTAATTTATCTTCCTGTCAATTTTCTCTTGCAGCTGTTATTGTTTGCTACTTCCTATTTGAGTATGAGTTTTTCAAAACGTTTTTGTGAATCATATGCTCATGTGAATCTCCACGTGTATCTGTTATTGCCGAAGGTATTAATCTCCTGCCAAGTAAAGTGATGGATAACAAAAAATAATAAAGAGAATCAATATAATGAAAGTGTGAGAAGTCAATAAAGATGCGAGGAGTTTACTTTCCAGATCTTATGAGTTGGCTCTCATTGCTTAGAGGCAGTTATTTTTCTTGATGTACTTATTCTCTCATACTAAGCTGAAATCATCTCAAGGTTTCTACCAAAAAAAAAGAAAACATGATGTAGGTGTAGCAAAGTGTTCAGGGGTATATCTATTAGTCTTGTGTTTGGAGTTATTAGACCCTATGAGAGCCTTGGGTTCAGATTTAGACTTGAGAATGAGCATTCATTTGCAAAATGAGAGATAGATTGTTGTCACAGATTGTTATACACAAAAAGACTACCTTTGTGTACCAACTGCCAAGGTTCATTGTATACATGTAATGGATTAGTATTGTCTGTTTTTGTCAAAAGTACGAGTTCTGTATTTTGTCATTTATTTGTAATAATGGTATGAGTTAATTGACATGAATGTGTATGTTCGTCCAAAGATGATGCTTTCTTATTTTTTAGGATGCTTACTCAGCCAGGATAGTAACCATCTACCTTGCAATGTTTGCTTATGAAATGTGAAGGATCAACTGGTGGTGAACAAGTGCTAGAATTCTGTTTCTGTCTATTTGATATCTGGAATACTTTTGCAAGTATAGTAGCTACTTGCAGTATTTTAACATAGCCACCGTTGCTAGCTTATTGTTCATATTACTCTAGTCCTTTCGATACACCTTTGTGTTTGTCCTAATTTAAACACTTTAGCTTTTGGCTATTGAAGTCATGTTAAAGTGAATAAGATGAGGGCTTTTTTATTTTATGGGTATGGGGTATGATGCAGTGTTATGCATAAGCACCTAAGTTGAGTGAAGGAGGTTTTACTTAAAAGACTTGGGAAGGAATACTGGTCAGGATTATATACTCAGAAAGTAATAATTATGAGTTTCTTTTTGCAAACTGAGGGACAACAAAATTTTAATTTTTGTTTTCCTGCTGATATCATTATATCAAGCAGCATCTACAAACATAATGCAAAAATACCTACTGCAATGGCCCTTTTGATTTTATATATGGTTGCATTGGTTTGCTTGTTTATATACTGCCCATTTTGTGAAAACTCTTCACTATTCTGAATACAGGGCAGATGAGGAACCTGTTGATCCAAAGAAGGAGATGGAAGAAGCTTGCAAGCCCAAGTGTGTGAAACCACTTCTTGAGTATCAGGTGTGTGTTAGCAGTTTGAAATTATGAATAATCTTTCTGTCATGTAACTATGCGATTCCTGTTTGTTGATTCCCTATTGGTGTATTCTAGTGTGGCTTATGAATTATCATGTCAAGATACCACATCATATAAGGTCACTAACAAGACGGCACGATAGAGCAAAATAGGCATGATGATCTAAGAATATTATAAAGATTATTCAGTGGATTGTCTTACTGCATGAGTAAATGCTTTTAAGTAGTCTTCTGGTCTATGGTATCACATGATTATCATGTCAAGTAACATCTTATGGTCGAATAATATAACTTTCATGTGATCTAATCTTTGAGTAGATGAAGTGTCGGTGTGTTTGCTTTGCATCTTTGTATATGTTATGCTTGTTTGGTGGGCCCTATACACTCTTTAAACCTAAAGCAAGAGGTTGTTAATTGCTCATTGTTGCTCATATATGTTTTAAATGGAATTTAGATTCTCTCAATATGGTGCTGCTATTATTTGGTTTGTAGATTAGGGCTCAGTTCATGTCACCCATGCGTGCATAAATTAGCCTTGACATATTGTGGATACCTTAATTAACCATGGCATCAACCCATTGTGCGATAGGTAGTGAAGTGATGGAATCATAATTAACCTTAACATGCGATAAGTAATGTATTTATGGACACTATCATATAAAGTGATGATGTGAATATTTGTTTGCTTTTGTGTAGGCTTGTGTGAAGAGGATCCAAGGCGATGAAACAGGCCACAAACATTGCACTGGACAGTATTTTGATTATTGGACCTGTGTTGACAAATGTGTAAGTAAACATTATTATGCTGTCAGAAGTAGGTTATCTATGGCTTGATCATCTGCAGAAGTTAATGTTCTGAATGCTGTGATGCAGGTTGCACCAAAGTTATTTGAGAAGCTTAAATAGCAAGGCGAATTTTTGTGATATAGTGTTCTGCTTTTCTATTCCCAGATCCGGTGACTTTCCCATCTTGAATTTTAATCCAGGCTACTAATGCTTCTTATGGGTTTATTATTCCCATGGACAGCATTTTTTCCCTTATTTTTTGCCATATTGAGTTGCTATGAATAATGGGGAAACATTAACCTATTATGGGTCAGTATGAGTTGATATCAGTCGAATTGTTACAAGGAAACTCAGCAATTGTATGCACAATAAAATGCTTCAGATAGGCTGAGCCTCAGTCTTCATTTCCTTCCACTAGACCAACTTTAGTGACTTTCTTAAAAAAAATCATCTTTTTATTTGTCGACAATGTAGTGATGATCCATCGTGAATGATGATAGATAGATCAATAGCTGGGCTGGGCAAAGTTCTCTTTTGAATTTCTCGAAAACTTACGGTTCTAGGTCTTAACATTAAACTAAGGAGGGTGGATCAGCTCTGGCCCCAACAAACATCCACATCAACTGAGTTTATCACAATCCATTAATGATCTTGCATTTGGAGACAGCTTGGCCAGTTTCAGTGTGCTTCTCGCCCGTTTGGGGGATCCGGATTCTCAACATCGGCAAGAGCTACATGAAAGTTCAATATAGGTTTCTTTCACCAATGGATCACAAGTATCTGTAACCACCGCAGCCAATGTACACGGCAATCAGTCGTGTGAAGACAATTAGTTCTGTCCAAGTTAACATAAATATGAGATCCCTCAAGTACTTGTACCATTTTTAGGGCAAGTACTTGAGTTGTGTCCCATTTTTATCATAACTTATTCATTTTCTTTTTACTAATAACTTTTCCTAAGCACTTTATTATAAAGACATTAACTAACTTGATTCGTTGGAAAGTTTACGCTGTAACATCTTCCGGCATCTTATGAATAAGTCAATCAAAGATATGGCACCATCCGCACGGTTATCATTTGGTGCGGTGAGTGCGATTATGAGGATAAGAATTTCCGAACTCTCAAAATAAAATAAAATAAAATAAAGAAGTTATTATTATTAATTAAATGAAACCATGGGGTCCTATTCTTTTTTCCTTCAAAACCCACCAGCATTGCTCCCTCAACAACTGGCTCTACTCCTATTGCATTCCTCATCTTCAGCGTCGAGAATCTCGGCCATGAAAACACCACTTTATCCAATATATCTCTAGAAGTGTGATCCTCTCTTGTTCGAGAGCTTTTTCACCGAGACTGAGCGTCATTGCACTTCTTCTCCAACTTCTTCAAGGAATGGCATTTCGAGTTCTATGCTCGTGCAGTAAATTTTTCCTCAAGGTCAGAAACAGCCAACAGAAGCTTGAGAAATCTGATAGCGAAAAGAAAAACCATGGGAATCACAGTCAGCAAGTAAACAATGACTAGCAATACCAACAGAACCTTCAAAAGCAAAACCTGAAACCTGGTGAACTCTGCTTCCTAACTTAATAGGCATTGTGCTGATAAGTCCATTAACTCAGATGTGGTTTTGTCCTTCATAAGAAAATAAAGTCTCTTCTTTAGGAGAGGACATACAGAAAATTGTCTTATACTCCATCTTCTTCCTTTTAATCATTTGAAAATTATGAAAACTAGGCATTAAACTATCAATTGGATAAAATGCATCCACCATTTTTTTTTTTTTTAGGTCTGAACCACAAGTATTCATAAATCCACCGGGCAAGGGCTAATCTTGTTCACACCGGGTATACGTTCTTGCTAGAATTCTAAGTAACCTTATCATAAAAAATAAATAAATAAACAGCTATAAAAACAAAATCTAAATTTTTACCAGCAACTCCCTTGTGGTATTTATAAGTAGTAAAGGAAAATATTTGGAAAACCTTCTACAAATTTCTTGTGTATGAGTTGAAGACGATGAGAAACTTCATATGAAGCTTTCACATACCGAAACAGTGATAAAGGAGAAAATGTTATGTTTTGGCATCAAGAGATTGAATTTATTTTGCCTTAACCAAGTATGATAAGAGCTTATTAGCCTCGTCTATTGGTCAAACTGAACTTGGTAGTTTACATCTAACATTATTGCCACCAGGAAATAAGAACCAAAGATCCACGAGAGGGTGAAACTAGGATGCAAGATTACAAGCTAAATCCAAGTGGGAAAAATGAAAATACAAAACAAAACAAAATAATTTTACCTATATTAATGCCAGAAATAAGAATTAAAAAAAAATGCTCCAATTTGACAACAAAAACAGAACTAGAAAAGTTGACATTCTGTTTAGAGATACCATATCCTTCTACTGCTAGAGGAAACAAAACTGCCTTGACATATTCATATAACCTTAACGAGACTAAGAGCAAATATCAAATGAATGAAAAGAGATCAATGGTTTAGATACTTACCACATGAGTACCTAATACTTGATTTTCCAAATTACGCACGAATGTGAGCGATCAACTGCATATTTTAGTTGAGATGACGCATTTCCAGTTATTCTCTGTATTGACATCTTCTTCAACAACAGAGAGAGCAATTCTTTGTGCTTTGTTTGTTTTTTCTTCAATACTTCTATATAAGCATTTAAACCAAGCCATTCAACCTCACTCCCCTTCAACTGAAGAATCGGGCGGAAATGAGAGCTGACGTGTACAGAACGCATCCTTTTCCTAATGAGCACATACATATACCTAGCAATCACACAAAAGGAAAAAAAAAACATATAAAAGGGTAAAGGTGGCTGTGACATAGAAGGATTGCTTTTGCATTTGAAGGTTATGAGAGTACAATGATGAAAAGAGCCATTTTCAAGAACTTTAACAATGACTTGCTTACTCTACCATGACTAACTACTACTGCTGAATCATGTTGGCAACATAAGAGAACTGCAAGTAAGTTTTAGATTATAAATCATAGGGTGGTTCATTCCTATAAAATTTACCAAGACAGTTCGTGAAGTTTGAGATACTTGTTACAAACAAAAATTTAGAGCACAAAAACAATTCTACTTTCAGAGAAACATTCTTACCTTAAGGATCTTTCCACAATTTCGAAATAGAATCTTGGGTGCAGTTTGCAAATATATGACATGTCAGACACATAGCAGTGGAACTTCATTGCACATATCAAAAATGCTTGATAGATGTTTAACCTAACGACGGGCGAAGAGTTAATATTTGAATCAAAGAATATGGGATGACACTTGGGCCTCAAGAAGCTGAACAACTTCATCTTCAGATGACGCCCAGGTTTTCCTTGCCAGCAGACAGTAAGCGTTGAGCTTAAATGGTTATTCAGATACCTGTTTAGGGATCAATTAAGTATCGCATAGACATAAAGTGTAAAGGATAAGCAGACAAGCATGCGGTAATTATTGTGGTGGCTTTGATGTTCAAGTAAAATTGAAACAAGCATAATCTTTTGTAAAACAATTCACTGATTACAAAAATCAAGCATCTTTGACTGGCTTCCCCAATAGGCCTCCTCTGAAATTAAGAACCAAAAACAACGCAACAGAGAAGCCAGATAAGAATCAGGACATATCTATCCACAAGAAATTCCAAAGAACTAACCTTGTGTAATCTGCCTGAACTTCTAAAGTGCAGGAGTTTAAAAGCAAACCACTCCATCGAAGAAATGATTTACCATCTTCACCAACATGCACCCTGTTTGATGGAAGATCTGATGCAGGTCCAATATGAAAATTACAACAGAACTTGCCCTCATTCATATAGCAGTTGTAATCCCGAAATCCCCGCCGTAACCTCGAGAGAAAACCAGTAGCATGCTTCTTTGAGGTTGATATGAAAAGGAAGTCATCAATTAATCTGAGAAGAATATGACGGGGGGAGGACATGACATTAGCCTCTGAGCTGCATTCTGGAACGGAAGCACTTTGAGAATCATCTCTTGGTAGATTCTTTAGTGAAGGTCCATCAAGTTTATCAAGAAATGGAAAGATCACGCTCCTTTCAAGGTCCCCATAGTATAATGAGCAAAGAAGAGAAGATAATACACTTCCTTGAGGTATACCTATCCCTTGCAAGTAAAATGTTCTACCTAACTGAAGCACATTACGCTTCACATGCTCTTTTAGATTAAACAGGAGCTCTTCCTTTAACAAATACCTACTACGCCCCTGCAACACGAGACAAGTATCAAACAATAGTAGACATAGATATATAATACAACTAGCTTCCAGATTACTAACCAGTTAGTTTACAATGAGTGATAGGTTTCCATCATCCAGATTGGTTTTATTATCATCAACGTATGAAGATCTACCAATGAGCTTAGCTCAGTGGAAATCCTTGCTTTGCAAGGAAGGATAGATCTCAGGTTTAAGTCCTAACCTTAAATCATACACTTGTATTGATGCCGAGGGCAATATTCTGTCCGCACAATTTCTATGACTTTCTTCTAAAGCATATATTTTGCAACTTATAAGAAAATCATATGCATAGACAGTAATGAGCAATGAGCATTTCTCATTTTCATGAGTAAAAATGAAAAGAAAAATCACTACTCTATATAGCATTTGTTACTCTCTCCCAATCTCCCCTTCACCCAATGTCTAGCAATACTTTAAGCCCAAAATGTACTTAACCCTCCTGCACTTTTATTCTAACCCTCTTTGTTTCTCTCTTCCCCACCACCTAAGCTTCTCTTCTTCAACCTCCATAACTCCACCTCTACAAGGTCTTCCCACACAAAAAGCAGTTTCAAAGATCCAAGAGAACACCTAATCCAATCGAAACACCTATCGAAATTACTTCATTAAAGTACTTCTCACAAGTCAGAAATACTATGGTTAATACAGACAAGATGGAGAAGATCTCCATAAAGTAGCACTAAGCTTCTTATCTCATTGCAGGGCTTCTATGATATGCCTTCCATACCTGTAGATGATAAAATACTAAATGGAAGTAAAACCAAAAATCAAAACCAAAGACTGAAATAAATAATGATATGGCCCATATGGGAGGTGATATGAAAGACTCGCAAGAGGTACCTAAAACAAGTCTGGGGTGCTTAGGCGATGGCAGACCACTTTCATCTTGCAAGTTAGAAGGAATAGAAAAGGTCTGGGAAGGTTAAACAACTGTTCATAGTTAACTTATCAACTCAACTATAAGGCTCAAACCATGATTAATAAGGGCCACTGAAGGTCCCAGCAGGGTCTCTGACTGAGTCCCCTCCCACCTCCCCCAAGATCAGAATGCCATAATTAACCTTCCCCCACTCAGTTCTACACGATATACAAGTATTTGTAGGTGATTCTAACAATAAAGGGAACGCAAAAGAAAGAAGAAATCAATTTTTTTAAGAAGTTTACACATAGTGGGAAAAAAGTACAAATAGCATACCTGATTAACAAGGATGGTATGCAATGAACCAAAGAGAGCAGAGGAACTCAAACTTGAAAAACTGGTGTTCATATTTGGATCTGCTAAAACAAGCTGCTCATGAACCCATAGATATTTCTTGGTACAGACAACTTGACAAAACTGTTTTAGGAAATATTCATCCTCCAGCATAACATCTCCCATCATGCCAAGCAACTTATCTTGATCTATGGAATCAAATGCTTTTGACACATCACAAACAACTATGAATACATCAGGCAACATGGTCAATCCATTCCTCAGAGCAATTATAAATGGGCAGAGCTTTCTGTAGATGTCATTGTAGTCAAAGACAGATGAGCCTAACTTCTCTGGTTCCTTCAATTGTATACCTTTCAGAACGGCATGTGTTTCACGAAGAAAACAATTCACAGACTTGAAATGTTTTACTTTAACTAAGTTAGGATGGCGTGCAACTTTTCCCTGCAGTCCAAATGCGTGAGCTTGAGAAGTTTGTCCATGATGAGGTATTCTCGATGATGCCTTTAGATTTGCTAATATTCTTACTCCATTTCCTTTTGGAAGAAGTCTGAGCTTTGAGAATCCAAAAGATCTACAACTTATAATACTCCTAACATCGGCAATATCCAAGTTCTGATAGTTCTGACCTTTCAAGTTAGCAATTGCTCCATTCTTGACTTTGTCCCAAATTGACTTCCGATAATAATAGACATCTTGTTTGCCAAACTCACTTTCTGTGACGTAAAAGTTGGCTTGCACCAATGGCACAACCAGAACTGAAAAGAACCAAAATATCCATTTCTGTAAGAATACATGCTTCGTATTATTTGCAACATCTTTCAATTTATCACAGCCCTTATGACCGTGTGCAGTATGCCCTGGGACAATATTTGGCACCAAAGCATCCAAGTGGCATGAAGACTGTTTATTTGACAAAAATGGGAAGTCAGAAGTCTTCAACTTGTGAATACACTGTTTTAATGTGAATTTTTCAAATCTTCTAAGCTGCACAAACTTGGAAATATTTCTCCTCAATATTCTCCAGTTGGAAGGAGTTCCTAGCAAATCAGGAGGAACTACGTATCTGCAAACTGCCCATATAAATGATACCACCTCACTCTTTGAGCAATAAGATTTCAGTGCCGCATTTAGGGGATCAATCGTGTCCTGTGTCCATTTTAGTGTACACTGTTAACGTCATGATATTTATTAAGAGATTCTCCCTCAAAATCATTTTATACAAAAAGAGAACCATCCAAAAGAAAGTTGCATTTTTTTTAGTAACTGTAAATTAAATTAGGATTCCAAAGGCATGCCACTTACACATCACTAAAGTCTTGCACCAAAAACTTACTTCATTCATTGATGAAACAACACAATGCTTATCCAACAATCTCAAAAGCTTGCAGTCTTGAGTACGGTGCAAAAGAACCTTCAACGACTTAAGAAGTGAATGATACCTGGGACATTAAAAACAAAAGCATATTATTCCATTAATTGGTCATTTGAGTTCCATGCTTGATGTCACATAATCCAACTCCAGGATTCTAACCATTTACGTTAGTATAGAATAGTTACTTTCATTTTGAAACTTGATTCAAAGATTTATTTTTCTTTCCTTTTTTTCCTTTTTATGTAAATTTTCTGTGAGAACAGGAATGAGCTCTAATGTTAACTTCTTTATGTCTATATTTTTAAATAACCAACCAGGGGTACACTAATCATCTCATGAAAAACCAGACTCCAATGAACTCTTCCCCACAAATGGCTTCAACTGGATTAAAAGGAGTTTGAACTGAAAGACATGGCAAAACCTTTTCCATCCACCATTAGAAAATCCTAAAGCCATTGATCTAGCTTCAGTCACTGGAGGCATGGCATGATACATACAGATATAAGAGCCATTTTATGCTCAGAGTTTTATTTTGGTTAGGGTTTCCAATAAATTAAAACATAATTGTTACATTTCTAACCTACAATTAGAGGTACTCATAATAGGAACTCTATGAGTCTAATAATGCCTAAGCATGTAATGGTTTATTTACAATTGATAAAAATGAGAGAATGGAACTTCTCGCTCTGTTTTGCAATGATGCAATTCTTATTTCCTCAGCTACCTCATAAACAAATATATTTTCAGTCATAACACCTAACTTTTCTTACTCTTAACCATGAATAGTTTTTTATCCCTAAGAGAACCTATATCTTCTTATTTCCTCAGCTACCTCATAAACAAATATATTTTCAATCATAACACCTAACTGAAACCAACCATCCTATCTTCTTTATTGTTAGACATCAACCTAAAATACCAGAGATTGCTACGGTGCTATAAGTTCAACAGCAGCCAAAGACCTGAATGATAGAAGATATACAAGGCAATGTTCCTAGAAAATCATAAAACAACACATCATAAGGAATTTTAACACCCATAAACTGTCCACACAAAGGTAACTAACTTACAGGCATGTAGATTCCTGGAGACAAACACCATCTTTGTGCAAGCATGAACTTGAGAAAGCACGTAGATTTGTATCAGATACGCCAAAAACACTAGCAAGAAGTGATCTCGAACCAGCCAAACTGGGCTTTAAGGAAGTCAATGCATCTGATATAATTAAGGTTATGCAAGACATTTTAATAACGCAAAGAGAAAAACCCTTAAACCATATTTTGTAGAAGCTCCAAAATAGTCTACCAAATCTGAGTAGGATGACTACAAACCCGAAAAGAAACAATATGTTACAGATTAAAAATCAATAAAGCATGTCACAACATCTAGGGTATCGGGAAGCATGAAGAGCAAAACATGCATCAATATGTTTAGAAATTTGGGAAGGATACGCTTTCGAAGAAGAACCAACGAAGAATGCTCTGAATTATAGAATATGGGTAGCCTATTGATTTGAGTGCCATCACTGACTGCTTGGGAAGCTTGCAACACAAGACAACAGAAACATTGCTGTAGCATCTGAGGTATAAACAAAAAGAAATAAAAGAAAATAGATTAAAAGATTTCTCCAGAAAAGAAAAAACATTTTTTGTTGATCCATTCCAACATTTAACTTTAAGCTTAAAGTCAATGTGTCAAATTTCTTCAAAAGAAATTACCTTTCCATTGTAATGACTTGAATCAATGTTTAAGTCAGATTGGAGTCCCCTACATGAGCTAACTTCGCCAATTTTATCATTGGCTGACTTAACTTCTAAATGCATATGCTTTTTACGGCGCTGCCACCTAAATGCTCTGGAACGCTTCTTGGGCTTCACCATAATCAAATTTAATCCGTCAAATTCTTCATTTGAGCACCCTCTCTCTTTGAAGATTGTAGTTCCAGTTTTTTCGGGGGCCGCATCAGACAAACTTGTCTGATTGCATTCGGCAAGTATAGTGCTTACAGATCTTCTAGGACCACAAACATTAAGTGAGCTAAGTTTCT